>CM042685.1:365975607-366530765 GCA_023614405.1 Avena insularis | reverse complement strand
GTAGAAATCTGTCAAACAGACCAGCAGGTAGAAACAATTTTTCCAAGACCTTATGTTGCTCAAATCAAACATGAACTAACGAGTTAGATAATGTCATACTGGGGATTTATCTGTAAATTTTCAGCTCAACTGACCTGCAAATACCTCATGAATTTTTACAGGGAGTATTAAAATCTGCTCTGGACAAAGCAACCTCTAAATCTTACTCTCTAATAGAGTTCATTCTGGCACAAAAATCAAACAAAAGGATACACACATCAAGTAATACCTTAAGACTCAAGAAACTTGCTATCTCCAAAGCAAGTACTTTTTCTTTAACACATTTGGGTTAGGCAATTTATGAGCAAGATTGGAAAGAGAAAATAAAGTGAGCAAGTATAACTTACTCATGAAAACATTATTTTGTTCATTAAAACTTTACAATACATCGTTTGCTACCAAACAATCTTATATGAATCAAAACTTTGCATTCCAAGATTATGTTACCTCATACTTGGATAGCAATTGGTCCCAATCATAATAGTTTCAAAAATTTTCTGTGGAATGGGCAATATCTACCTTGGATGCTCCCACGTTTTCAATGAATTCAGGCAATAGCTTTAACAACCTTCTTGGGGAAATAGATGTGTGCTCTTTGTCATTATTATCAATGCCATTTTCCTTGATTACAATTGATGACAGCAATCGTGTATTAAGAAAGGTCCCTGAATAACACAGACATATTACGCCAGGCATTTCAAGCACAACAAAATCGCTAAAACCATGCAATTATGAGCAACTTGGAATAAAGAAATATCCTCATTATACCAACAGAAATAGTAGTTGACTTATCATCCATTTGCAAAGATATACTGTTGAGTATCAACTTTTCTAGTTGGAGTCTATTGTAGAGAGAAAAGGCATCAACTTGTGCTCCCCAAATCATTACAAAGTAGTTCTAACACACCTGTTCTACAGAGCAAGGACACAGATACCTAGATCACCAAGTTCCTTTGAACCTACCATTGAGGAGTAATTATGTTGCAAGTAGAAATTTCTCATTAGGGAATCTTCCTTGATAAGGACAATATCCTTTCAGTGACACTTTGGTTAAGGAGGAAATTTAATAACATCAGCCATGAATTTGCAAAAATAAAGGCTTCATCCACCTCACAAAATTATGGTAGTGTTTTTCCTCTTGACTGTGCTTTACCTGAAAAGGCATAGGTTTTGCCACCCAATTCTTCTCTTACTAAGGCTTATTAGCACAAAATCTTCTTTTGCACACCAAATTTAGTGTGATTCTCAGGTTCTTCTCACCTTCCTCCTTTTTTGCTCAGAGGACCACCACATTACCACTCTCGGCCACATCGTGAGACATATACTAATAGGATTCATGGTGTCTAAGTGGTTCCTCAACTATCTTATGTTTGCTTTTCCCTTACGAGGACTACCACTATCTTCACCTTGTTGGGAATCCGCCATTCTTTAGGGTGTCCTTCAGGATATAAAGGATCTTGAGTAGCTGCACCACCTCTAGTTCTAATTCAAGCATGTTTATTTCCACATTAACTATATCCTTTACCTTATCGTTGATCAAGTTGGTTTGAACCATTTAAAAGTGTTTACGTACATTTTATCATTAGAAGTCTTTCCGTCAATATCTTCTTAATTCATGGATAGCTCTAAGTTTAACAAAATGATCAACTGTTATTAAAATTACCTTGTTTAACAATAAATGAGTCAGTCTTCTACATTGATCATGAGGTTTACCAAGGAATATCACCTTCATTAAATTGAGAGTGCAAATTACTAGTTATTTAGTGGGGGAATCACATATAATTCTTCATAGGAGGTAAATCACACTGCTCTAATACCTTTCTCCTTAGACACTTAGCCTTCACTATCATTTAATGCACAAATTTCTTTTATGTTGGTGTTGAATTTGGGTTCAGAACAATCGTTCTGGGGAGTATAGGTCGTGTGTATTCAATGCTTGAAGTCCAATCTGTAATTCTGTTTATTTTAGTCATTAATTCTTCAGCATCCGGTGAGAGTCCTTTCTTGAAAAACACAATCAGCAAAGTCATCTAAAATGCATGTCCCGTAATCATCAGTTGGCCCATTATAAATATCAAGAAGCTCATTCTTGAAGTAATAGATATTCAGATGCATGAACCATACCGTAACCTTGTCCATGACTCGCACTTCTTCCCCGCTTAAAATCAAAACAGCAGCATGTCAGCACTGGAGGAGAATATTTATGAAGAAAGAAGTAATCAGGCTATCAATGGAACCATGAGGTAATCTATTAAACTGCCCTAGCTTCTCCTTTCAAAGGAAAATGAAGATCTGAACAGCATAAGATCCTAAAACTGAATGTAGAACAAAGCACTTTATAGTAGAAAGCCCTTCATATGAGCCACAACACTCTCATTTTCGTAGTCCCACAAAAGGTTTTTCTCAACAATATCTAAATAAGACAAACCAAGAGATAAACTGCCTCATCTTTAATATCTATGGAGAAGTAAACCAGACTGTATACAATCAGGGCATAATAATGCCTAGCAAGGAGACTCTTCAGCACTAGTACCATGTGTGTTTCTGACACTCTTCAACAAATTCATTAGTGAACTCATCAACCATCATTAATATCATAATTTCACTTTTAGCCTCAGTGAGCTAACAGTGTAATAAATGGGTCACTAGGAGTTTTGCTTCCTAGACTCATCATCAGATCACTCCCCATGATGAACGGAGTAGTAGTGAACAAGGTAGATCCATGAACTTACAACAAAGCTATGTCTTCTGTGCAACAATGGGCCAAAGGTCTTGATGACCACAAGTGTAGGGGACTGCAATACTGGCGGTAGTACACCTAATTTATTGATCGGTCATGTGGTTTTCTAAATATGGTAAGCCCAACTGAGTTGTCACCAGCTGCACCCGGAATAGTTCCTGTCATGTGGTTTATCAAGAGGTCAGCTTTGTAGTAGCAAATGTGCCAGCAACAATGTTAAAGAATAACAACAAAGGAGTCAAGAGCAATAGTAAATAAAAGAATAATAGTGGGATTCGAAAGGTAGTATAGGATGATGATCTACGCTGGACGAAGTTCTGTGTTAGTTCCAGATTAAACAAGTTTCCTGAAGTTTACTCCATGAACACAGATCTTACACCAGCTATCCTCCTGCTGTCCTAATGTCACTTTGGGCCTTTTGATCCGGAAAATGATATGTGGTACACTTATAAGATCACAAACAATACTATCATAATGAGTCAATGTTCAGAATCTGATCATACAATCAAATTAATGACAAGCATTACAAGTTGCAAATAAAGTCAACAGCACTAATAGATATACTAGTAATTATGTTCAACAGATCTTAGTATTCTGATTACATGATATAACTCATCCAATCCTACCATCCCCAAGCCTACAACGGAGATTACTCACCGCGGATGAGGGAAACATCGGTGGTTTATGGAGATACAGGATGATCCTTCTAAATTCCCTGTCTCTTGCTAGGAAAGTTGAACGGGAGTTTCTAGATCCCAATCTGGTTTCTGTATATGGGTGAAGCAGAACTTTTCTTGTGGAAACTATCGAACCCCTCGTGTTTTAGGTCGAAAGGCAACCCTATAGGGCGCAGTAGGAGGTCGGAGAGCCTGGGTGGTCAGACCTCCAGCGGGTCAGGCCCGCCTGGGTGAGTCTCGGGCCCCCGTGCCTCCCTCCAAGGTTTCCTCTTCCGGCTGGATCTCCGTGAAAAATAGTTTTTGTGTACATTGTGATTTTTTCCATAGCGATTTTCTATAAAATGCGACACTAAGGTACTCATGAAACAAGGCTACCCATGCTAGTTGTATCCAAATTCACAAGTTTAGAGAAGAAACAATAGCAAAGTGTTCGAAAAAGTAGATATCGCTTTTGACGTATCAGGCAACGGGGTACTATTTGCTATCAAATCAATTAACCTAATATAATCAACATCCTTTCAGACAAGAAATCAACCATGGAACTGGGTTAATGGGAGCTCAACAAATAATCAAACAATCGAATCAATGGAGGATGAACTCTAATTCAAAATCAGCTCAACTACATCCGCTTTTAATTTTACAAAATACTAGCTACCACTCATCCTGAATCAGGTTAAGCTCAATAAAGCAAAGTTACACAAATAGTTCTAAAATTGGTGTATGTAAGTTACACGATTAAAGACTAGTGTCCAGTTTTAACTTGTTTAAAATACCACATTTATATAGGCTACTCATATAAGCATTGGCCTGGACAAAAGCTCATATGAAAAGTGTGTGTATCTAGACACGAAGTTTATAGAACTCCCAGACGGTCATTGCGTGAGACTTCCTAACCTCGATACCCATTTTGCCGGGCAAAGAGGATTCTATGTATAAGTATTAATACCTAAACCTAACTTTTACAATCATTGACCAAGATTCCTAAGAGCAACATATGTGCTTAAGAAACAACAATACGTGTGTGACTCACGTTTAATGCTATCAAAGCAGGAAATCAAAACCGAACTCTATAACTCATATTATCCCCACTAAGCTTCTTCGTTATGAGTCGTCAACATGCGTCACTAAGATATACAAGCAAAGAGACCAACTTGTTTCTAAAACCATCAGGACCAGTGTAACATTAAACCAGTAACGAATTTCTGCTTATTAAAAAGAGTCATCAGGAAAGGTCGACTTCTCAAATCTCACCGAATCAAATCATAGTGCAAAGAACACGTTAGAAGGACAGAAATTACTTCCGGCGCCTTATATTTCAAGCTCTCTGCACTGATCTTCGCCAGAGTCTCAGAGATCAAGGAGGGACTTAGCCACGGCTGTCTCCATCGCCGCTTAGCACTGCTGCGGGTCGCCACCTCCGGGCTCATGGGTCTCCCTGTACTGGGCGGTTGAATGGGCCCAGGCCCATCCGCACTGGGCGCCACACGGACTGCTGGACCTCCGCCATGTAGCTTCCCGCCATTCCCTCCTCCCTGTCAAAACAAAGACGGCGGCTTCCGTATAGAAATGAAATTAGAAAACACTCAAAAGGATTTGTTGACTACCCAGAGAATGAGAGGTGGATACTTATTAAAAAGGCCAGGATTGTGGAATGAGAAAAGAAATCAACGCCCAAAATGCGACTGCAGTACCACTTAAAACAGCTAGATGTTTTAGGAAAACCCTAAAAAGATTCTTATTGTCAAAACATATCCCGATAGGGCACCTTATTATAACTATGCATCAACATATAAAAACAAATAATGTCCCACAACAACGCCGGAGTATCATCTAGTAATCATATAACGGAAGCTAGCAACCTCATTTGTGTTCTAAGGCTAATGGCCGCACGGAGGTGAAGGAGGGCGGAGGATTGGAGACTGAATGGCTGAGGAGAGATGGACTGATATCGGGAGAGAAAAATGTAGGGCATGTGGAGAGGGGGAGAGGTCCACCAGGTATGGGATGGTCAAGAATATGGAGCATGGAAGGAGGAAGCAAGCGACGAGCTGGAGGAACACGGGAGAAGCAGAAAGTGCCGATGCCGAGGGGGCACGGTGAGGATGGCATGCGGTGGGTCATGATGGTGAGGTTCCCGATGGAGAGGCTGCTGGGGGCTTCTAAAGCAAGTGGGTTCTTGGAGCTGGATCTAGGACGCAGGAGGAAGTCGCAGGCAAGAACACGGGAGAATCCTGTATGCAAGGCTATTGATGCATCGCTGCTAGTGACGAAATCACGGGAGGTGGGAGCGGCGCCGCGGCAAGGTGGGAGCCAGGAAACAAGAGTCGGAAAAGCGAGAGAAGGCGGCCAAAGTAGCACGTGGGCCCCTGACACGGTTATCTTCACAAGGAAGTAGCTAATCTTCAAGGCTCATCTTTCACTTGGCAATCCCAAAAGTTTATAAAGGATAATCTTTTGTTTTGATAAAAACAAACTATTTTCATTTCCTCGCGACACTTAAAAGATATAGGATATTGTCAGCCAAAAGGACAGGATCAGTTTGTGTTTTCAGAAAGCCACACAGGTAATTCAAATGGCACTGCCTAGCGAAGCCACCGGGGCTGGTTTGTGCAATCTGGCCATTACTAAATAAGGAAAGGGATCAATTTGCCTCAACTTTTTCTGAAAGTCCTCAACACCCAAGATGACCTGCACTCTGACGCCACTCCCTAATCCCACAAACATTTCAATGTCCTCACCCTGCATCCATTTTCTCCACATAAAATTCCCGGGCTTTTCCTCCTGTAAATTTTCTTCGCTGATCCAAGCTCAATCAAAATTAGTAACTCTACACATAGGAAAAACTGTTCTAGATAATCACAAAAGGTAAACCGCGAATCATCCAGACCGCTCCATTGGATTCCCCATAGTTCTAGTTTTCATTGGTCACTTATGAAATCATCAAAAAAAAAGGAAAGATCCCAAAAGCAATCGAAGCTTGTACCTAACTAATGGAAACCTGAAACTGGGCCCTAGAAAAGGCTAATTCTTCCACATCCTAAAAAGACTAGGGTACTAAGACAATATATACAACAAAACCCTGTAAAAGTTTGTCCCGCTGCATTAAAAAAGGTCAATGTTGAGTAAAACACAAAGTAAAACAAAGGGTTGAAAAGTTGCATATCCGGTGAGACATGCCACAAAGAATAACTCCAATCCCTACCACATGCACATGCATGATTTAGTTACGTATGATATAAAAGAAACTCTCTCTATGAATTGTTGTTGTGTAGCAACTTATGGTCCTATGTACAACAACTATATAACATGGACAAATAGGATGAATAATTGCATATGAGGATTGTAGGTGTCTGCTTGTAAATAACGCACCAACGGAACTTAATCATCCAATTGTCTCAACTTTATGCAAACAAAGCATCAGACGATCAGCGTAGGACAGTCAGAATAATATTGAAATCAAGGATTAAAAAAGGATTGCGTGAATGGTGCTATGTGATGCAAAAAAACTTAAGAGTGACCTGTGTTAACACAGCATAGGTGTGTATGATATATATGAGCAAGAACATGGTACCCAAAAAGAGAGGAAACAGTATGTTTGAAAGGTCTATATAAAAGAGGAATACTATAATTATCTGATTCAGATTAGAGTAGTATATATCAGACCACTGCATACGTTGTCGTATATCGGTGATACCTATAAGATCTTCCTTTTGGTGATCATGTTTGCAAGCATAATTTGCTTGTTGTGTAAAAAACTGAAGAATTGTAACCATATATATATCAATATGATAGTTAATTTAGCAGCTTGGTGCATGCAAAATGGCGTTAATATGCATAATATATATGTCAAAATTAGACTTGCAGGTTGTTCGGTAGCAATATTCTTATACTCTTAGTTACTTTAAGAAGCCAACTTAGGCAATTTAATCAACTTAGTATCCATCTTCAAAGGAAAATAATCAAAAGCAACATGATAAAGAGAATGAGCTTGCTGAGCAAAACAAAGAACTTAGTTACTTTTAGAGCTAATCTAGCCAACTTCAAGGCATGTCGACCATGAAACTTAATTAATCCAGCCAAAACTTCAAAGTGAAAAAATCATACTAAAAGCAACAGATGTTATAATTTGAGCTTGGTGGCGAATCACTAATGAGGCTGCAATAACTTAGGCTTGTTGACCAAGACAACTTAATTTATTGGCATAAACTCAACAGACAGCATAATTAAAATCAACATGATAAAAAAGTAATTTGAGCATGGTGGAAGAACTAAATTTAGCTGCTTTCATCACCAACTTATGGGAATTAAGAAACAACTTAATTATATCAAAAGTGGCTTGCACTTCTAGTATTTGGGTTATGTTTAAGGTTGAAAAGTACAAAAAATATACCAATTCCGAATGTTCTCGTCGCAGAATGAAAGCGTTTGTGCTAAATTGCATTTGGCACCACCCATTGTATCCCCAAGTGCGTTGTCCTTCGTCCAGAGAGTTTAAGCTTCCCGCCACATTTCTTGCCATGATAAGAAGTGCCTATAGTGATATAGTATTTATTCACGTTCAATGCACATGCACAAATCTTAAGCTATTAAGTTTATCTACACGGTCACATGTTTCTACCGAGCATGAAAAGCACTATGTAGAGAAGAGCTGGAATGCCTATGGCCATTCATAAGATTCAACTACATAATGTAATGATCAACACCTAAAGGGGGAATACTACATCGTCAAACTCTATTAAAAATTAACGATTGTTCTGATAGGTTTTAGCAGAGTTGTTCAGGTCAACATATAGGAAACCTCAAAAGAATCCTTTTATAAGGAGCACTGATTTCTATTGATAGGAAAACAGATATCGAAGACACAAATAGTCAGCATACATGCCTTTGTAAAAACTTTTTGCTCAACATAGTAGTTTGAGTTAGATTATTCATCAAATATGAGTTATGATAATTAGGGATGGATATGTTGAGAAACACCTAAAAAATTAGAAGCGGCAATGTCTTGCTCAGAACCATATGCAACTTCATTAACCACAAAATTAACCAATGTGAGATTTTCTTATGCACTTCAATCTCATACCTAAGAGAGGGGACAACTAAGTGGAGAGATCAATCATGTTAAAGTCAAAGTAATTTGTAGGTATCAAGCATATGCTGGGGAAAATATGCAATTCTGGATAGTTGTTCGCCAACCCATAATTATGAAAATCAATCAGGAGCACCTAACAACAACTCCGAATATAGAAAACGGAAGCTTCTTTTGTATAAAAATTAGCTTCGCTACAGAGCAATTAGGCAATTCTAAGAGCTTAAGGTAACTTAGCAGCTACTGGTACAATAAACTTAACAGTAAATCTATGAGCAACTTGATACAACTAAAAATAGACAACTTGACATCTAAAAGATGGTGGGGAACCGAGACAAATTTTATTTTTTTCTTGCAAAGTAAATACAAAAAACACCTAAAACTCAACCAAGTGTCACATGAACTAGTTATATGAGTTGAGAACCTAAACTGTTTGTATGATTTTTACACAGAAAAGTAGAAAATCCTAGCATGCATGTATATTAAAACCATGATAAAGCCCATCTCTACTAAGGAGTAAATACTTAATTTAATAAAAAGTGGCTACAACTAATAAAATGACATGAACAACTTATAAAGTCAAATAATTTGTGTATGAATGAAATGAATAACCTAGTCCATGGACATGCAAAAAGCACTGGTTGTAAACAACTTATGGGAAGGGGAGATAATTACTTATTTTATTCAGTGTTGATAATCAAGTTTCCGGTGAAGAACTTATGGATATCTACCACAACTTGGTGGACTAGAAGTTACAATTTGATAATTATGGAACAACTAAGATGAAGGTTAATCAATTTACTGAAACAGATACAAAGGAAAGTGTAAACAACATACAGAGCGATACTAACTTACTCTGAAACATTTATAAGAAAAACTTAGGGTAGGAAGTGACTGGTTAATCATCTATGAAGCTCAACTAGAGTGAAGGCGAAAAAGCTCAGAACTGATACTAACTTCCTACTAAATTCTGGGAATTCCAGATAAAGGTGGATCCACACGACAAAATTGTACCAAAAAACAACTCTGTTATTTGGAACATGGTATACAACCAAATTGTTTGTCTGTTTCATAAGAAAACCACTCAAGGATTATGAAAATCAAACTCTATGATGAAATGCAAACTATGCCTAGGCGCCTTAGAACTTAAGAACGTAGGAGCACAAAGGACTACAAATAATTCATTCAGACACCACCATACCATTTGCTACTCTAACCCTATTGTAATTTAGGCTAGAGTAAAGACAACTAGATAAAAATCATGTAAACAATTTTACCGCATGGGATTCAAAGCAAACTATTAGACACCACCATACAACCTCACATGATCCCTAATACAACTTAGGCTAGAGTAAGAATCAACAAGATAAAATCGTAAAAGAACTTGGTTGCATGGATTCAAAAGCAACTATTCACAATAATCATACAACCTCTACGATCCCTATTACAACTTAGACTAGAGTAACAATAACCGATAAACATCGCAGCTAACAAGTTGGCTGTATGGATTCAAAAAACACTATTCAGATAGTATCATCAAGTACAAATTTACAGATCATTGTTGCAACTTAGGCTATAAAGACAACTGATAAAAAATATGTAAAACAAGTTGGTTGCACGGATTCAAAATATAACTATTTAGACACCCCCATACAACTCTTGGCCATGTAAACCCATGCACTCTGGCTAGAGTAAAACAACTGGACAAAAAATTATGTACACAACTTGTTGATGGATTCAAAAAAGCAACTATTCAACAACGCCATACAATTCTCTACACAATCCCCACAAAAATCTCAGGGCTATAAAGTAAGAATGTAACTAGATAAAAAAATCATGTAAATAACTTGAAGGTGTTATTCAAAAGCAACTATTCAGACACTACCAAGGCCAACTCTAGTAGTATTCTCAAAGTTATTTACAAGTGTAAAGGCAACTGGAAGCAGAAAGCGAGGTAAAAATAACACAAAAGTTAGTATGTATTACTAATTGTTTCATCATTCACCACCAAAAGAGTACCCACCCTCCTCCAACTTGGCTTTTATCAACATTTTAATTAGAAAATGATTGCACAAATCAGTAGAAAAGTTTCTTTGAGTAACTTTAATTGGGTAATCACAATGGTATTTGTATAAAAGCAGTGATGCGTAAAAGTTCAAGACAAGGATGCGTATGTAACTTAGGCCAGGGATGTCAAATCAACTTGTAGAAACAACTTTAGAATGTTAGCAAAAAACAACTTAATCGAGAAAAAGAGAATAAACAGAACAAATCTAATTGCATCATCTAATTGGCATCAAGAGTCAAATGAGGCACCTTCATGGGGCAACAGACATCTCTTCCATCGGCTCTTCCTGATAGGCCTATGCACCCGCTGGACGCCATCTTTGTCTTAGAATTCGATAGTGGTTCCCAAGATTCATGCACGCTTATACTAAAGTGCTTGTTCACTCCAGATTAAGCTTACAAATATTGCAGTAGAAAAATAAAAATCAAGCATCTAGTGCCAATTTCATGCATATTTCAAAGCTTGCAAGTACGTAAAACACACTTCTCCCAATTTAAGGAGGCAACAGATGACAACTTTACTTCAACATCGGGTGAAAAACATCAAGAACTACTTATCCACGCACCACTAACATCATTGCTCACTTGCTCACTAGCACGGATTCCTTGCATATCAATAACCAACATCGAGTAACTCAATTTGACTACTGATCCAATTTGAATACCCAGAAATTCATCCGCACGTGCACACACACACCCGAAGTGACAGATAGCCTTCCTCGGTTCTAGAACCTACAATAGGCATGTACCTTGTAAAGTCATCCCTTATTATGTTCATCTACCTGGGCAGAAAAGAAGCCAAACTGCCGGAATTAACCTCACAAAGACGTCTAACGTAAGACATTTGAATTTACTATTTGTCCGTTAGTTGATCAACTTGTCTAGATTTGGATGAATTAGACACTATTTAGTATATAGGCTCACTCCAATTTCTTGATAACCAAGCCGCATTACTAGCCGAGGGTGAGTACTAATCTTAAATCATGCCAACAACAAAACATGAAGCACCCGAATAATTGATTTTTCTTACACTGGATACAGTTTAATCAGACTAGCAATTTGACAGTTTTCAGCCATTATTCAGAAACATGTCAAAGATCTACGTCATCTGCTACTTGGGGCTGTCAAAGATGATTGCGTTTGTCTAGTCGACGGATGGCTACCAAGATGGTTACCTGATGGAGACAATACCAGCACCGAGACAGCTGGCGCCGTCTCAAGGCCTCAATCTATGCTCGAGGACAAGATAATCCATCCCCAGATGCCACGCCGGTCATAATCATGTAGACACGTCAGGCCAAGACGCACCGTGGGGTCGAAAGGACCAATAAATTAATGCTTATCTTTGCAGGATGGAGGACGAGGGTTCTCTCAGCGGCTACCAGGAGGTGGGAGCACCATGTGGCTGGGTGGGAAGGTTGAGCCTCCAGGCTGGCGGCCCGCGTCCGCCGGGCGAGGAAGGAGGGCTAGCTACCGGTGTAGCTCGGTAGGGAGAGAAGGCTGCACTGTGTGGATCTTTGGGAGGAGGAACAGGAGGCTGGCAGGGACGCCAGAGGTGAGGGCCACCGGGAGGTCACAGTGTGGTGCGAAGGAGGTGAGAGGACAACACGCCACATGGGGATCAGGCAGGGGAAGGCCACTGCTGAAGTGTAGAAGCTGGGCGAACGGCCCGGCTCTTTCTCTGATCGAGCCGACACGGTTCAAAAGGACGGCCTGGAAGAAAAAAACCAGCACCTAGCACTTTAACGTTGATCTTAACAGACATGTACGGTGTTATAGCCACATACATGTTCAAAGTTTTCTAATTTCTCAAAATATTTCTAGATAGAACTATTTCAGTAAATAGTATTTAAAGTTGGACCTCATTTAATTTATGAGCGCAAAGAATAATCAAATAAAGAATTAAAGGCTAGAAAATTTGGTTTGATCCTTGGACGAAAAATTGGTCCTCCCTAATTTTTGTTGCAACGCACGCAAATGTGTTGCTATTTTTTTAAAATAATATTTTTTTATTCAATTTCACAACAATAATTAAATGGGTACCTTTCAAATTTAGCCATTGCCTTCATTTTAAAATCACCGACTTATCTTTATTAAAAGTCGATGCCTTCTATAATTCAAAATATCAGCTTGATAATGCCTGGTCACAAGTGCTTGTTTGGCTTATTGGGGAGGCCTCATCGGCCGCTTTTCTAATTAACGTACCTGCTACCACAAGTACTCCTGCTAAATTAATGACACAACCTTTAATAGCTGCCGATCTGTTGCCCTCCTGGTCTTTTCCTTCTTCTCCCTCCCTTCCCTCTTGCTAGTTGTTCTGCTCTTATTTTCATTAGCAAGTGTTTAGTAATCCCGATCTACTAATGACAGTTAGGCCTGTGAAGGGGATTTGAGTCAGCTTTGGTGAGGGATTTTGGAGGTGTTTCTGTAGCATAATGGCCATGGTGGAGGCTAGTGCCGGGCTCGAAGTTTGCATGGAGGTGCCGATCCCGTGACCTGAGAAGCTACACCAAGCAGACTGCAGACGCTTCACGAAGGATGTAAACCCACTTCTTTTTTTTTGCTAATCAGAAATAATATTGTAAAAGTGTTTATAGTGGTAGCCTTTGATGAGGTATGCGTAAGATGCAAAGATAGTTTGTAGTAACATAGGATTAGAATTTTTATTTGTAGAGTATGTTAAATGCTGTACGTGTATTTGACTATTTTTGTATTTTTTAGGTCGTAAAGCTCATGTCAAACAATGTGGCGAAGGCTGTTTCTTTACTATGGTATCAAGGGCAGTTGTTTTAACAAACCATGCGGAGTTGATTTGAGTGAGTTTCATTTTATGGATGAAGTGCTTAAGAATTCTGAACACAAAGGTGCTCAAGTTACTCGGGCTTGAAAAAGATTGGTTATCTTCGTCTTAGGACTCCCTCCTAACCCATACTATCGGTGTGCATATTTTATGGACTAAGTCAAGGAAAAACCCTAATTTTTTATTATTAAGCGCCCATAAAAGTGCAATATAAAATGGGTCAAATTATGCAACTTTGTAGAAAAGAGTAGTTAAGTGGCCTTTAGTGTCTTAGGTGGCCTTCACCGCGGGCAAAAATATAGGGTTGCGATGATCATGATCACAGGCGAGTGAAGTCGCATCACCGGTCATGCTGGAGGTGGTTAAGTGATCATGGCCAAAGTAGTGAAGTTTCGTCAGATCGGTAGCTACTACCAAGGCCGTAGTAGTCAGGGCCAAGAGGGTGGTGGCGGTTGCCATGAATTAGGTCACACACAATAGCTATGCAATTTAATTCCTGGGTGATGGTTATGGATCAAAATGACTGCGTCAAGGTTTAGGGCAAGACATTTTCAATGGTGAAGTTTTCTTCGATGAGGAAGAGATATATGAAGGTTCACAGCAACATGATCAAGTGAAGCCAATAATTTTAAGCGCAACATGCGATAGAAGCTAATGATTCAACGAAGTTCCGAACAAGAAGAGATCGCTTAACCTATTCTGCAAAGATCAAGGAATAATGATAGCACAACAACAATGAATGTGAACGATGGGCATGATTCAGCTATGCGGCACTATCATGCCAACAACATCTCTGGGGTGCATTATGCATCCTAGCAAGAGACAGACGCAGGAAGCAATCTGCTGAGTGGGCAATGTCCATGCAACAAAGTCTTCAAAACAGCAGTCATCCCAACAATATTTGACATTTGTTTTGTGGCGGACAGTTTGATGTGGCCCTGCAAGGGTGCATGCCCATGTCCCTAGGTATGACACCAATCGAAGGTCACCGATGTTGTGATGCACGACATGTCAAATCTCGGCTGATGTTGTCCTTCAACTGGCCATCGCCGAATTCTCAACGCCAACCTCTCGCTGCGCCGATCGTTAGGGCTACGAGATAGTGGAGAGCAAAGTTATGGGGTAAGAAATCTATATCATCAACAAAGTTGCTATCAGATCTGGCCACAATATTATTTATAGAAAGGCTTGGAGGACTAAGCAGAAGGCATCTGAGGAAAAAGATTTAGTTCATTTTGCAAGACTTGATATGATCGCTGATCAAGGTTAATAGGGATGCTTCTAGACACCGCAGTTAGGAATCTGTGCAACCTACGTGGACATCCAACACTTTTTACGCCAAGCAGGAACCTAATTTGAGTAAGATGCATAACGAGCATTTTCTCATTTGCTATATGCATAGAAGCCACTCACCGCCGACTAGTCATATGTGTGGATAAAGACATCTTTCACCGGCAAGTATAGTCGATATTGACTGGTTATAGGAAGTCAAGATGGGGAACAATCGTTGTCTCCACTTGCATTTTTCTTCGTGGAGAGCTGGAACACCGAGAGTTGGGCATAGTTTTCGTGCAGCTGGAAGATAGCAATTGTGAGAGATACCTCAATGTAAGCGCGCCTTCATGGTAGGCATTCAGGTATACTAAGCGCTGATAAAGAATTCCTCATGCATCAGCCTCGCTTCCCGATGGTAACTCCATGGAAGGGACATGTAGAGTCGCAGTATGCGCATCTAGGGGCCAACTTTTTCTCTCATAATTCGTGAACAAGGCTCCTTATGAACCTATTCTTAGAATTTTGCGTAAGCAAGAACAAAGAGGGATAGTACATCAAGTGTCGTGGCTATCTCGATGACTTTTACTAAAGAACATGTGACTCGGGAGAGAGCAGCTAGAGCAGCAATGCCACGGGCCATGCAAAGGGCATTAGCTCGCATAGGCAACAATAATGATGCCAGTGCACCACCAAGTTGAAGAAACCCATTTTCATGTGACTTACCAGGATTCGACTAACCCGATACTAGGAGAAGGCCCGGGAGAAGGATTTAAAAATCAGGAATGGATACATCAACAGCCTGTAGAGAGGTGGTCTTCGCCACATGACACCTTTATGGTAAGTTAGGTTTTATGCCATGACTACAAAATCAAGGCTGAAAATTACAACTTTGTCTTGAGAGGAAGTGGTTTCATTATTAACAAAGTTAATTATGGAGTGTATTAACGAATCTCAGAGTACTTAAATGCACCTCAGATGGCTTCCGGGATGCATATCATATACAACCCAAAACACAAGTTATTGTTTCAAATATCATGGAATATGGCGATGGATGCTAAGATGGAGAAGGTGTCGGCATTAAGCATGCACAAATAACGCCATCAATCGTGAAAATAGTTGCTTCGGAGGTAAGCCTCCTTCCAACCGGATCTAACTGGAACCGAAGAGAGTAAAGACACAAAGAGGTGAGTGGATAGGCAATGAAGTCTCTGCCAACGTGCAGAGTGCACACGGCAAATCCAAGATGTTGTGACTTGCTTTTACTCGCATGTGTACTAGTCGTGCATGCGGTCTGATGGGGCATGGATGCAATCTCACTGTGTTCTTATTTCTTAAGGGAGTTTGCTATGGGTCAATACATGGACATGATAAGCGATGATGATGGGATATAAGGCATGGTGAAATTTCTAACAAAGTAAACTGTGTGCAAAGGGTTTACATCCCAAATCCTGGAACTACTTGAGCATGAATAGGAAGGCGTAATATATTGTCCATGCACCGTAATGGGATATGGATGATGAAGATGATGCTTTTGAGGCCCTACTAGGCAATGCGTTTTCTATGTAATCAATTTTGGTCATAGTAGGACACCAACACAGTATCTTGCCACATCTTTCGATTTGAGGAGCTACTGTCAGGACGCAAGCAGCCTGCAGGAAGAAGAGGCAAAGGAAGAAACTAGGGATGTGTGTGAACTATGTCTTAATTTGTAAAGATATGTGAACTATGTCTTAAATTTGTAATATGTGTGGAACTATGTCTTAAATTTGTAAGATGTGTGAACTATGTCTTTAAATTTGTATGTCTGAACTATGTCTTTAAATTTGTAATATGTGAATTGATGTCTAAATTATAATATATGTGAACTATGTCTTAAATTTGTAATATGTGTGAAAACTATGTCTTAAATTTAATATGTGAAACTACGGTATTTTTAAATTTGTTATGTGCAATGGAAGGACTTTTGCTGAATGTTGATACAGATAGAAAGCACCGCACAATGGTATCGGATGCTAACCCGTGGGACTTTGAAGCACCTAGTGACTGTGACTCCATGTCGAACTCGGGTGCATGCTGACCCCGATTGGCTTGGCAGGTATGTGACATTTATTTTGTTGTTGGATATTTATGGACCATATTAACTAAAATCACTGTGTTATCTCCATATGCGATTGAAGTGGGCTGGGCTCTTACCATTCATTTGTTTGGTTGAGGCCACCTCGTGATGAAGGAGACAGAAGGGCGACAACATGGCTTCCTGATTACCTCGCCACACACGATTTTCTTGTCTTTCCTCACGTGTTTGGTGGATTGACAGAGGCCCGAGACTCAACACTTTCCACTTTCGCTGGGGAGAGATGGATCCTACCTTCTACATATCATACTTGCTGAGACTTCCGCTGGTCGACATGCCCATAGGCCCAGTGGATCCAATCGGACAAATTGGGCCCAAGACATGGCCCAACGTTCTTTGGCATCCGTGATGGAGCCCGGACTTTTCAGTGAAAATCATGGGCCCGAAGTAAATATTCTATTGATGGTTGGAGCAGTATCAAAGTGCGCTTCGCTCTTCAGATTTGTTCTATCCACATATCTCACGGATCGATAAATGTTCTATTTGCCAATGCAGATCCGTAGGTTTGGTTTCTCCACCACTGATGATCGCTACGAGATATGCAACGGAGGCATACACATGTGGTTTAATCGGGAAGGTGATGTTCACTGAGAACCATATGTCGCACCATTAGTGCAATACATCCATTTTGCTAGAGGGATCGGAGGCTTACATGCCGTGAAGACAACACACAATGGAGTTGGGGTTCAGCCTGCCTTAGCAGCTATGTACCGAGGTATGTGGAAATGTTGCAAATAACCAAGGGCATGTTCCGCCACTAGATGTCCATTGTTTCGCAGTCGTGGGTCATGGTAGAGGTTCCCTCATCGGCCTTCCGGCGGTCAATCAAATAGCTCGTCGCATCGAGTTACATGAAACAATTGTCTACCACTCTAACCGTCATTCGGACTAAGAGCGAATGCTGACTTGCTTCACATTTGTCACCAATCTACCGGTCAATTGGCCGCAAAGTTCGCTGTAAGGTAACGTGACAATAAATTGCACTATGGTACTACAATATGAAGGATACTAATAACTATTTTGTCATGCGCAAGGTCGCTTTCATGGGAGAGCAAGTCATTAGATGCTATCCATCGCTTAGCGAAAGCAGCTCACACACACTAAAAGAGGATGGATGATTTGGGAGCCGACACCTTTCAGCACAACGCAAGACGACATCTCCTATCAAGCATTATGCATCAGAGATCAAGAGTACCTGCTGACTAAATCAAGATCATCTTTGATTTTAGTTGAGGAGATGTCTCAACAGAGAGTCATGCGGTGAAGTCTCGGGTCTTTGCCAGATGGTAGATCCCACGTCCCGGATGTTCCTTCCAGATGTCGTGCACATGTAAGTAAATATATGTACATCGGAAATGTGTCTTACTTCATCTATGTTCTTTAATGATGGTCTAACAAATTGTAATGACAGGTTCTCTTAAAGGTAATAGCAAAACCTCAACTCAATGGCTCCAACGTTGCGATTTACGCCAATGAGTGGCGTAATGCAAACATACAAGTATGGCACGCTGGTACGCCACCATTTGATATGGAGCTATTCCATAATACTACAAAGGTACATGTCGATGACACGGCTAATGCTCCATCTCCATACACACACCCCCATTTACGAGATATATATCCCACCGGTCAACACCGGGAGTCCGCATAGTCAACTTAGTACTTTGTTAGAGCATAATGGCCGCTGAGCGCTTATATAAAGCGTGAATTAACTATGATACAAATGGAAAATACAGGCCATGTGGACGCGGGAGATGGGAGGATACAGACCGAGGTGGCTCAATACGGAGATCGCTTTCGCCTGTTTCGTCTCTTGTGCCTCTCAACAGGTCTCGGCTCCTTTTTCCGCCAGGTCGAGGATAGGCTACACGAGTATCTACGATCATCATGTGCACCAACGCCCTCGACGTCGCTCAACACCGAGTAGACAACGCCTCCCGTGGTCACTCGATGGAGGAGCAGTCCCATCGCCGCCCCACGCAGCATCACGCCACCGTGGTCGATCCGCGGAGTGAGCGCGCCGCCCACCCATGCAAAGAGCCCACCTTCTCCTGCATCAGGCCGGAGGCTTGGGTGGCACAGGAGCAGATTCTCCTCCACTCCGCCACGGGCCTTGTCCACGACTCCTACAGTTAGCGCTGCCGAGATAATTTCACCACCTTCTGCACTCCAGGCTGGCCGAGGCCTGGGTGGCAGCAATCACAGCCATTTGACCTGCGACAACAAATTGATTTTACTGACGAGTGGCAGCAAAGACTACCTTAGTTTTGACCAGGGCAGCAAGCAGCAGATCCTCTACATGGACATCGCCATCGACTCACAATCTCATCCTCCGGGTGCTTCTATCCTTCCTACTATTGTTAGATGCAACATGACATCATTGAGTACTTAATTTCTTGTACACGGGCAGGAGAATGGCCCATGGACACTAATGACAACGAGGACTCAATGCACAACATGAGCAGGTAGACAAGTTTAGCCATTATCAGCCGTGTACCCCACCACCTTTCCCACACAGGATAAGAATCAAGGTGAAGGGTCAATCCACTTCCCGTGATGTGATGCCACCCCACAGACACAGATGGAGTACACCGAGGCCTCCGCCATCTAAAGCCGCCATCAACACCAAGGATATCTATCTATGCATCGACATTTATCTACCCATGTATGGGACACCTTTCTATTATTTCACGCATTTTGCCTCCTTAACAAACACTTCAAGATAGCTTGCAACATAGTTCAACATAATTTATGGTACATAAATAAGAGCCCTCTCAGATCCCTAGCACGATGCCTTTTCCTTTCCCTTCGACGATGCTCTCTTTCTTTCCCTTTGACGATGCCTCTGCCCTGCTCTTCTTATCATTGCTCATTATCAAGCGCTTTTCTTCTTACCGCCTCTTGTCCTGACTTATCTCGCCTTTGGTTCCAATGGATGGCTGCATGAAGATATCATCCTCATCTTCGCCTCTTCTATCTGTGAAAGGTGACCTGCCTTCAGAAGTACGTCACTTCACTACTGAAAATTAGCGTGTCCCACCTAGCCTGGATCCCGATAAGCTCCTCTTGTACCTGATTTAGGGTCCTAGTTCCCACCTTCGATGAACTGCCTTACCAAGCTCAGCGAGAGCAAAATCAGCAAGGAGTGTCCTCCCATATGGCTGGTTTATTGTTCATCGAATATTTTCTCAAGCAAATGGTATAGGGTCAATGGAAACTGCGCCAGGAAAACACGTCCGGCTATTAGTGGAAAGCCAGCTCCTGCACTTTGCGCCCGAACGGGACACACTCATGATGGAGAGGAGAGGGAAATGAGAGTAAGAGGAGGAATGAACCGGTGAAGAGATAATACTTCGCTGCTGTTCGGATTTATAGATGCACCGAGAAGAATATGCGGAAAGAACGGCGGAAAACGGTGGTGAAGGGAATAATGGTG
The DNA here is from genome assembly GCA_023614405.1 of Avena insularis. Lineage (NCBI taxonomy): Eukaryota > Viridiplantae > Streptophyta > Magnoliopsida > Poales > Poaceae > Avena > Avena insularis. The sequence continues at coordinate 366,510,511 of CM042685.1, read as the reverse complement.
GAAGCAAATATGGAAAATGGTGGGAAGAGGTGGCGGAGAAAACGACGTGAAACAATGGCTACCAACCCTAAACTGATTTTAGATGTCAATGCGAGCATCTTTAATTTAATTCACGCGGCACTCGTTTTTGGAAAGTCGACCATGGATGGCTCTTCTCTTAATTCCTGACAGCAGGTCGAGCTTGCTTTTCAACCAAAGACTAGTCCCGGCTGCCTTTTTGAATTAAAGACCAAATCTGGTCGGCTTTTGAAAAGAAGATAGGCTCGCTTAGATTTGTAAAATTTTCATGTCGTATTATTTGTAAAATTGAATAAAATGTATTATTTTAAAAATTAGCCTAATGTGTTAGTATATATAATATAAGGAAAAGTCTATTTTAACCTGAATTCATAGAGGTTAGACGGTTTGAACCTCAAGTCGAATTCGTCGTCGCACTCTAAACTACCAACCTGGCTCAATTGAACCCTGAAGTTGTTTGACCAAATTGACCTTAGGCAGTTTTTTGCAAAATAGACCCTAAATAATTATCTATTCTAATGGTGTGATCCCAATCTATCCGGCAGACGCTGGCGGCTTAATGGCGCTACCAGCAAGCACGGAGGTCAGAAGCACAAAGAAACTCACAGTAGCGTGCGGTGGTGCTAATTCCTTGCTCCTTCCGGAGACCCAGCTACCGCCTGTGCATCAGCAATCGCGCCATCGCCTGGCGGCTGAAGCATGGCCAGCTATCAGTTCATGCGCATCGACGCGTTGTAACCCTAGCTGAGGGTGGATCGACGCGACCTAGGCCCTCAGAGGAGGCAGCCTCGATGAGCTTCCCGCGACGACGAGCGTGGAGGCGGCAGGCCAGCGCCCCTAGCCCTCCCATCCCCGGTTGTCTCCAATTGTTTTTCCAGACGGAGTATGGTTTGGAACAGAAGATGAATATGACATGTGCCCATCTTGTCAATCAGCCAGACAATGAGAATTTGTGGTCGATTAACTTTTTCCAGCAGCAAACAATTTCAGGGTTTGATTTGACGGAATTAGAAAGTTCAGGCACAAACGACAGGATTTCTAACGCCGGTTCAAACCGCCGGAGGCCTACAAATTCAGGGTTTGGAATAGACTTTTTCCATAATATAAAAATAAAAGAACACAACACTCACGCCCAACTCTTGCCCCTTTCCCATCACCTCGCCTCTCGCGGAAATCACTAGGGAAACCCTAAGATCATCTCCACCTGCTGGTCAATCCCAGACCAAAATCTCAACCTTTGGTCGGACGGGCGAAAGCTGTCCGGTACGCCAGTTTTCCACTGCACCATGCCGAAGTTCCCGGTCGCCGCTTCCGCCAAATTGCCTGTTCGCTTAAATTCTCGGCATAGTTAGTCATACGATGAGCACGGAACACTTTATGACCAACTTCGCAATTTTAAACAGAGTTCAGCGAATGTCCTCCCGCTTCCCCACGACGGCCTTCTAGGCCACTGCCGCCAGGCCTGCCGCCGCCAAATTCAGACTGGCCACATCAACAACCGCCCTCTCGTATCTGTCATGTTGATAGAAAAGGTGAAAAACAAATACCAGCCTACATTTGTTTTAATATTCCTGTCATGGGACCAAGCAAAGTTAAACAATAATTTTGTAACTTTATTTGTTAGTTTATTTAAATAGTGCACAAATCATAACAGATGGTAAAATTAACAAAATGATTCAGATATGCATGCAAAGAGCTTTGTGTTCTAGGTATTACCTGCATTTCATTTCAACCATTGGCTCGATTTGAGCAAGGCAAACCAGCACAACTCTTGTCTCCTGATGTACTATACAATGGTGAATAGCCTGAAAAGTAACTCCTGTTAACTGATCAAAATAGTGCAGTAACTGCGCAGCCAGATAGTTGTCTCTGAAAATTTAAGATGGGTACTTTCTTAAGAGATGCAGTAAACTTTTAGTAATGCGAGCAGGTCATCTCTGTTTTTATTTTCTGATCACTATGCGTCCATGACTCCATTCACATATGCCATAACAGTGGGTTGGCTCACCTTATACTCACCCCTCTGTTGTGCTTTTTTTCTTCTTGTTGGAGCTGTACACGAAGTTCATTTACATATTTTTCTCAACCTAATATCATTTGTGTTGTGATTTTCTCGATATAGATATATTCCTGCGCCATTTTTTTAACATCAATAGTTGGCTAAACGCGGGGGGATGCCACCAAAACATCATGATATCCATACACATGTACAAATATATAGAAACAGAGTTCCCCGAGGTTGGGGACACATAACAGTATGGAGCGAGTACATTTGAGTTAATTGGTGCTGTTTTGTCCTATTCAACAACCTTCTGATAGTGTAACAGATTAAGCAAGCTTGTTGTGAAGTACAGTCTGCTAACAATATTGGATTCTTATCTAAACTAGGCGCATGGAGGAAGGTTCGTTTCTCAAGAGGATAAGTGGACACCGGAGATGGCTATATGGCAAGAGCTTTATTGGCCTGATGGCACAAGGAAGAGACGTTTGAAAACAATACCAATTGATGAACGCCGCTGTTCGATGCTCCAGTTGGTAAAAGCTGTGGTAAGTATAATGACGATCACAACCTTTTTGGGGTTTGCTCTTTTCCCTCCTCCCTGTCCTCAGCCGTCCTGCTGCCTACCTGGGCTGCACTGTGTTTTAGTGTCTTAACTATTCATGTAGCAGTTAATTGCTGATCAGATTCATTCTTCTTATTTTAGGATCTTGCATATAAGCTCCAACATCTTGGGCGCTACAAATGTTTTCATGATGCTGTTAGTGATGAGATTTACTATCATATCAACTTCACTACAAATACCAAAGGAGTAGATGGTTCTAACTGTGACCCCGATAATCTGTTGTTCTTGCTGAAATTGTGCCAAGAGGACGTGAAGAGTTGGTAGTCAGCTGTATCTGCAGGGTTGATTCTTCTGATGGTATTCCATACTCTTATCCTAACTTATGCGTTAGATAGTTTTGTAATGTGTTCTCTGGCTCTAGCATATGATTTCTGCATTAACTGATTGTTTGCCCCTTTTATGGTATCTAATCCATTATGCTTGATGGTGTAGTCTGAAATGTCTAATCTATTGATACATGAGATTTCCTGGCCTAACTGGCTGTAGCGACATTGGAAGCAGTCAAATATTCCCTCCAGTACAAAAAAAGTTACATTTGAACTTCTAATCTATGACCACCGATGTTGTTTTAAACATTTAGGTTGAGAGCTTCAGAATCATACACATTGATTTGTCTCAAGTAATTTCAGAGTATTCTATTTTTTGTTGGTTGCTATACATACTTATTTTGCAATAGGAACTAATTGTCGAAGTTACTTTTTGAAGATCGTGAGTACCCAGGACCTCACTTTTTTCTTGAATTGGGGGGAGTAACAAACTAGGATGTAGATAGGTATGTACCTGCGGATGTGCTTTGGCGCCTCCTCCGAGCTAGCTGCCCCTGTAATATCTCAAAATGTGGTAGCTACATGCCAGGCCCCACATGATGCTTGAGCTTTACATTTGTAATATCTCAAAACTGGTTCGTGCACATCCATGTGTAATGACTGCATCATGTGTTCTATTGCCGTTGACTATTATCATTTGTGTGTATGCCTCTGGTTCATTTGCGCTTATTTTCAGCAAGAGGTTGCTATGCTTGTTTGAGGAATGTGCTTCACCCCAAGGCTGCTGCATACAGTGGTGGTCTGTCTGAAACTTGTCGCTTCAGGGGCATGTTTTCTTACAATGGACTAGTGGAAGATTTGGGATATACTAGTGCCGAAGTAAGTATGATGATTTCCTGGCAAGTGGTACTTGACATTTGTTTTGCTGCTTCATTCATTGTTGGTTTCTCGTCTTTACAGCTGGAGGCTGAGGAGGCCTCTGTAGATGTATTCCTCCGTTTAAAATATAAGATGTTCTAAGTTTGTGAATAGAATGAATCTAGACTTATTTTAGTGTGTATGTTCACTCCAAACCTCAGTGAATCTGTACACTAAAAGAAGTCTAGATACATTTTTTTTACAAACCTAAAACATTTTATATTTTGAAACGAAGGGAGTACGAGGTAATGAAACATCTTGTTTGGTACTCCCTCTGCCCTGAATTACTAGTCACAGATTTGTCTAGGAGACGTGATATCTACACACTAAATCGTGCATCCCAAATGGTTGCTTTCTTACAGCTGGAAGCTGAGGAGGCCTCTGTAAGATGTATTTACGAGGTAATGACACATCTTGTTTGGTACTTCCTTCGCCCTGAATTATTAGTCACAGATTTGTTCAGGATACGTGATATCTACACACTAAAACTTGCATCCCAAATCCGTGACAAGTATTTTGGGCTCTGGATGAATATTAATTTATCTCTAGTATTATCATGAATGTTTTGATCATTTAGTGGTTATGTATTTATTTTACTTAGGGTCTTGATCCGTCACTACAGGAATGGCCAGATGCACCGACGGCCGTCCGCTACGCCGACGGCCAAACGTCGGGGCCGGGCGAAGCACCGCACCAGGCCAGCCCAACAGGCCAGCCGCCGGCGTAGCCTGCCGGGCGTAGTATACACTATACCGACGGTCACCTCTACGCAGCGTGAGGCCTCGGCGTAGTATGCACATGCCGCCAGCACGGACGGCGCTAATCTAAAGCCGCCGGTTAGGCCGGCAGCGACCTCGGTGACAGCATACCGACGGCCACCCTCGACGCATTGAAGTACGCCGACGACGGTCACCCTCGGCGAGCCTTATGTATTTTTCATTTATTTTGTATTTGTATCAATTATTTATAAATTTTTATTAATTGATAATTTGCATCTCCTAATAGCAGTCTACACGCCCACATGAAATGTCGCTATTAATCTTCTCACACCCCGAGAAATTTCTATATGTTTGTAAGTGTTATTATCGCATGTGGTTCTCAATAGCACTCACCACGCACCACATGAAGTGCTTGCATGTGTCCCCCTCGCATGCATGCGCCTAACCTAGAGGCGAAGGTTCCGCACCAGATAAGGGGAATCTCCTGCTTAGGTGAAACCGTTAGGATAGTGCCCCAACTTGTGAACCAACATGGTTTTACATCACCCTATGACCTAAACAAACACAAAACAAGAGAGAGCTACGCCTGGCTACCTCACGAGGAACGCCTAGGGGGTAGACGATCCGAGTGTGCAGAGATCGTGGTTTCACGAGGAAGACCACGAGAACATCGGAATCAGACGAGAACTTGCATGTGTCCCTAGCATATGTGTGTGAGTGTGGTGAGAGGTTGGCAGGTGCTTGCATGTGTCCCCCTCGCATGCATGCGCCTAACCTAGAGGCGAAGGTTCGCACCAGATAAGGGGGAATTCCCTGCTTAGGTGAAACCGGCAGGATAGTGCCCCAACTTGTGAACCAACATGGTTTTACATCACCCTATGACCTAAACAAACACAAAACAAGAGAGAGCTACGCCTGGCTACCTCACCGTGAGGAACGCCTAGGGGGTAGACGATCCGAGTGTGCACAGAGATCGTGGTTTCACGGAGGAAGACCACGAGAACATCGGAATCAGACGAGAACTTGCATGTGTCCCTAGCATATGTGTGTGAGTGTGGTGAGAGGTTGGTATAGGTGCTTGCATGTGTCCCCCACGCATGCATGCGCCTAACCTAGAGGCGAAGGTTCCAGACCAGATAAGGGGGAATCTCCCGCTTAGGTGAAACCGGCAGGATAGTGCCCCAACTTCAGAACCAACATGGTTTTACATCACCCCATGACCTAAACAAACACAAAACAAGAGAGAGCTACGCCTGGCTACCCTCGCCGAGGAACGTCTAGGGGGGTAGACGATCCGAGTGTGCACAGAGATCAGGGTTTCACCGGAGGAAGACCACGAGAACATCGGAATCAAACGAGAACTTGCATGTGTCCCTAGCATATGTGTGTGAGTGTGGTGAGAGGTTGGTATAGGTGCTTGCATGTGTCCCCCCTCGCATGCATGCGCCTAACCTAGAGGCGAAGGTTCCAGACCAGATAAGGGGAATCTCCCGCTTAGGTGAAACCGGTAGGATAGTGCCCCAACCTGTGAACCAACATGGTTTTACATCACCCTATGACCTAAACAACCACACCACAAGAGAGAGCTACGCCGGGTTACCCCTGACAGAGGAATGTCTAGGGGGGTAGACGATCCGACTGTGCACAGAGATCGTGGTTTCACGGAGGAAGACCACGAGAACATCGGAATCGACGAGAACTTGCATGTGTCCCTAGCATATGTGTGTGAGTGTGGTGAGAGGTTGGTATAGGTGCTTGCATGTGTCCCCTCGCATGCATGCGCCTAACCTAGAGGCGAAGGTTCCAGACCAGATAAGGGGGAATTCCGCTTAGGTGAAACCGTGTAGGATAGTGCCCCAACTTGTGAACCAACATGGTTTTACATCACCCCATGACCTAAACAAACACAAAACAAGAGAGAGCTACGGGCTACCCTCAGAGGAACGCCTAGGGGGTAGACGATCCGAGGTGCACAGAGATCGTGGTTTCACGAGGAAGACCACGAGAACATCTAATCGACGAGAACTTGCATGTGTCCCTAGCATATGTGTGTGAGTGTGGTGAGAGGTTGGTATAGGTGCTTGCATGTGTCCCCTCGCATGCATGCGCCTAACCTAGAGGCGAAGGTTCCAGACCAGATAAGGGGGAATCTCCCGCTTAGGTGAAACCTGCAGGATAGTGCCCCAACTTGTGAACCAACATGGTTTTACATCACCCCATGACCTAAACAAACACAAAACAAGAGAGAGCTACGCCTGGCTACCTCGCCGAGGAACGCCTAGGGGGTAGACGATCCGAGTGTGCACAGAGATCGTGGTTTCACGGAGGAAGACCACGAGAACATCTAATCGACGAGAACTTGCATGTGTCCCTAGCATATGTGTGTGAGTGTGGTGAGAGGTTGGTATAGGTGCTTGCATGTGTCCCCTCGCATGCATGCGCCTAACCTAGAGGCGAAGGTTCCGTGCAGATAAGGGGGAATCTCCTGCTTAGGTGAAACCGCAGGATAGTGCCCCAACTTGTGAACCAACATGGTTTTACATCACCCTATGACCTAAACAAACACAAAACAAGAGAGAGCTACGCCGGCTACCCTGCCGAGGAACGCCTAGGGGGTAGACGATCCGAGTGTGCACAGAGATCGTGGTTTCACGGAGGAAGACCACGAGAACATCGAATCAGACGAGAACTTGCATGTGTCCCTAGCATATGTGTGTGAGTGTGGTGAGAGGTTGGTATAGGTGCTTGCATGTGTCCCCCTCGCATGCATGCGCCTAACCTAGAGGCGAAGGTTCCACCAGATAAGGGGAATCTCCCTGCTTAGGTGAAACCGCAGGATAGTGCCCCAACTTGTGAACCAACATGGTTTTACATCACCCTATGACCTAAACAAACACAAAACAAGAGAGAGCTACTGGCTACCCCTCAGAGGAACGCCTAGGGGGTAGACGATCCGAGTGTGCATAGAGATCGTGGTTTCACGAGGAAGACCACGAGAACATCTAATCAGACGAGAACTTGCATGTGTCCCTAGCATATGTGTGTGAGTGTGGTGAGAGGTTGGTATAGGTGCTTGCATGTGTCCCCCTCGCATGCATGCGCCTAACCTAGAGGCGAAGGTTCCACCAGATAAGGGGGGAATTCCCGCTTAGGTGAAACCGGCAGGATAGTGCCCCAACTTGTGAACCAACATGGTTTTACATCACCCTATGACCTAAACAAACACAAAACAAGAGAGAGCTACGCCTGGCTACCCTGTCCGAGGAACGCCTAGGGGGTAGACGATCCGAGTGTGCACAGAGATCGTGGTTTCACGGAGGAAGACCACGAGAACATCGGAATCAGACGAGAACTTGCATGTGTCCCTAGCATATGTGTGTGAGTGTGGTGAGAGGTTGGTATAGGTGCTTGCATGTGTCCCCCTCGCATGCATGCGCCTAACCTAGAGGCGAAGGTTCCACCAGATAAGGGGGAATCTCCTGCTTAGGTGAAACCGTGCAGGATAGTGCCCCAACTTGTGAACCAACATGGTTTTACATCACCCCATGACCTAAACAAACACAAAACAAGAGAGAGCTACGCTGGCTACCCCTGCCGAGGAACGCCTAGGGGGTAGACGATCCGAGTGTGCACAGAGATCGTGGTTTCACGAGGAAGACCACGAGAACATCGGAATCAGAGAACTTGCATGTGTCCCTAGCATATGTGTGTGAGTGTGGTGAGAGGTTGGTATAGGTGCTTGCATGTGTCCCCCTCGCATGCATGCGCCTAACCTAGAGGCGAAGGTTCCAGACCAGATAAGGGGGAATCTCCTGCTTAGGTGAAACCGCAGGATAGTGCCCCAACTTGTGAACCAACATGGTTTTACATCACCCTATGACCTAAACAAACACAAAACAAGAGAGAGCTACGCTGGCTACCTCGCCGAGGAACGCCTAGGGGGGTAGACGATCCGAGTGTGCACAGAGATCGTGGTTTCACGGAGGAAGACCACGAGAACATCGAATCAGACGAGAACTTGCATGTGTCCCTAGCATATGTGTGTGAGTGTGGTGAGAGGTTGGTATAGGTGCTTGCATGTGTCCCCTCGCATGCATGCGCCTAACCTAGAGGCGAAGGTTCCAGACCAGATAAGGGGGAATTCCCTGCTTAGGTGAAACCGGTAGGATAGTGCCCCAACTTCAGAACCAACATGGTTTTACATCACCCTATGACCTAAACAAACACAAAACAAGAGAGAGCTACGCCTGGCTACCTCGTGAGGAACGCCTAGGGGGTAGACGATCCGAGTGCACAGAGATCGTGGTTTCACGAGGAAGACCACGAGAACATCGGAATCAGACGAGAACTTGCATGTGTCCCTAGCATATGTGTGTGAGTGTGGTGAGAGGTTGGTATAGGTGCTTGCATGTGTCCCCTCGCATGCATGCGCCTAACCTAGAGGCGAAGGTTCCGCACTGTGATAAGGGGGAATCTCCCGCTTAGGTGAAACCGGCAGGATAGTGCCCCAACTTGTGAACCAACATGGTTTTACATCACCCCATGACCTAAACAAACACAAAACAAGAGAGAGCTACGCCTGGCTACCTCGCCGAGGAACGCCTAGGGGGTAGACGATCCGAGTGTGCACAGAGATCGTGGTTTCACGAGGAAGACCACGAGAACATCGGAATCAGACGAGAACTTGCATGTGTCCCTAGCATATGTGTGTGAGTGTGGTGAGAGGTTGGTATAGGTGCTTGCATGTGTCCCCTCGCATGCATGCGCCTAACCTAGAGGCGAAGGTTCCAGACCAGATAAGGGGGAATCTCCCTGCTTAGGTGAAACTGCAGGATAGTGCCCCAACTTGTGAACCAACATGGTTTTACATCACCCTATGACCTAAACAAACACAAAACAAGAGAGAGCTACGCCTGCTACCCCTGCCGAGGAACGCCTAGGGGGTAGACGATCCGAGTGTGCACAGAGATCGTGGTTTCACGAGGAAGACCACGAGAACATCGGAATCAGACGAGAACTTGCATGTGTCCCTAGCATATGTGTGTGAGTGTGGTGAGAGGTTGGTATAGGTGCTTGCATGTGTCCCCCGCGCATGCGTGCGCCTAACCTAGAGGCGAAGGTTCCAGACCAGATAAGGGGGAATCTCCCGCTTAGGTGAAACCGGCAGGATAGTGCCCCAACTTGTGAACCAACATGGTTTTACATCACCCCATGACCTAAACAAACACAAAACAAGAGAGAGCTACGCCTGGCTACTCGCCGTGAGGAACGCCTAGGGGGTAGACGATCCGAGTGTGCACAGAGATCGTGGTTTCACGAGGAAGACCACGAGAACATCTAATCAGACGAGAACTTGCATGTGTCCCTAGCATATGTGTGTGAGTGTGGTGAGAGGTTGGTATAGGTGCTTGCATGTGTCCCCTCGCATGCATGCGCCTAACCTAGAGGCGAAGGTTCCGCACTATAAGGGGGAATTCCCTGCTTAGGTGAAACCGGCAGGATAGTGCCCCAACTTCAGAACCAACATGGTTTTACATCACCCTATGACCTAAACAAACACAAAACACGAGAGTGCTACGCCGGGCTACCCCTGTCCGAGGAACGTCTAGGGGGTAGACGATCCGAGTGTGCACAGAGATCAGGGTTTCGCCGGAGGAAGACCACGAGAACATCGGAATCAGACGAGAACTTGCATGTGTCCCTAGCATATGTGTGTGAGTGTGGTGAGAGGTTGGTATAGGTGCTTGCATGTGTCCCCCCTCGCATGCATGCGCTCTAACCTAGAGGCGAAGGTTCCGGACACGTATAAGGGGGGAATCTCCCTGTTTAGGTGAAACCGGGTAGGATAGTGCCCCAACTTGTGAACCAACATGGTTTTACATCACCCTATGACCTAAACAAACACAAAACAAGAGAGAGCTACGCTGGCTACCTCTGCCGAGGAACGTCTAGGGGGTAGACGATCCGAGTGTGCACAGAGATCAGGGTTTCGCCGGAGGAAGACCACGAGAACATCGGAATCAGACGAGAACTTGCATGTGTCCCTAGCATATGTGTGTGAGTGTGGTGAGAGGTTGGTATAGGTGCTTGCATGTGTCCCCCCTTGCATGCGCCTAACCTAGAGGCGAAGGTTCCGCACTCAGATAAGGGGGAAATCTCCCTGTTTAGGTGAAACCGTGTAGGATAGTGCCCCAACTTGTGAACCAACATGGTTTTACATCACCCTATGACCTAAACAAACACAAAACAAGAGAGAGCTACGCCGGGCTACCCCTGTCAGAGGAACGTCTAGGGGGGTAGACGATCCGAGTGTGCACAGAGATCAGGGTTTCGCCGGAGGAAGACCACGAGAACATCATAATCAGACGAGAACTTGCATGTGTCCCTAGCATATGTGTGTGAGTGTGGTGAGAGGTTGGTATAGGTGCTTGCATGTGTCCCCCTCGCATGCATGCGCCTAACCTAGAGGCGAAGGTTCCACCAGATAAGGGGGAATCTCCCGCTTAGGTGAAACCGGCAGGATAGTGCCCCAACTTGTGAACCAACATGGTTTTACATCACCCTATGACCTAAACAAACACAAAACAAGAGAGAGCTACGCCTGGCTACCCCCTGCCGAGGAACGCCTAGGGGGTAGACGATCCGAGTGTGCACAGAGATCGTGGTTTCACGTGAGGAAGACCACGAGAACATCGGAATCACGAGAACTTGCATGTGTCCCTAGCATATGTGTGTGAGTGTGGTGAGAGGTTGGTATAGGTGCTTGCATGTGTCCCCCTCGCATGCATGCGCCTAACCTAGAGGCGAAGGTTCTGCACCAGATAAGGGGGAATCTCCCGCTTAGGTGAAACCGGCAGGATAGTGCCCCAACTTGTGAACCAACATGGTTTTACATCACCCTATGACCTAAACAAACACAAAACAAGAGAGAGCTACGCTGGCTACCCCTGCCGAGGAACGCCTAGGGGGTGACGATCCGAGTGTGCACAGAGATCGTGGTTTCACGGAGGAAGACCACGAGAACATCGGAATCGACGAGAACTTGCATGTGTCCCTAGCATATGTGTGTGAGTGTGGTGAGAGGTTGGTATAGGTGCTTGCATGTGTCCCCCTCGCATGCATGCGCCTAACCTAGAGGCGAAGGTTCCGACCAGATAAGGGGGAATCTCCCTGTTGAGGTGAAACCGGGTAGGATAGTGCCCCAACTTGTGAACCAACATGGTTTTACATCACCCTATGACCTAAACAAACACAAAACAAGAGAGAGCTACGCCGGGCTACTCCTGTCAGAGGAACGTCTAGGGGGGTAGACGATCCGAGTGTGCACAGAGATCAGGGTTTCGCCGGAGGAAGACCACGAGAACATCGGAATCAGACGAGAACTTGCATGTGTCCCTAGCATATGTGTGTGAGTGTGGTGAGAGGTTGGTATAGGTGCTTGCATGTGTCCCCCCTCGCATGCATGCGCCCTAACCTAGAGGCGAAGGTTCCAGACCAGATAAGGGGGAATCTCCCGCTTAGGTGAAACCGCAGGATAGTGCCCCAACTTGTGAACCAACATGGTTTTACATCACCCTATGACCTAAACAAACACAAAACAAGAGAGAGCTACTACGCCGGCTACCCTCCGAGGAACGCCTAGGGGGTAGACGATCCGAGTGTGCACAGAGATCGTGGTTTCACGGAGGAAGACCACGAGAACATCATAATCAGACGAGAACTTGCATGTGTCCCTAGCATATGTGTGTGAGTGTGGTGAGAGGTTGGTATAGGTGCTTGCATGTGTCCCCTCGCATGCATGCGCCTAACCTAGAGGCGAAGGTTCCAGACCAGATAAGGGGGAATCTCCCTGCTTAGGTGAAACCGGCAGGATAGTGCCCCAACTTGTGAACCAACATGGTTTTACATCACCCTATGACCTAAACAAACACAAAACAAGAGAGAGCTACGCCGGGCTACCCCTGTCAGAGGAACGTCTAGGGGGGTAGACGATCCGAGTGTGCACAGAGATCAGGGTTTCGCCGGAGGAAGACCACGAGAACATCGGAATCAGACGAGAACTTGCATGTGTCCCTAGCATATGTGTGTGAGTGTGGTGAGAGGTTGGTATAGGTGCTTGCATGTGTCCCCCTCGCATGCATGCGCTCTAACCTAGAGGCGTAGGTTCCGCACCAGATAAGGGGGAATCTCCTGCTTAGGTGAAACCGGCAGGATAGTGCCCCAACTTGTGAACCAACATGGTTTTACATCACCCTATGACCTAAACAAACACAAAACAAGAGAGAGCTACGCTGGCTACCCTGCCGAGGAAGGCCTAGGGGGTAGACGATCCGAGTGTGCACAGAGATCAGGGTTTCGCCGGAGGAAGACCACGAGAACATCGGAATCAGACGAGAACTTGCATGTGTCCCTAGCATATGTGTGTGAGTGTGGTGAGAGGTTGGTATAGGTGCTTGCATGTGTCCCGCTCGCATGCATGCGCTCTAACCTAGAGGCGAAGGTTTCCATCTGTGATAAGGGGGAATCTCCCGCTTAGGTGAAACCGGCAGGATAGTGCCCCAACTTGTGAACCAACATGGTTTTACATCACCCTATGACCTAAACAAACACAAAACAAGAGAGAGCTACGCCTGGCTACCCTGTCCGAGGAACGCCTAGGGGGTAGACGATCCGAGTGTGCACAGAGATCGTGGTTTCACGAGGAAGACCACGAGAACATCTAATCAGACGAGAACTTGCATGTGTCCCTAGCATATGTGTGTGAGTGTGGTGAGAGGTTGGTATAGGTGCTTGCATGTGTCCCCTCGCATGCATGCGCCTAACCTAGAGGCGAAGGTTCCAGACCAGATAAGGGGGAATCTCCCGCTTAGGTGAAACCGGTAGGATAGTGCCCCAACTTGTGAACCAACATGGTTTTACATCACCCTATGACCTAAACAAACACAAAACAAGAGAGAGCTACGCTGGCTACCCTCGCCGAGGAACGCCTAGGGGGTAGACGATCCGAGTGCACAGAGATCGTGGTTTCACGGAGGAAGACCACGAGAACATCGAATCGACGAGAACTTGCATGTGTCCCTAGCATATGTGTGTGAGTGTGGTGAGAGGTTGGTATAGGTGCTTGCATGTGTCCCCCTCGCATGCATGCGCCTAACCTAGAGGCGAAGGTTCCAGACCAGATAAGGGGGAATCTCCGCTTAGGTGAAACCGGCAGGATAGTGCCCCAACTTGTGAACCAACATGGTTTTACATCACCCTATGACCTAAACAAACACAAAACAAGAGAGAGCTACGCCTGGCTACCCCTCAGAGGAACGCCTAGGGGGTAGACGATCCGAGTGTGCACAGAGATCGTGGTTTCACGGAGGAAGACCACGAGAACATCGGAATCGACGAGAACTTGCATGTGTCCCTAGCATATGTGTGTGAGTGTGGTGAGAGGTTGGTATAGGTGCTTGCATGTGTCCCCCTCGCATGCATGCGCCTAACCTAGAGGCGAAGGTTCTGCACTGCATAAGGGGGAATCTCCTGCTTAGGTGAAACCGGTAGGATAGTGCCCCAACTTCAGAACCAACATGGTTTTACATCACCCCATGACCTAAACAAACACAAAACAAGAGAGAGCTACGCCTGGCTACCCCCTGCCGAGGAACGCCTAGGGGGTAGACGATCCGAGTGTGCACAGAGATCGTGGTTTCACGGAGGAAGACCACGAGAACATCGGAATCAGACGAGAACTTGCATGTGTCCCTAGCATATGTGTGTGAGTGTGGTGAGAGGTTGGTATAGGTGCTTGCATGTGTCCCCTCGCATGCATGCGCCTAACCTAGAGGCGAAGGTTCCGCACTGATAAGGGGGAATCTCCCTGCTTAGGTGAAACCGGCAGGATAGTGCCCCAACTTGTGAACCAACATGGTTTTACATCACCCTATGACCTAAACAAACACAAAACAAGAGAGAGCTACGCCGGCTACCCTGCCGAGGAACGCCTAGGGGGTAGACGATCCGAGTGTGCACAGAGATCGTGGTTTCACGGAGGAAGACCACGAGAACATCTAATCACGAGAACTTGCATGTGTCCCTAGCATATGTGTGTGAGTGTGGTGAGAGGTTGGTATAGGTGCTTGCATGTGTCCCCCTCGCATGCATGCGCCTAACCTAGAGGCGAAGGTTCCAGACCAGATAAGGGGGAATTCCCTGCTTAGGTGAAACCGGCAGGATAGTGCCCCAACTTGTGAACCAACATGGTTTTACATCACCCTATGACCTAAACAAACACAAAACAAGAGAGAGCTACGCCGGGCTACCCCTGTCAGAGGAACGTCTAGGGGGGTAGACGATCCGAGTGTGCACAGAGATCAGGGTTTCGCCGGAGGAAGACCACGAGAACATCGGAATCAGACGAGAACTTGCATGTGTCCCTAGCATATGTGTGTGAGTGTGGTGAGAGGTTGGTATAGGTGCTTGCATGTGTCCCCCCTCGCATGCATGCGCTCTAACCTAGAGGCGAAGGTTCCAGACCCGTATAAGGGGGGAATCTCCCGCTTAGGTGAAACCGGTAGGATAGTGCCCCAACTTGTGAACCAACATGGTTTTACATCACCCTATGACCTAAACAAACACAAAACAAGAGAGAGCTACGCTGGCTACTCCTCGTGAGGAACGCCTAGGGGGTAGACGATCCGAGTGTGCACAGAGATCAGGGTTTCGCCGGAGGAAGACCACGAGAACATCGGAATCAGACGAGAACTTGCATGTGTCCCTAGCATATGTGTGTGAGTGTGGTGAGAGGTTGGTATAGGTGCTTGCATGTGTCCCCTCGCATGCATGCGCCTAACCTAGAGGCGAAGGTTCCAGACCAGATAAGGGGGAATCTCCCTGCTTAGGTGAAACCGGCAGGATAGTGCCCCAACTTGTGAACCAACATGGTTTTACATCACCCTATGACCTAAACAAACACAAAACAAGAGAGAGCTACGCCTGGCTACCCCTGCCGAGGAACGCCTAGGGGGTAGACGATCCGAGTGTGCACAGAGATCGTGGTTTCACGGAGGAAGACCACGAGAACATCGGAATCAGACGAGAACTTGCATGTGTCCCTAGCATATGTGTGTGAGTGTGGTGAGAGGTTGGTATAGGTGCTTGCATGTGTCCCTCGCATGCATGCGCCTAACCTAGAGGCGAAGGTTCCAGACCAGATAAGGGGGAATCTCCTGCTTAGGTGAAACCGGTAGGATAGTGCCCCAACTTGTGAACCAACATGGTTTTACATCACCCTATGACCTAAACAAACACAAAACAAGAGAGAGCTACTGGCTACCCCTGCCGAGGAACGCCTAGGGGGTAGACGATCCGAGTGTGCACAGAGATCGTGGTTTCACGAGGAAGACCACGAGAACATCGGAATCACGAGAACTTGCATGTGTCCCTAGCATATGTGTGTGAGTGTGGTGAGAGGTTGGTATAGGTGCTTGCATGTGTCCCCCTCGCATGCATGCGCCTAACCTAGAGGCGAAGGTTCCGCACCAGATAAGGGGGAATCTCCCTGCTTAGGTGAAACCGGCAGGATAGTGCCCCAACTTGTGAACCAACATGGTTTTACATCACCCTATGACCTAAACAAACACAAAACAAGAGAGAGCTACGCCTGGCTACCCTCGCCGAGGAACGCCTAGGGGGTAGACGATCCGAGTGTGCACAGAGATCGTGGTTTCACGGAGGAAGACCACGAGAACATCGGAATCGACGAGAACTTGCATGTGTCCCTAGCATATGTGTGTGAGTGTGGTGAGAGGTTGGTATAGGTGCTTGCATGTGTCCCCCTCGCATGCATGCGCCTAACCTAGAGGCGAAGGTTCTGACCAGATAGGGGGAATCTCCTGCTTAGGTGAAACCGGTAGGATAGTGCCCCAACTTGTGAACCAACATGGTTTTACATCACCCTATGACCTAAACAAACACAAAACAAGAGAGAGCTACGCCTGGCTACCCTCGCCGAGGAACGCCTAGGGGGTAGACGATCCGAGTGTGCACAGAGATCGTGGTTTCACGGAGGAAGACCACGAGAACATCGGAATCAGACGAGAACTTGCATGTGTCCCTAGCATATGTGTGTGAGTGTGGTGAGAGGTTGGTATAGGTGCTTGCATGAGTCCCCCTCGCATGCATGCGCCTAACCTAGAGGCGAAGGTTCCAGACCAGATAAGGGGGAATTTCCCCTGCTTAGGTGAAACTGCAGGATAGTGCCCCAACTTGTGAACCAACATGGTTTTACATCACCCTATGACCTAAACAAACACAAAACAAGAGAGACCTACGCCTGGCTACCCTGCCGAGGAACGCCTAGGGGGTAGACGATCCGAGTGTGCACAGAGATCGTGGTTTCACGGAGGAAGACCACGAGAACATCTAATCAGACGAGAACTTGCATGTGTCCCTAGCATATGTGTGTGAGTGTGGTGAGAGGTTGGTATAGGTGCTTGCATGTGTCCCCTCGCATGCATGCGCCTAACCTAGAGGCGAAGGTTCCATCAGATAAGGGGGAATCTCCGCTTAGGTGAAACTGCAGGATAGTGCCCCAACTTCAGAACCAACATGGTTTTACATCACCCCATGACCTAAACAAACACAAAACAAGAGAGAGCTACGCCTGGCTACCCTGCCGAGGAACGCCTAGGGGGGTAGACGATCCGAGTGTGCACAGAGATCGTGGTTTCACGAGGAAGACCACGAGAACATCGGAATCAGACGACAACTTGCATGTGTCCCTAGCATATGTGTGTGAGTGTGGTGAGAGGTTGGTATAGGTGCTTGCATGTGTCCCCCTCGCATGCATGCGCCTAACCTAGAGGCGAAGGTTCCGCACCAGATAAGGGGGAATCTCCCTGCTTAGGTGAAACCGGCAGGATAGTGCCCCAACTTGTGAACCAACATGGTTTTACATCACCCTATGACCTAAACAAACACAAAACAAGAGAGAGCTACTGGCTACCCCTCGCCGAGGAACGCCTAGGGGGTAGATCCGAGTGTGCACAGAGATCGTGGTTTCACGGAGGAAGACCACGAGAACATCGGAATCAGAGAACTTGCATGTGTCCCTAGCATATGTGTGTGAGTGTGGTGAGAGGTTGGTATAGGTGCTTGCATGTGTCCCCCTCGCATGCATGCGCCTAACCTAGAGGCGAAGGTTCCAGACCAGATAAGGGGGAATCTCCCGCTTAGGTGAAACTGCAGGATAGTGCCCCAACTTGTGAACCAACATGGTTTTACATCACCCTATGACCTTAAAAAACACAAAACAAGAGAGAGCTACGCCTGGCTACCCCTCGCCGAGGAACGCCTAGGGGGTAGACGATCCGAGTGTGCACAGAGATCGTGGTTTCACGGAGGAAGACCACGAGAACATCGGAATCAGACGAGAACTTGCATGTGTCCCTAGCATATGTGTGTGAGTGTGGTGAGAGGTTGGTATAGGTGCTTGCATGTGTCCCCCTCGCATGCATGCGCCTAACCTAGAGGCGAAGGTTCCAGACCAGATATAAGGGGGAATCTCCCGCTTAGGTGAAACCGGCAGGATAGTGCCCCAACTTGTGAACCAACATGGTTTTACATCACCCTATGACCCTAAAAAACACAAAACAAGAGAGAGCTACGCTGGCTACCCCTCGCCGAGGAACGCCTAGGGGGTAGACGATCCGAGTGTGCACACATCAGGGTTTCGCCGGAGGAAGACCACGAGAACATCGGAATCAGACGAGAACTTGCATGTGTCCCTAGCATATGTGTGTGAGTGTGGTGAGAGGTTGGTATAGGTGCTTGCATTTGTCCCCCTCCCATGCATGCGCCTAACCTAGAGGCGAAGGTTCCAGACCAGATAAGGGGGAATCTCCTGCTTAGGTGAAACCGGCAGGATAGTGCCCCAACTTGTGAACCAACATGGTTTTACATCACCCTATGACCTAAACAAACACAAAACAAGAGAGAGCTACGCTGGCTACCCTGCCGAGGAACGCCTAGGGGGTAGACGATCCGAGTGTGCACAGAGATCGTGGTTTCACGGAGGAAGACCACGAGAACATCGGAATCGACGAGAACTTGCATGTGTCCCTAGCATATGTGTGTGAGTGTGGTGAGAGGTTGGTATAGGTGCTTGCATGTGTCCCTCGCATGCATGCGCCTAACCTAGAGGCGAAGGTTCCAGACCAGATAGGGGGAATCTCCCGCTTAGGTGAAACCGGCAGGATAGTACCCCAACTTGTGAACCAACATGGTTTTACATCACCCTATGACCTAAACAAACACAAAACAAGAGAGAGCTACGCCGGCTACCTCACGAGGAACGTCTAGGGGGGTAGACGATCCGAGTGTGCACAGAGATCAGGGTTTCGCCGGAGGAAGACCACGAGAACATCGGAATCAGACGAGAACTTGCATGTGTCCCTAGCATATGTGTGTGAGTGTGGTGAGAGGTTGGTATAGGTGCTTGCATGTGTCCCCCCTCGCATGCATGCGCCTAACCTAGAGGCGAAGGTTCCAGACCAGATAAGGGGGAATCTCCCGCTTAGGTGAAACCGGCAGGATAGTGCCCCAACTTCAGAACCAACATGGTTTTACATCACCCTATGACCTAAACAAATACAAAACAAGAGAGAGCTACGCCGGCTACCTCACGAGGAACGCCTAGGGGGTAGACGATCCGAGTGTGCACAGAGATCAGGGTTTCGCCTGAGGAAGACCACGAGAACATCGGAATCAGACGAGAACTTGCATGTGTCCCTAGCATATGTGTGTGAGTGTGGTGAGAGGTTGGTATAGGTGCTTGCATGTGTCCCCCTCGCATGCATGCGCTCTAACCTAGAGGCGAAGGTTCCGTACCCGTATAAGGGGGGAATCTCCCCGTTTAGGTGAAACCGTGTAGGATAGTTCCCCAACTTGTGAACCAACATGGTTTTACATCACCCTATGACCTAAACAAACACAAAACAAGAGAGAGCTACGCCAGGCTACCCCTGTTAGAGGAACGTCTAGGGGGGTAGACGATCCGAGTGTGTACAGAGATCAGGGTTTCGCCGGAGGAAGACCACGAGAACATCGGAATCAGACGAGAACTTGCATGTGTCCCTAGCATATGTGTGTGAGTGTGGTGAGAGGTTGGTATAGGTGCTTGCATGTGTCCCCCTCGCATGCATGCGCTCTAACCTAGAGGCGAAGGTTCTGCACTGTGATAAGGGGGAATCTCCCGCTTAGGTGAAACCGGTAGGATAGTGCCCCAACTTCAGAACCAACATGGTTTTACATCACCCTATGACCTAAACAAACACAAAACAAGAGAGAGCTACGCCTGGCTACCTCGCCGAGGAACGCCTAGGGGGTAGACGATCCGAGTGTGCACAGAGATCGTGGTTTCACGGAGGAAGACCACGAGAACATCTAATCAGACGAGAACTTGCATGTGTCCCTAGCATATGTGTGTGAGTGTGGTGAGAGGTTGGTATAGGTGCTTGCATGTGTCCCCTCGCATGCATGCGCCTAACCTAGAGGCGAAGGTTCCTGACCAGAGCAGGGGGAATCTCCCGCTTAGGTGAAACTGCAGGATAGTGCTCCAACTTGTGAACCAACATGGTTTTACATCACCCTATGACCTAAACAAACACAAAACAAGAGAGAGCTACGCCTGGCTACCTCCGAGGAACGCCTAGGGGGTAGACGATCCGAGTGTGCACAGAGATCGTGGTTTCACGGAGGAAGACCACGAGAACATCGGAATCAGACGAGAACTTGCATGTGTCCCTAGCATATGTGTGTGAGTGTGGTGAGAGGTTGGTATAGGTGCTTGCATGTGTCCCCTCGCATGCATGCGCCTAACCTAGAGGCGAAGGTTCCAGACCAGATAAGGGGGAATTCCCTGCTTAGGTGAAACCGCAGGATAGTGCCCCAACTTGTGAACCAACATGGTTTTACATCACCCTATGACCTAAAACAAACACAAAACAAGAGAGAGCTACGCTGGCTACCCCTCGTGAGGAACGCCTAGGGGGTAGACGATCCGAGTGCACAGAGATCGTGGTTTCACGTGAGGAAGACCACGAGAACATCTAATCAGACGAGAACTTGCATGTGTCCCTAGCATATGTGTGTGAGTGTGGTGAGAGGTTGGTATAGGTGCTTGCATGTGTCCCCTCGCATGCATGCGCCTAACCTAGAGGCGAAGGTTCTGCACCAGATAAGGGGGAATCTCCCTGCTTAGGTGAAACCGCAGGATAGTGCCCCAACTTGTGAACCAACATGGTTTTACATCACCCTATGACCTAAACAAACACAAAACAAGAGAGAGCTACGCCTGGCTACCCCTCGCCGAGGAACGCCTAGGGGGTAGACGATCCGAGTGTGCACAGAGATCGTGGTTTCACGGAGGAAGACCACGAGAACATCGGAATCGAGAGAACTTGCATGTGTCCCTAGCATATGTGTGTGAGTGTGGTGAGAGGTTGGTATAGGTGCTTGCATGTGTCCCCCTCGCATGCATGCGCCTAACCTAGAGGCGAAGGTTCCAGACCAGATAAGGGGGGAATCTCCCTGCTTAGGTGAAACTGCAGGATAGTGCCCCAACTTCAGAACCAACATGGTTTTACATCACCCTATGACCTAAACAAACACAAAACAAGAGAGAGCTACGCCTGGCTACCTCGCCGAGGAACGCCTAGGGGGGTAGACGATCCGAGTGTGCACAGAGATCGTGGTTTCACGGAGGAAGACCACGAGAACATCGGAATCGACGAGAACTTGCATGTGTCCCTAGCATATGTGTGTGAGTGTGGTGAGAGGTTCGTAGAGGTCCTTGCATGTGTCCCCCTCGCATGCATGCGCCTAACCTAGAGGCGAAGGTTCCAGACCAGATAAGGGGGAATCTCCTGCTTAGGTGAAACCGGCAGGATAGTGCCCCAACTTGTGAACCAACATGGTTTTACATCACCCTATGACCTAAACAAACACAAAACAAGAGAGAGCTACGCCTGGCTACTCTGCCGAGGAACGCCTAGGGGGTAGACGATCCGAGTGTGCACAGAGATCGTGGTTTCACGGAGGAAGACCACGAGAACATCGGAATCAGACGAGAACTTGCATGTGTCCCTAGCATATGTGTGTGAGTGTGGTGAGAGGTTGGTAGGTGCTTGCATGTGTCCCCTCGCATGCATGCGCCTAACCTAGAGGCGAAGGTTCCAGACCAGATAAGGGGGAATCTCCCGCTTAGGTGAAACCGGCAGGATAGTGCCCCAACTTGTGAACCAACATGGTTTTACATCACCCTATGACCTAAACAAACACAAAACAAGAGAGAGCTACGCTGGCTACCCCTCGCCGAGGAACGCCTAGGGGGTAGACGATCCGAGTGTGCACAGAGATCGTGGTTTCACGGAGGAAGACCACGAGAACATCGGAATCAGACGAGAACTTGCATGTGTCCCTAGCATATGTGTGTGAGTGTGGTGAGAGGTAGGTATAGGTGCTGCATGTGTCCCCCTCGCATGCATGCGCCTAACCTAGAGGCGAAGGTTCCGCATCAGATAAGGGGGAATTCCCTGCTTAGGTGAAACCGGTAGGATAGTGCCCCAACTTGAACCAACATGGTTTTACATCACCCTATGACCTAAACAAACACAAAACAAGAGAGAGCTACGCTGGCTACCCCTGCCGAGGAACGCCTAGGGGGTAGACGATCCGAGTGTGCACAGAGATCGTGGTTTCACGGAGGAAGACCACGAGAACATCGGAATCAGACGAGAACTTGCATGTGTCCCTAGCATATGTGTGTGAGTGTGGTGAGAGGTTGGTATAGGTGCTTGCATGTGTCCCCCTCGCATGCATGCGCCTAACCTAGAGGCGAAGGTTCTGCACCAGATAAGGGGGAATCTCCCTGCTTAGGTGAAACCGCAGGATAGTGCCCCAACTTGTGAACCAACATGGTTTTACATCACCCTATGACCTAAACAAACACAAAACAAGAGAGAGCTACGCCTGGCTACCTCGCCGAGGAACGCCTAGGGGGTAGACGATCCGAGTGTGCACAGAGATCGTGGTTTCACGGAGGAAGACCACGAGAACATCGGAATCAGACGAGAACTTGCATGTGTCCCTAGCATATGTGTGTGAGTGTGGTGAGAGGTTGGTATAGGTGCTTGCATGTGTCCCCCTCGCATGCATGCGCCTAACCTAGAGGCGAAGGTTCCGCACTGTGATAAGGGGGAATCTCCTGCTTAGGTGAAACCGGTAGGATAGTGCCCCAACTTGTGAACCAACATGGTTTTACATCACCCTATGACCTAAACAAACACAAAACAAGAGAGAGCTACGCCTGGCTACCCCGCCGAGGAACGCCTAGGGGGTAGACGATCCGAGTGTGCACAGAGATCGTGGTTTCACGGAGGAAGACCACGAGAACATCGGAATCAGACGAGAACTTGCATGTGTCCCTAGCATATGTGTGTGAGTGTGGTGAGAGGTTGGTATAGGTGCTTGCATGTGTCCCCTCGCATGCATGCGCCTAACCTAGAGGCGAAGGTTCTGACCAGAGCAAGGGGGAATCTCCGCTTAGGTGAAACCGGCAGGATAGTGCCCCAACTTGTGAACCAACATGGTTTTACATCACCCTATGACCTAAACAAACACAAAACAAGAGAGAGCTACGCCGGGCTACCCCTGCCGAGGAACGCCTAGGGGGTAGACGATCCGAGTGTGCACAGAGATCGTGGTTTCACGGAGGAAGACCACGAGAACATCTAATCAGACGAGAACTTGCATGTGTCCCTAGCATATGTGTGTGAGTGTGGTGAGAGGTTGGTATAGGTGCTTGCATGTGTCCCCCTCGCATGCATGCGCCTAACCTAGAGGCGAAGGTTCCGCACCAGATAAGGGGGAATTCCCGCTTAGGTGAAACCGGTAGGATAGTGCCCCAACTTGTGAACCAACATGGTTTTACATCACCCTATGACCTAAACAAACACAAAACAAGAGAGAGCTACGCCTGGCTACCCTGCCGAGGAACGTCTAGGGGGGTAGACGATCCGAGTGTGCACAGAGATCAGGGTTTCGCAGGAGGAAGACCACGAGAACATCGGAATCAGACGAGAACTTGCATGTGTCCCTAGCATATGTGTGTGAGTGTGGTGAGAGGTTGGTATAGGTGCTTGCATGTGTCCTCCCTCGCATGCATGCGCTCTAACCTAGAGGCGAAGGTTCCAGACCAGATAAGGGGGAATCTCCTGCTTAGGTGAAACCGGTAGGATAGTGCCCCAACTTGTGAACCAACATGGTTTTACATCACCCTATGACCTAAACAAACACAAAACAAGAGAGAGCTACGCTGGCTACCCTGCCGAGGAACGCCTAGGGGGTAGACGATCCGAGTGTGCACAGAGATCGTGGTTTCACGGAGGAAGACCACGAGAACATCGGAATCAGACGAGAACTTGCATGTGTCCCTAGCATATGTGTGTGAGTGTGGTGAGAGGTTGTTATAGGTGCTTGCATGTGTTCCCCTCGCATGCGTGCGCTCTAACCTAGAGGCGAAGGTTCCAGACCAGATAAGGGGGAATCTCCGCTTAGGTGAAACCGGTAGGATAGTGCCCCAACTTGTGAACCAACATGGTTTTACATCACCCTATGACCTAAACAAACACAAAACAAGAGAGAGCTACGCCTGGCTACCCCTGCCGAGGAACGCCTAGGGGGTAGACGATCCGAGTGTGCACAGAGATCGTGGTTTCACGGAGGAAGACCACGAGAACATCGGAATCAGACGAGAACTTGCATGTGTCCCTAGCATATGTGTGTGAGTGTGGTGAGAGGTTGGTATAGGTGCTTGCATGTGTCCCCCCTCGCATGCATGCGCCTAACCTAGAGGCGAAGGTTCCTGACCAGATAAGGGGGAATCTCCCGCTTAGGTGAAACCGGTAGGATAGTGCCCCAACTTGTGAACCAACATGGTTTTACATCACCCTATGACCTAAACAAACACAAAACAAGAGAGAGCTACGCTGGCTACCCCTGCCGAGGAACGCCTAGGGGGTAGACGATCCGAGTGCACAGAGATCGTGGTTTCACGGAGGAAGACCACGAGAACATCGGAATCAGACGAGAACTTGCATGTGTCCCTAGCATATGTGTGTGAGTGTGGTGAGAGGTTGGTATAGGTGCTTGCATGTGTCCCTCGCATGCATGCGCCTAACCTAGAGGCGAAGGTCTGCACCAGATAAGGGGGAATCTCCTGCTTAGGTGAAACTGCAGGATAGTGCCCCAACTTCAGAACCAACATGGTTTTACATCACCCTATGACCTAAACAAACACAAAACAAGAGAGAGCTACGCCTGGCTACTCGCCGAGGAACGCCTAGGGGGTAGACGATCCGAGTGTGCACAGAGATCGTGGTTTCACGGAGGAAGACCACGAGAACATCGGAATCAGACGAGAACTTGCATGTGTCCCTAGCATATGTGTGTGAGTGTGGTGAGAGGTTGGTATAGGTGCTTGCATGTGTCCCCTCGCATGCATGCGCCTAACCTAGAGGCGAAGGTTCCAGACCAGAGCAGGGGGAATCTCCGCTTAGGTGAAACCGGCAGGATAGTGCCCCAACTTGTGAACCAACATGGTTTTACATCACCCTATGACCTAAACAAACACAAAACAAGAGAGAGCTACGCCTGGCTACCCCTGTCGAGGAACGCCTAGGGGGTAGACGATCCGAGTGTGCACAGAGATCGTGGTTTCACGGAGGAAGACCACGAGAACATCTAATCAGACGAGAACTTGCATGTGTCCCTAGCATATGTGTGTGAGTGTGGTGAGAGGTTGGTATAGGTGCTTGCATGTGTCCCCCTCGCATGCATGCGCCTAACCTAGAGGCGAAGGTTCCAGACCAGATAAGGGGGGAATCTCCTGCTTAGGTGAAACCGGCAGGATAGTGCCCCAACTTGTGAACCAACATGGTTTTACATCACCCTATGACCTAAACAAACACAAAACAAGAGAGAGCTACGCCTGGCTACCTCTGCCGAGGAACGCCTAGGGGGTAGACGATCCGAGTGTGCACAGAGATCGTGGTTTCACGGAGGAAGACCACGAGAACATCGGAATCAGACGAGAACTTGCATGTGTCCCTAGCATATGTGTGTGAGTGTGGTGAGAGGTTGGTATAGGTGCTTGCATGTGTCCCCTCGCATGCATGCGCCTAACCTAGAGGCGAAGGTTCCTGCACCAGATAAGGGGGAATTCCCGCTTAGGTGAAACCGGTAGGATAGGGCCCCAACTTGTGAACCAACATGGTTTTACATCATCCTATGACCTAAACAAACACAAAACAAGAGAGAGCTACGCCTGGCTACCCCTGCCGAGGAACGCCTAGGGGGTAGACGATCCGAGTGTGCACAGAGATCGTGGTTTCACGCAGGAAGACCACGAGAACATCGGAATCAGACGAGAACTTGCATGTGTCCCTAGCATATGTGTGTGAGTGTGGTGAGAGGTTGGTATAGGTGCTTGCATGTGTCCCCTCGCATGCATGCGCCTAACCTAGAGGCGAAGGTTCCAGACCAGATAAGGGGGAATCTCCCTGCTTAGGTGAAACCGGTAGGATAGTGCCCCAACTTAGAACCAACATGGTTTTACATCACCCTATGACCTAAACAAACACAAAACAAGAGAGAGCTACGCCGGCTACTCCCTGTGAGGAACGCCTAGGGGGTAGACGATCCGAGTGTGCACAGAGATCGTGGTTTCACGGAGGAAGACCACGAGAACATCGGAATCAGACGAGAACTTGCATGTGTCCCTAGCATATGTGTGTGAGTGTGGTGAGAGGTTGGTATAGGTGCTTGCATGTGTCCCCTCGCATGCATGCGCCTAACCTAGAGGCGAAGGTTCCAGACCAGATAAGGGGGAATCTCCTTGTTTAGGTGAAACCGGGTAGGATAGTGCCCCAACTTGTGAACCAACATGGTTTTACATCACCCTATGACCTAAACAAACACAAAACAAGAGAGAGCTACGCCGGGCTACTCCCTGCCGAGGAACGCCTAGGGGGTAGACGATCCGAGTGTGCACAGAGATCGTGGTTTCACGAGGAAGACCACGAGAACATCTAATCGACGAGAACTTGCATGTGTCCCTAGCATATGTGTGTGAGTGTGGTGAGAGGTTGGTATAGGTGCTTGCATGTGTCCCCTCGCATGCATGCGCCTAACCTAGAGGCGAAGGTTCCAGACCAGAGCAGGGGGAATCTCCCTGCTTAGGTGAAACTGCAGGATAGTGCCCCAACTTGTGAACCAACATGGTTTTACATCACCATATGACCTAAACAAACACAAAACAAGAGAGAGCTACGCCTGGCTACCCCTGCCGAGGAACGCCTAGGGGGTAGACGATCCGAGTGTGCACAGAGATCGTGGTTTCACGGAGGAAGACCACGAGAACATCGGAATCAGACGAGAACTTGCATGTGTCCCTAGCATATGTGTGTGAGTGTGGTGAGAGGTTGGTATAGGTGCTTGCATGTGTCCCCTCGCATGCATGCGCCTAACCTAGAGGCGAAGGTTCCAGACCAGATAAGGGGGGAATCTCCCGCTTAGGTGAAACTGCAGGATAGTGCCCCAACTTCAGAACCAACAGTGTTTTACATCACCCTATGACCTAAACAAACACAAAACAAGAGAGAGCTACGCCGGCTACCCCTGTGAGGAACGCCTAGGGGGTAGACGATCCGAGTGTGCACAGAGATCAGGGTTTCGCGTGAGGAAGACCACGAGAACATCGGAATCAGACGAGAACTTGCATGTGTCCCTAGCATATGTGTGTGAGTGTGGTGAGAGGTTGGTATAGGTGCTTGCATGTGTCCCCCTCGCATGCATGCGCCTAACCTAGAGGCGAAGGTTCCAGACCAGATAAGGGGGAATCTCCCGCTTAGGTGAAACCGGCAGGATAGTGCCCCAACTTGTGAACCAACATGGTTTTACATCACCATATGACCTAAACAAACACAAAACAAGAGAGAGCTACGCCTGGCTACCCCGCCGAGGAACGCCTAGGGGGTAGACGATCCGAGTGTGCACAGAGATCGTGGTTTCACGAGGAAGACCACGAGAACATCGGAATCAGACGAGAACTTGCATGTGTCCCTAGCATATGTGTGTGAGTGTGGTGAGAGGTTGGTATAGGTGCTTGCATGTGTCCCTCGCATGCATGCGCCTAACCTAGAGGCGAAGGTTCCACCAGATAAGGGGGAATCTCCCCGCTTAGGTGAAACCGGTAGGATAGTGCCCCAACTTGTGAACCAACATGGTTTTACATCACCCTATGACCTAAACAAACACAAAACAAGAGAGAGCTACGCCGGCTACCTCACGAGGAACGCCTAGGGGGTAGACGATCCGAGTGTGCACAGAGATCGTGGTTTCACGGAGGAAGACCACGAGAACATCGGAATCAGACGAGAACTTGCATGTGTCCCTAGCATATGTGTGTGAGTGTGGTGAGAGGTTGGTATAGGTCCTTGCATGTGTCCCCTCGCATGCATGCGCCTAACCTAGAGGCGAAGGTTCCGCACCAGATAAGGGGGAATCTCCTGCTTAGGTGAAACCGGCAGGATAGTGCCCCAACTTGTGAACCAACATGGTTTTACATCACCCTATGACCTAAAACAAACACAAAACAAGAGAGAGCTACGCCTGGCTACCTCGCCGAGGAACGCCTAGGGGGTAGACGATCCGAGTGTGCACAGAGATCGTGGTTTCACGGAGGAAGACCACGAGAACATCGGAATCAGACGAGAACTTGCATGTGTCCCTAGCATATGTGTGTGAGTGTGGTGAGAGGTTGGTATAGGTGCTTGCATGTGTCCCCTCGCATGCATGCGCCTAACCTAGAGGCGAAGGTTCTGACCAGATAAGGGGGAATCTCCCGCTTAGGTGAAACCGGCAGGATAGTGCCCCAACTTCAGAACCAACATGGTTTTACATCACCCTATGACCTAAACAAACACAAAACAAGAGAGAGCTACGCCTGGCTACCTCGCCGAGGAACGCCTAGGGGGTAGACGATCCGAGTGTGCACAGAGATCGTGGTTTCACGGAGGAAGACCACGAGAACATCGGAATCAGACGAGAACTTGCATGTGTCCCTAGCATATGTGTGTGAGTGTGGTGAGAGGTTGGTATAGGTGCTTGCATGTGTCCCCCTCGCATGCATGCGCCTAACCTAGAGGCGAAGGTTCTGCACCAGATAAGGGGGAATCTCCCCGCTTAGGTGAAACTGCAGGATAGTGCCCCAACTTGTGAACCAACATGGTTTTACATCACCCTATGACCTAAACAAACACAAAACAAGAGAGAGCTACGCCTGGCTACCCCGCCGAGGAACGCCTAGGGGGTAGACGATCCGAGTGTGCACAGAGATCGTGGTTTCACGGAGGAAGACCACGAGAACATCTAATCGACGAGAACTTGCATGTGTCCCTAGCATATGTGTGTGTGAGTGTGGTGAGAGGTTGGTATAGGTGCTTGCATGTGTCCCCCTCGCATGCATGCGCCTAACCTAGAGGCGAAGGTTCCAGACCAGATAAGGGGGAATCTCCCGCTTAGGTGAAACTGCAGGATAGTGCCCCAACTTGTGAACCAACATGGTTTTACATCACCCTATGACCTAAACAAACACAAAACAAGAGAGAGCTACGCCTGGCTACTCTGCCGAGGAACGCCTAGGGGTAGACGATCCGAGTGTGCACAGAGATCGTGGTTTCACGAGGAAGACCACGAGAACATCGGAATCGACGAGAACTTGCATGTGTCCCTAGCATATGTGTGTGAGTGTGGTGAGAGGTTGGTATAGGTGCTTGCATGTGTCCCCTCGCATGCATGCGCCTAACCTAGAGGCGAAGGTTCTGCACCAGATAAGGGGGAATCTCCCTGCTTAGGTGAAACTGCAGGATAGTGCCCCAACTTGTGAACCAACATGGTTTTACATCACCCTATGACCTAAACAAACACAAAACAAGAGAGAGCTACGCTGGCTACCCCCTGTGAGGAACGCCTAGGGGTAGACGATCCGAGTGTGCACAGAGATCGTGGTTTCACGGAGGAAGACCACGAGAACATCTAATCAGACGAGAACTTGCATGTGTCCCTAGCATATGTGTGTGAGTGTGGTGAGAGGTTGGTATAGGTGCTTGCATGTGTCCCCTCGCATGCATGCGCCTAACCTAGAGGCGAAGGTTCCAGACCAGATAAGGGGGAATCTCCCGCTTAGGTGAAACTGCAGGATAGTGCCCCAACTTGTGAACCAACATGGTTTTACATCACCCTATGACCTAAACAAACACAAAACAAGAGAGAGCTACGCCGGCTACCTCGCCGAGGAACGCCTAGGGGGGTAGACGATCCGAGTGTGCACAGAGATCGTGGTTTCACGGAGGAAGACCACGAGAACATCGGAATCAGACGAGAACTTGCATGTGTCCCTAGCATATGTGTGTGAGTGTGGTGAGAGGTTGGTATAGGTGCTTGCATGTGTCCCCCTCGCATGCATGCGCCTAACCTAGAGGCGAAGGTTCTGACCAGATAAGGGGGGAATCTCCCGCTTAGGTGAAACCGGCAGGATAGTTCCCCAACTTGTGAACCAACATGGTTTTACATCACCCTATGACCTAAACAAACACAAAACAAGAGAGAGCTATGCCTGGCTACCCCTGTGAGAGGAACGTCTAGGGGGGTAGACGATCCGAGTGTGCACAGAGATCAGGGTTTCGCCAGAGGAAGACCACGAGAACATCGGAATCAGACGAGAACTTGCATGTGTCCCTAGCATATGTGTGTGAGTGTGGTGAGAGGTTGGTATAGGTGCTTGCATGTGTCCCCCTCGCATGCATGCGCCTAACCTAGAGGCGAAGGTTCCGCACCAGATAAGGGGGAATCTCCCTGCTTAGGTGAAACTGCAGGATAGTGCCCCAACTTGTGAACCAACATGGTTTTACATCACCCTATGACCTAAACAAACACAAAACAAGAGAGAGCTACGCCTGGCTACCTCGCCGAGGAACGCCTAGGGGGTAGACGATCCGAGTGTGCACAGAGATCGTGGTTTCACGGAGGAAGACCACGAGAACATCTAATCAGACGAGAACTTGCATGTGTCCCTAGCATATGTGTGTGAGTGTGGTGAGAGGTTGGTATAGGTGCTTGCATGTGTCCCCCTCGCATGCATGCGCCTAACCTAGAGGCGAAGGTTCTGCACCAGATAAGGGGGAATCTCCCGCTTAGGTGAAACCGGCAGGATAGTGCCCCAACTTGTGAACCAACATGGTTTTACATCACCCTATGACCTAAACAAACACAAAACAAGAGAGAGCTACGCCTGGCTACCCCTGCCGAGGAACGCCTAGGGGGTAGACGATCCGAGTGTGCACAGAGATCGTGGTTTCACGGAGGAAGACCACGAGAACATCGGAATCAGACGAGAACTTGCATGTGTCCCTAGCATATGTGTGTGAGTGTGGTGAGAGGTTGGTATAGGTGCTTGCATGTGTCCCCCTCGCATGCATGCGCCTAACCTAGAGGCGAAGGTTCTGCACCAGAGCAGGGGGAATCTCCCTGCTTAGGTGAAACCGGCAGGATAGTGCCCCAACTTGTGAACCAACATGGTTTTACATCACCCTATGACCTAAACAAACACAAAACAAGAGAGAGCTACGCCGGCTACTCTGCCGAGGAACGCCTAGGGGGTAGACGATCCGAGTGTGCACAGAGATCGTGGTTTCACGGAGGAAGACCACGAGAACATCTAATCAGACGAGAACTTGCATGTGTCCCTAGCATATGTGTGTGAGTGTGGTGAGAGGTTGGTATAGGTGCTTGCATGTGTCCCCTCGCATGCATGCGCCTAACCTAGAGGCGAAGGTTCCGCAGACCAGAAGGGGGAATCTCCCGCTTAGGTGAAACCGCAGGATAGTGCCCCAACTTGTGAACCAACATGGTTTTACATCACCCTATGACCTGAACAAACACAAAACAAGAGAGAGCTACGCTGGCTACCCCTGCCGAGGAACGCCTAGGGGGTAGACGATCCGAGTGTGCACAGAGATCGTGGTTTCACGGAGTAAGACCACGAGAACATCGGAATCAGACGAGAACTTGCATGTGTCCCTAGCATATGTGTGTGAGTGTGGTGAGAGGTTGGTATAGGTGCTTGCATGTGTCCCCCTCGCATGCATGCGCTCTAACCTAGAGGCGAAGGTTCCATACCCGTATAAGGGGGGAATCTCCCGCTTAGGTGAAACTGCAGGATAGTGCCCCAACTTGTGAACCAACATGGTTTTACATCACCCTATGACCTAAAAAAAACACAAAACAAGAGAGAGCTACGCCGGGCTACCCCTGTCAGAGGAACGTCTAGGGGGGTAGACGATCCGAGTGTGCACAGAGATCAGGGTTTCGCCGGAGGAAGACCACGAGAACATCGGAATCAGACGAGAACTTGCATGTGTCCCTAGCATATGTGTGTGAGTGTGGTGAGAGGTTGGTATAGGTGCTTGCATGTGTCCCTCGCATGCATGCGCCTAACCTAGAGGCGAAGGTTCCACCAGATAAGGGGGAATCTCCTGCTTAGGTGAAACCGGCAGGATAGTGCCCCAACTTGTGAACCAACATGGTTTTACATCACCCTATGACCTAAAAAAACACAAAACAAGAGAGAGCTACGCCGGCTACTCCCGCCGAGGAACGCCTAGGGGGTAGACGATCCGAGTGTGCACAGAGATCGTGGTTTCACGGAGGAAGACCACGAGAACATCTAATCAGACGAGAACTTGCATGTGTCCCTAGCATATGTGTGTGAGTGTGGTGAGAGGTTGGTATAGGTGCTTGCATGTGTCCCCCTCGCATGCATGCGCCTAACCTAGAGGCGAAGGTTCCAGACCAGATAAGGGGAATCTCCCTGCTTAGGTGAAACCGGTAGGATAGTGCCCCAACTTGTGAACCAACATGGTTTTACATCACCCTATGACCTAAACAAACACAAAACAAGAGAGAGCTACGCCGGCTACCTCGCCGAGGAACGCCTAGGGGGTAGACGATCCGAGTGTGCACAGAGATCGTGGTTTCACGGAGGAAGACCACGAGAACATCTAATCGACGAGAACTTGCATGTGTCCCTAGCATATGTGTGTGAGTGTGGTGAGAGGTTGGTATAGGTGCTTGCATGTGTCCCCTCGCATGCATGCGCCTAACCTAGAGGCGAAGGTTCCGCACCAGAGCAGGGGGAATCTCCCGCTTAGGTGAAACCGGTAGGATAGTGCCCCAACTTGTGAACCAACATGGTTTTACATCACCCTATGACCTAAACAAACACAAAACAAGAGAGAGCTACGCTGGCTACCCCTGCCGAGGAACGCCTAGGGGGTAGACGATCCGAGTGTGCACAGATCGTGGTTTCACGGAGGAAGACCACGAGAACATCTAATCAGACGAGAAATTGCATGTGTCCCTAGCATATGTGTGTGAGTGTGGTGATAGGTTGGTATAGGTGCCTGCATGTGTCCCCTCGCATGCATGCGCCTAACCTAGAGGCGAAGGTTCCAGACCAGATAAGGGGGGAATCTCCCGCTTAGGTGAAACCGCAGGATAGTGCCCCAACTTGTGAACCTACATGGTTTGACATCACCCTATGACCTAAACATACACAAAACAAGAGAGAGCTACGCCTGGCTACCCTCACGAGGAACGCCTAGGGGGTAGACGATCCGAGTGTGCACAGAGATCGTGGTTTCACGAGGAAGACCACGAGAACATCGTAATCAGACGAGAACTTGCATGTGTCCCTAGCATATGTGTGTGAGTGTGGTGAGAGGTTGGTATAGGTGCCTGCATGTGTCCCTCGCATGCATGCGCCTAACCTAGAGGCGAAGGTTCCAGACCAGATAAGGGGGAATCTCCTGCTTAGGTGAAACCGCAGGATAGTGCCCCAACTTGTCAGAACCAACATGGTTTTACATCACCCTATGACCTAAACAAACACAAAACAAGAGAGAGCTACGCTGGCTACCCTGCCGAGGAACGTCTAGGGGGGTAGACGATCCGAGTGTGCACAGAGATCAGGGTTTCGCCGGAGGAAGACCACGAGAACATCGGAATCAGACGAGAACTTGCATGTGTCCCTAGCATATGTGTGTGAGTGTGGTGAGAGGTTGGTATAGGTGCTTGCATGTGTCCCCTCGCATGCATGCGCCTAACCTAGAGGCGAAGGTTCTGTACCAGTGATAGGGGGGAATCTCCCCGTTTAGGTGAAACCGGTAGGATAGTGCCCCAACTTGTGAACCAACATGGTTTTACATCACCCTATGACCTAAACAAACACAAAACAAGAGAGAGCTACGCCGCTACCTCGCCGAGGAACGCCTAGGGGGTAGACGATCCGAGTGTGCAGAGATCGTGGTTTCACGGAGGAAGACCACGAGAACATCTAATCAGACGAGAACTTGCATGTGTCCCTAGCATATGTGTGTGAGTGTGGTGAGAGGTTGGTATAGGTGCTTGCATGTGTCCCCCTCGCATGCATGCGCCTAACCTAGAGGCGAAGGTTCCAGACCAGATAAGGGGGGAATCTCCGCTTAGGTGAAACCGCAGGATAGTGCCCCAACTTGTGAACCAACATGGTTTTACATCACCCTATGACCTAAACAAACACAAAACAAGAGAGAGCTACGCCTGGCTACCTCGCCGAGGAACGTCTAGGGGGGTAGCCGATCCGAGTGTGCACAGAGATCAGGGTTTCGCCGGAGGAAGACCACGAGAACATCGGAATGAGACGAGAACTTGCATGTGTCCCTAGCATATGTGTGTG
Organism: Avena insularis; assembly: GCA_023614405.1. NCBI lineage: Eukaryota > Viridiplantae > Streptophyta > Magnoliopsida > Poales > Poaceae > Avena > Avena insularis. Next base: position 366,476,088 of record CM042685.1, on the reverse strand, counting down.
AGTGTGGTGAGAGGTTGGTATACGTGCTTGCATGTGTCCCCCCTCGCATGCATGCGCCTAACCTAGAGGCGAAGGTTCCAGACCAGATAAGGGGGAATCTCCTGCTTAGGTGAAACCGGTAGGATAGTGCCCCAACTTGTGAACCAACATGGTTTTACATCACCCTATGACCTAAACAAACACAAAACAAGAGAGAGCTACGCCTGGCTACCCCTCGCCGAGGAACGCCTAGGGGGTAGACGATCCGAGTGTGCACAGAGATCGTGGTTTCACGGAGGAAGACCACGAGAACATCGGAATCGATGAGAACTTGCATGTGTCCCTAGCATATGTGTGTGAGTGTGGTGAGAGGTTGGTATAGGTGCTTGCATGTGTCCCCTCGCATGCATGCGCCTAACCTAGAGGCGAAGGTTCTGACCAGATAAGGGGAATCTCCCGCTTAGGTGAAACCGGCAGGATAGTGCCCCAACTTGTGAACCAACATGGTTTTACATCACCCTATGACCTAAACAAACACAAAACAAGAGAGAGCTACGCCAGGCTACCCCTGCCGAGGAACGCCTAGGGGGTAGACGATCCGAGTGTGCACAGAGATCGTGGTTTCACGGAGGAAGACCACGAGAACATCGGAATCGATGAGAACTTGCATGTGTCCCTAGCATATGTGTGTGAGTGTGGTGAGAGGTTGGTATAGGTGCTTGCATGTGTCCCCCTCGCATGCATGCGCCTAACCTAGAGGCGAAGGTTCTGCACCAGATAAGGGGGAATCTCCCGCTTAGGTGAAACCGGTAGGATAGTGCCCCAACTTGTGAACCAACATGGTTTTACATCACCCTATGACCTAAACAAACACAAAACAAGAGAGAGCTACGCTGGCTACCTCGCCGAGGAACGCCTAGGGGGTAGACGATCCGAGTGTGCACAGAGATCGTGGTTTCACGGAGGAAGACCACGAGAACATCGGAATCAGATGAGAACTTGCATGTGTCCCTAGCATATGTGTGTGAGTGTGGTGAGAGGTTGGTATAGGTGCTTGCATGTGTCCCCTCGCATGCATGCGCCTAACCTAGAGGCGAAGGTTCCAGACCAGAGCAGGGGAATCTCCCGCTTAGGTGAAACTGCAGGATAGTGCCCCAACTTGTGAACCAACATGGTTTTACATCACCCTATGACCTAAACAAACACAAAACAAGAGAGAGCTACGCCTGGCTACCCCTGCCGAGGAACGCCTAGGGGGTAGACGATCCGAGTGTGCACAGAGATCGTGGTTTCACGAGGAAGACCACGAGAACATCGGAATGAGATGAGAACTTGCATGTGTCCCTAGCATATGTGTGTGAGTGTGGTGAGAGGTTGGTATAGGTGCTTGCATGTGTCCCCCTCGCATGCATGCGCCTAACCTAGAGGCGAAGGTTCCAGACCAGATAAGGGGAATCTCCGCTTAGGTGAAACCGGTAGGATAGTGCCCCAACTTGTGAACCAACATGGTTTTACATCACCCTATGACCTAAACAAACACAAAACAAGAGAGAGCTACGCTGGCTACCCTCGCCGAGGAACGCCTAGGGGGTAGACGATCCGAGTGTGCACAGAGATCGTGGTTTCACGAGGAAGACCACGAGAACATCGGAATGAGATGAGAACTTGCATGTGTCCCTAGCATATGTGTGTGTGAGTGTGGTGAGAGGTTGGTATAGGTGCTTGCATGTGTCCCCTCGCATGCATGCGCCTAACCTAGAGGCGAAGGTTCCGCACCAGAGCAGGGGAATCTCCCGCTTAGGTGAAACCGGCAGGATAGTGCCCCAACTTGTGAACCAACATGGTTTTACATCACCCTATGACCTAAACAAACACAAAACAAGAGAGAGCTACGCCTGGCTACCCTCGCCGAGGAACGCCTAGGGGGTAGACGATCCGAGTGTGCACAGAGATCGTGGTTTCACGGAGGAAGACCACGAGAACATCGGAATGAGATGAACTTGCATGTGTCCCTAGCATATGTGTGTGAGTGTGGTGAGAGGTTGGTATAGGTGCTTGCATGTGTCCCCCGCATGCATGCGCCTAACCTAGAGGCGAAGGTTCCAGACCAGATAAGGGGGAATCTCCCCGCTTAGGTGAAACCGGTAGGATAGTGCCCCAACTTGTGAACCAACATGGTTTTACATCACCCTATGACCTAAACAAACACAAAACAAGAGAGAGCTACGGGCTACCCTCGCCAGAGGAACGCCTAGGGGGTAGACGATCCGAGTGTGCACAGAGATCGTGGTTTCACGGAGGAAGACCACGAGAACATCGAATGAGATGAAAACTTGCATGTGTCCCTAGCATATGTGTGTGAGTGTGGTGAGAGGTTGGTATAGGTGCTTGCATGTGTCCCCTCGCATGCATGCGCCTAACCTAGAGGCGAAGGTTCCAGACCAGATAAGGGGGAATCTCCCGCTTAGGTGAAACCGGTAGGATAGTGCCCCAACTTGTGAACCAACATGGTTTTACATCACCCTATGACCTAAACAAACACAAAACAAGAGAGAGCTACTGGCTACCTGCCGAGGAACGCCTAGGGGGTAGACGATCCGAGTGCACAGAGATCGTGGTTTCACGGAGGAAGACCACGAGAACATCGGAATGAGATGAACTTGCATCTGTCCCTAGCATATGTGTGTGAGTGTGGTGAGAGGTTGGTATAGGTGCTTGCATGTGTCCCCTCGCATGCATGCGCCTAACCTAGAGGCGAAGGTTCCAGACCAGATAAGGGGAATCTCCCTGCTTAGGTGAAACCGCAGGATAGTGCCCCAACTTGTGAACCAACATGGTTTTACATCACCCTATGACCTAAACAAACACAAAACAAGAGAGAGCTACGCTGGCTACCTCGCCGAGGAACGCCTAGGGGGTAGACGATCCGAGTGTGCACAGAGATCGTGGTTTCACGGAGGAAGACCACGAGAACATTGGAATGAGATGAGAACTTGCATGTGTCCCTAGACTATGTGTGTGAGTGTGGTGAGAGGTTGGTATAGGTGCGTGCATGTGTCCCCCTCGCATGCATGCGCCTAACCTAGAGGCGAAGGTTCCAGACCAGAGCAGGGGGAATCTCCGCTTAGGTGAAACCGGTAGGATAGTGCCCCAACTTGTGAACCAACATGGTTTTACATCACCCTATGACCTAAACAAACACAAAACAAGAGAGAGCTACGCCTGGCTACCCTCACGAGGAACGCTTTGGGGGTAGACGATCCGAGTGCGCACAGAGATCAGGGTTTCGCCGGAGGAAGACCACGAGAACATCTGAATGAGATGAAAACTTGCATGTGACCCTAGCATATGTGTGTGAGTGTGGTGAGAGGTTGGTATAGGTGCTTGCATGTGTCTCCCCTCGCATGCATGCGCTCTAACCTAGAGGCGAAGGTTCCAGACCAGATAAGGGGAATCTCCCGCTTAGGTGAAACCTGTAGGATAGTGCCCCAACTTGTGAACCAACATGGTTTTACATCACCCTATGACCTAAACAAACACAAAACAAGAGAGAGCTACGCTGGCTACTGTCAGAGGAACGTCTAGGGGGTAGACGATCCGAGTGCGCACAGAGATCAGGGTTTCGCCGGAGGAAGACCACGAGAACATCTGAATGAGATGAAAACTTGCATGTGACCCTAGCATATGTGTGTGAGTGTGGTGAGAGGTTGGTATAGGTGCTTGCATGTGTCCCCCCTCGCATGCATGCGCTCTAACCTAGAGGCGAAGGTTCAAGACCAGATAAGGGGAATCTCCCTGCTTAGGTGAAACCGGGTAGGATAGTGCCCCAACTTGTGAACCAACATGGTTTTACATCAACCTATGACCTAAACAAACACAAAACAAGAGAGAGCTACGCCGGGCTACCCCTGTCAGAGGAACGTCTAGGGGGGTAGACGATCCGAGTGCGCATAGAGATCAGGGTTTCGCCGGAGGAAGACCACGAGAACATCGGAATGAGATGAAAACTTGCATGTGACCCTAGCATATGTGTGTGAGTGTGGTGAGAGGTTGGTATAGGTGCTTGCATGTGTCCCCCCTCGCATGCATGCGCTCTAACCTAGAGGCGAAGGTTCCAGACCAGATAAGGGGAATCTCCCGCTTAGGTGAAACCGGTAGGATAGTGCCCCAACTTGTGAACCAACATGGTTTTACATCAACCTATGACCTAAACAAACACAAAACAAGAGAGAGCTACGCCGGCCACCCCTGCCGAGGAACGCCTAGGGGGTAGACGATCCGAAGTGCACAGAGATCGTGGTTTCACGAGGAAGACCACGAGAACATCGGAATGAGATGAAAACTTGCATGTGACCCTAGCATATGTGTGTGAGTGTGGTGAGAGGTTGGTATAGGTGCTTGCATGTGTCCCTCGCATGCATGCGCCTAACCTAGAGGCGAAGGTTCCAGACCAGATAAGGGGAATCTCCCGTCGAGGTGAAACCGGTAGGATAGTGCCCCAACTTGTGAACCAACATGGTTTTACATCAACCTATGACCTAAACAAACACAAAACAAGAGAGAGCTACGCTGGCTACCCTCACGAGGAACGTCCAGGGGGTAGACGATCCGAGTGCGCACAGAGATCAGGGTTTCACCGGAGGAAGACCACGAGAACATCGGAATGAGATGAAAACTTGCATGTGACCCTAGAATATGTGTGTGAGTGTGGTGAGAGGTTGGTATAGGTGCTTTCATGTGTCCCCCCTCGCATGCATGCGCTCTAACCTAGAGGCGAAGGTTCCAGACCAGATAAGGGGGGAATCTCCCCGTCGAGGTGAAACCGGGTAAGATAGTGCCCCAACTTGTGAACCAACATGGTTTTACATCAACCTATGACCTAAACAAACACAAAACAAGAGAGAGCTACGCCGGGCTACCCCTGTCAGAGAAACGTCTAGGGGGGTAGACGATCCGAGTGTGCACAGAGATCAGGGTTTCGCCAGAGGAAGACCACGAGATAATATATTATAGGGGGGAATATATTATAGTTTCTTCTATAATAGTAGACACCAAATAATATATTATAATTTGTTATAGATTGATATTAATAAAAAAAACCTTCCTTCAAAAAAATACAGCTTACGCTGCAGCCCTTTCTACTGGCCCGGTCAGAGAAGGACCGGAAAAAACACCTAGCTCCACACGGCTGCCCTCAGCGTATGCCCCGTCAGGCGAGAAGGACCAAAAAACACCCTAGCTACGCACGGCCCCGACGGCGTGGTCGGGCTGTCACGTAGCCTTATCGCATTTTGCACTGCCCACCCCGGCCACTCAACACCACTCCTCCCCAATCTTCCCCGACCACGCCCACCAGCCGGCCACGCCGCCGCCAGCCACTGCTCCTCCGCCTCCCGCCTCCAGCGCCTCCCTCCTCCTCCCTCCGGCCGGCCGCCTCCTCCTCCTCCCGAGCCAGCGCCTCCTCCTCCTCCCCGAGCGCCACCGCCTCCCTCCTCCTCCCGGCCGGGCCCCTCCTCCTCCCCGACCTCGCCTCCCCTTCCCCCCTCCGCCTCCCTCCCCCCCTCCTCCAGCCCCTCCTGCCGCCTCCCTTCCCTCCCGAGCTCGCCTCCTCCCGAGCTCGGCTCAGCCTCCAGCTTGCCACCGCCTCCCGAGCTCGCCCCACCTCCCAAAGCTGCTCCGCCTCCCCTCGCCGCCTCAACGCCGCTTGGAGGTAATGACCCATTTTTTTAATGCTAGTGTAAATAGTTTAATATTAGTAATTTAGTAATTGTTAGGTGGTTGTAGAAGTAGGAGTTTGTCGAAATAGGAGTAGAAATTGTTTTAGATTTAGAATTGCTAGTAGTTTGTAGAAATAAAAGTTTGTACTATGTGAGTTTGCTAGTAGAAATAGGAGTTTGCTAGTAGAAATAGGACTTTGCTAGTAGTTTGCTCAAAATAGAATTAGAATTATAAATTGAAATCTAAATATAATTAGAAAGTGAAATATAAATATAATTTAGTAAAATAGATGAAATTTGCTAAATAGATGTTGCATATGTAACCATCTTTTCTTGTTTTTTGCAGTTACCGGAGGGTGAGCAGGGGGAGTGTTTCGACGGCTGGGTCCCGGATCATCTTCGACGATTTGATCACGCCGAGGGTGAGAACTGTCGCCTCTCTTGTACCTAGGTTTATTTTCGTTCTAGATCACCAAGTATGTCGCGTCACCTAGGCGTCATCCCGACCGTAAGCGCATGCGACTTAATATGCATTAGTGGTCTCGCATATTTTGGACCGTAACGCTTATGGCTTTTATCGGCGGTGCGGATTCATAGTTGTTTGGTTCTCCTGGCTCTACCTCGATTCGAGACAGATTTCGTGGCGCCTCGTTGTTCTCCGGATGCACATCCTCTTGGCTTTTGTCGAGACGCAGTATCGGGAGAGCAGGAGGTGCTGCCAAATTTCGCTTGGATCGGGTAGAACCAGGGAGAACTTACCCAATCTACGGATCCGGCGGCTGGGTAGGACCCTCTTTTCCTATTGGACATGTAGGTTGATGAATGCGTAAAAATATGAAGCATTTAATCTCCTGTTTGATATAAAATGTTATATTTGTTGTTTATCTCCCAACAAAGCGTAAGAGGATGGCTGATAATGGGTGGATGTACAAGGTCGTATTAGTGCGACAAATAAAATGGCGATTGGGTAATAACACTCATTTGTTAGTGAATGAGTTAGCGCGTGGTTCAAGGCAATGGTTCGGCACTTTGTCCCCGCGCCATTGCACTAAGCGTCATCGTCAGGAAAGGATGACATGTACAAACACCTTATGCAATATGGGTACATGTTCAACTATGTCACGCAAGTCGACTTTGCTCGATTTAACGTGACAGAGGTGAGGTGATGCGTCAGCGGCTCAATGGCAATGAGCACGATGGGATTAGAAACATGCTAGATGATCTTATCGATGCCGACCAGCCGAATTCGCCACCTCCACGGGAGGAATCACAAGAACCGGAGGAACCGCTAGAACCGAGGAACCGAGCCAACCGCGAAGGCCTTCCTTGATATGATGGCATGGGCTAAGAGGCCTCAGACGAGGGTGCAAAGATTTCAGCTCGATGCCATCTCTCGCTGTTCAGCCGACAAGTGCCAAGATTCGCCACCCGTTCTCAGTTTGAAGCTAATCTGAGAACATGTGGTAACATGTTGCCCGAAGGGCATTGTCTGCCTAAAACCTTTCACGAAACGAAGAAACTCATGAAGGAGCTCAACATGGATTATGAAAAGATAGATTGTTGTCCAAAAGGCTGCCTTTTGTTTTGGAAACAGCTTTTTGGATGACAAGTACTGCTCCATTTGTGGGGCCTCTAGGTATGATGAGGTAAAGGGAAAGGATGGTCGATGAGGCGTCAATGTCGCTAAAGATTCTTCGTATCTCCCATTCATAAAAAGAATCCAACGGCTTTACTTGAGCAAGGAGACTGCCAAACAGATGACGTGGCACAAGAAGGGGAAGAGATATGAGGACGAGCACGGACAGAAGAAGATGGGACATCCGTCTGATGGTAAGGCATGGAAGAACTTCGATGACAAATACCCCCGGTGGGCAGAAGAGGCTCGGAATGTCAGAATTGCGATAGCAACAGATGGCTTCAACCCATATGGTTTGTCGACGGCCGCGTACAGCTGCTGGCCGGTGTTTATTATTCCGCTTAATCTCCCCCCCGGAGTATTAATGCAACGGAAGACCATGTTTCTGTCGCTGATAATTCCAGGACCTGAGTATCCGGGGAAGAACTTGAGTGTCTACATGCAGCCGATTGTGGATGATTTGAACCACTCTTGGATACACGGGACGTTGACATACGACCGAGCATCAAAGAGAAACTTTTTGATGAAAGTTTGGTTACAATATACTATGCATGACATGCGGGTACACCCTAACGCGGATGGTGTACAGCTGGTAAGTGGCCATGCCAGGTGCAGTGCACCGACTTGAGTTCCTTTGGCTAAAGTCGGGTCGCAAATATGTTGCGCTTGACACGAATCGACGAGACCTCAAAAGAAATCATTCGTTCGAGAAGATAGAAAGAACTTCAAGAAGGGCAAAGTTGTGCATGAAGTAAAAGAGGTACCAAAGTTCGAGGGTGCGCTTGTTGATGCCGAGATACGTGTTTCGTAGCCAAGCGCCGGAACCGCCATCAATTTGCGGATATGGTGTAACGATAATTGGACTCACGTGGCAGCCTTTAACGAATCTCGTATTACAAGGACCTCGAACTTCCCCATAACATCGATGTGATGCACACAAAAGAATGTCGGGAGTCCTTTTCACACAGTCCTGAACATTCTGGAAGTCAAAGGATAATGTCAAGGCTAGAGTCGATGTTGAGAAGCTTTGTGATAGGAAGAGATTACACATGCAGCCTCCGTCTTGTCGAAAAGAATTGGTTCAAGCCGCATGCCTACTACGCCTTGATAATGTCCAAAAGAAGGAGTCATTTAGGTGGCTCAAATACGTCGTGATGTTCCGGCGTTTATTGTTCAATATAAGTAAGGAGTCAATCTTTTGACGGACAAGTCAACGGGCTTAAGAGTCACGACTATCATATATGGATTGAGCGCTGATGCCGGTGATGGTTCGAGGGTTTCTCCCCGTAAAATTATGGCGTTTGCTTTGGGATTTGAGCCATTTCTTGCGCACCCTCTGTGCTAAGCATTTATGTCCTCTTGTGATTGAGAAGCTGCAAGTTCAGGTGCCGGAGTTGCTATGCAATTTGGAGATGATCTTTCTGCCAGGCTTCTTTACTCCGATGGCACATCTCATTGTGCACCTCGCGAACAAGGCACTATTGGGGGGGCCGGTGCAATTTCGTTAGCAATTTTGTATTGAGAGAGTTTAAGTATATTCGAAGGTAATCGGAAACAAAGCCAAGATTGAAGCATGCATAGCTGAAGCAACATGCCTTCGGAGATGGCGACGCCGCGACAACCCATCGCCCGATGATGTTCCCACTATGCATAACCCGTCTCGTTACAATGTCGACCTGCCCAAGAATGACCCCAATCTCGAACTATTCCAATTTCCGGTGGCAAGGCCGTAAAGGACTAAAATATAGGTTGTCAAGGAAGAGAAGGATTGCATAATGCTCTATGTGCTTATGAACATGAAGGAAGTGGTCGATTTCATTAGGTAAAATGGTGAACACCCTATTTCTATGCAGCTAGTAACTCGGTCTCCGCCTAATGCTTATTTTCTCCTTCTTAGCGATTTCACGGATGAACAAAGGGTCGGGACCGATCGATCCTCTCCCATGGAGTTGGACACTCTACCGAAAGAGGGTGCTCCAAATAAAAAAACTTTGTGTCCTGGTTTATGGAAAAAGTAATTTCTAACCTGTCCTCTTACCTTGCAATATGTGACTTGTCGCTCTTATTCCACGTAACACCGAACGCAACAAATTCCTCTTGTACCAGGGGAGCTGATCCCAACGCTGAGATGTCGATGAGCTGAAATGTGTTTCCCAAGGTTGTAATGATGTCGTCATGAAGTATGAGAAGTATGATGTGAATGGGTTTCGCTTCCATACGAGACGCACTAAAGGGCACCAATGCAAAACGGTAAATACCGGGTGTTCACCAAAGGAGCCGATTCCCTTGATTACTACGAAGGTTAGAGAATGTATACGCTGACCTTCAATCGTATTTAATGTCGAACTCAATCTTGTTGTGTTCAAGTGCCACTGGTTTGACCCAAGGGTGGACCGAGAAGTACCCTTCCATTGGGTTAGTTGAAGTTAGGCCTTCAACCACCTATAGCGGAGCCGACGCCTTTGTTGTTGCTCACCAAGCCAACCAAGTTTATTATTTGCCCTACCCATGCCGTAAAGCGGAACCTGTGGCTGGGAAGTCGTGTTCCGTATCGCCACATGGTAACCTACCGATTCCTCCGAGGACGATTACAACAACATTAACCTCAGAACGCATTTAGGAATTTTCTATCAAGAGCAAGAGGACTTGGACACTTTGATTTAGAACCGTTGATCTTGAGGACCTTGGGAATGATGTAGAAACTCGGGTGAGTCACAGAATCTACATGACATAAGTATGCTCGAGAAGCTCCATACCGAGAATGACAACGATGATGAGCCTACACCCTTCGACGAGAATCCAGATTTCTACTCAAAAGATAGTGATAGTGAGAATGAGAATGAGAATGAAAATGATAGTGAGTATTTATTTTTTAATGCATTTTATTTTGTCTTTGTGCTTAACTGTTTTCTTAATTGCATTATGCCTTTATTCTTTGTGTATACATTTTATTATGTCTTTATGCTTAACTGTTTTCTCTTACTTAATGCAGGTGATTGAACAATACGAGCAGCGGCAAGGCAACTAGTTCGTCCTTGCTTAATGCGCTGAAGCAACAAGAAGAAAAGAGCTACACGGAGGGGAGACAGCCAAATCCCAATCCGCGTTACCCGATCTTGCTCCTGGCGGAGGACGGGGTCGAGGCCGAGGTCGAGGAGGACGAGGACGAGGTGCCACAGGAGGAGGCGTGGACTTTGACCCACCACCCTCTGCTTCTGGCGACGTGGCTCCTGAGTTGTTCCTGACAGAGCAGCCTTTCAGGGCCGAGAGGGAGGCAGAGTCCGAGAGGGAGGCAGAGTCTGAGAGGGAGGCGGGGACCGATACAGAAGCGGACACTAGCCGCGAGTTGGTGGGGCCGAAGAAATTGCGGAATCATGGGGAATCGGGAGTCCCTGACGAGAAGTTTGAGCCTAGGACTCAGGAGGCGAAAGCCCTTATTATTCCAGATGGCCTTGAGTAAGTGTACTAATTTGGCAATTTAAAACATTTTATTTCATGTTAGTCATAAATAATTATTGTGTACTAATGTTTATTATTGTGCAGCAATTGGACATTTCCTCCGGGGACCAAGCCTCGCCTTCCTAACAGCCTTGTTGGAGCTCTGATTAGGAAGTTCTGGCCGGGCTATCTCATTACCCACGAGGGTGGCAGGAAGCTAGCTACCACTTGGGCGGACTACCAGACTACCCGTGTCCCGGGCTTTCCGACAGCTGCTGATGCTGTCATCACCAAGTTTTGGGTAAGGCATATTTCTCGAGTTATGTTCATACTTGATGACCCCACCGTGCTAACTCATGACTCTTATGCATGATTGAAGTGCTTTTACTGTGTGGCCGAGGAGGACCAGGAGAAGGCGCAGAGGACTTTGCTTGGGGCTTGTGTGAAGTTGACCCCCCCAGGTGTGGTACAACCAGAAGGTCACGGCCGCTAGCCACTTCTGGGCTGACAGGGGCGTGAGGGTCAGGAAGGAAGACATTGTCGGTAGGAACCCTAATCCTGAGTACTCGATGGCCTTGAAGAGTACATGTCGGTGAGTAAAATGTCAATGAGATTCTACATTGCTTCTAAGTTGCCATTGCATTGTCTGGAGTTGACTATTGCATTTTCAGGTTATCCCCGATTGGGCCGAGCCGCATCGACTCGCATGGGAGGAGCTGGTTAGGACGAGGTGGCTCAGAGAAGACGAGGAGTTTGCAGCCTTGTCGAGGCGGAACGCGGATAACCGAGCCTCAACCCTCGTTGCCCGTGTACTTCGGCACTGCCCAGAACGACTTGGGGAACTACAGCACGATGGTGAAGGCTCGTCACCCCCATGTGGATGACCCCATTCATGCGGAAATCGACGAGGAGTCGTTGGTCCTGTCGGGGCACGGATTGCAGCATGGACGCCTCAAGATTCTGAATAAGAAGGTCAAGCCTACCCTCAGCACGAGCTTCAGCCGTCTCAAGGCTACCTACCCCGCCGACGGCCCCCCTATCCCGCCTCGTGGCCAGCCTCGTCGCTCCGCCGAGGATGTAAGTTTTTCTCGTTCTCATCATCTTTATGACTTTTGTTCCTGCATGGCTAACCACTGACGAGATTCCTTGTATTTGAAATTGTAGCCTGAGTTAGACGCGGCCTACGATACCGTTTATGAGGAATATCAGGTGGCCTTTCGGCAGCATCAAGAGGCGCTTGCGATCTACATGCAATACGTAAATGTAAGTCCGAACCTTTATTTTTGCAAAAGATACAAGTCCCACTTCCCCCCGTTTGTTGTACTACGGCCTGACTTCTAAACTATCTTGCAGGACATGATGGTGAATATTCAAACTGGGCAGAATAGAGATTTGGGGCCCGTGCCTCCCATGCCAGGTCCGGCGCCATTTTTGCAATCGAAGGAAAGCTTCGCTAGGACCTACTATGCATCGACACCGGTAAGTTCTTTGCTAACCCACTGGTTATCGCTTTACTTTGCCACGCAAGTTGCTAACATGTAGGCAACATGTAGGAACGGAGCTTCGGGAACCGCACTTTGGCCACGCCTCGCCGGATGGGCGCGATCACACCGCTTCATGACCATGGTCCATCTCCGCCATTCTGCAGTGGTTCTCCGAGCTTCACACTTCTCCTACTCCCTCGCCAGTGGCTCTTCCGCTGCTTCTCATCGACGCACTCGGCAGAGGTCGCCACTTTTCACCGGGGAGATCTCGGTACACCCGTCTCCTCCGTAGTTGTAGGTTGTTATTGTCTATGCATTTGCTATGATGTTGATACCCCTGTATGAATGGTGTGATCTTGTTTGATACATGTTTGAATAATGTATGAATGATGTGATCTTTGTTTGATACATGTATGGCATATGTGATGTTGTTTGAATTGCTATGGAATATGTTTCCACATATTGCTGTGAGTATTGCTGTAAAATTGGTACATATTGCTGTGAAACAAAACTGTGCCATTTGGTATATATCGCCTGCGAGCAGAAAAAAAATTTGGGCAGGTGATACGCCGAGGGCCTGGCCGTCGGCGTGATGCCATCGCCGAGGACATGGCCGTCGGCCTAGGGAGGCCAGCGCCTGCCACGTGCTACCCTACGCCGAGGGTTGGGGCCGTCGGCGTACGTCGCCTCCTGGGAAGGCCCAGCGCGCGCCACGTGTCGAACCTACGCCGAGGGCGCGGCCGTCGCGTCGTACGCGCCGTTAGCCGCGGCATGAACGGCCGGATGCCGTCGCCGACGGCCTAACACGCCAATGGCCGTCGGCAAAGCTATCGCCGACGGTGAGTGGATACGCCGACGGCATGTTGCTCCGAGGAGACCTCCGCCGAGGGAGCTACGCCGACGGCAGCCCTCGGCGTAGCATACGCCGACGGCGAAAGGGGATACGCCGAGGGATTTTTGCCGTCGGCCTATCAGTCTGTTCCTGTAGTGATAGGTATGTCCGTGTTACTGCAAATAAACAGGTGCACCCCGCGGGGAGACCCGGATGGACCGCTGTCCATTTTTTGGCTTGAAGAAACCCATTTCCGAACCAAATTAGGGTTAAAAATAGGTTGAGATGGACACACATCTGCTTGTCCTCCCACCTGTTTGGCCTTGCCCACGATGCAGAGACTAAGCCCTACAGCCCCCACTACTTCTCTTCTCCTTTTCTCTTTCTTTTCCACCTGATGCTCCATCCCTCCTCGCCCACCGTGCTCTGTCGCCCTCCTCCTCGCCCGAAACTGAAAGGCATGTCAACAACATGGGCGTCGCCGACGATGCTGTCCCCGTCCGCGAAGGCTAACCATGTCTACCTCATGCCACCACCTCCGTCTCATACCGCCTCCAGATCCCCAAACACCAGGTCCTGGGTGCAGTCGTAGATTTCTGCCTGGAGTTTGACCTCTCGGCACAGTCAAAGCGAGGAACGTCATGGTGTTCTCCACTATGTTGGGCGGAGCAGAGCGTTTCTCGAGACAGGCTCTCGCCCCGCTTTATAAATAAAGCAACAACCAAGTGACAGTATGGACATACAACATCACCACCACCGAGGCCAAAGCAAAAAGGAAAATCGAACGAGCGTCCGCTGGGGCTACAGCACAACAAGGCCCAAAAGGAAAAACAAAAAGAGGGGAGCAGCGAACGGGGCCGCCCAACCCCTCAGGGCGCCGCAAGCGTCAAAAAGGTCGGAGCCGAGAAGGGAGACGCCGCCGTCCTCAAGGCCCGCATGATGTCGTCAAAGGCTGCTCGGTCACCCGGCCGCACCAAGGGTGACCGCTGCTGAAGGAAAGCAAGCAAAGCAAAAATAGAGTCAGAGCCCGGGTAGGGAAAATCCTCTCAATTACCATCTTATTCCAGACATTCCGCAACATCCAAGAGATGGCGGCAAAAACGACCCAGAAGAGGCGGCGTCCCCTTCCAGCCGAAAAAGGTTACGTAATGATAAGATTGTTTTTTGTAAAAAAATTAAATTATTTGATCCGTTCATCTTAATCATATGATTTAAAGCCGAAAAAGGTTACGTAATCTGTAATCATCTACAACCTCTCACGTGAAAAATCCCTTTTAGTGAGTCCATATAAATGAAAAAACATGGTAGCTAATTGATCCTAGATCGACGACTCGGTGTGGTGGACTAATAGGACTCCTGCCCTGCCGTCGCTTTGCCTCCCTGTGCGCGAGACTGCAGCGCACATCATGTCTCCATCTAGACAAATTGAGACCCGCAGTCCAGTCCATATCACATGCATCCATGCGGTTAGTGAGTTGTATGAAGTCCTGCCGGCTGAAGGCAATTGCTACCTGTAACAAATTATATCATCATTCCTCCATGACTCACCCTGCAGATTCCTTCAAGTCTTCCCTAACCATGTGGGGGACGCATAGTCCAGTTATGATATGCATTAACGATAGTATGGGAACAAAGCTGACATCAAGGCTTTGGCGTCAGCAGACAAGACAACATTTTCTCGTACTCCCCTAAAAAAAAACGTTTTCGTGCTTGTCGTTAGCAAGTTATTTGGTCAAATAAAAAATTGCTGACAGCAAAAAGTTGCTGGCATCATAAGACAGATAAGTTTGGAAATTTCTTGTGTTGTCTTCCTGCAAACACGCATCTTGGCAACTAGCTATAGCTAAGACTTAGGGCATCTTAGCGGGACGACCCAAATAAACCAAATAGGTCTGTCTGTGTTACCGCGGATAAACAGGTGCACCCCGTGGGGAGATTCGGATGGACCGCTGTCCATTTTTTGGCTTGAAGAAACCCATTTCAGAACCAAATTAGGGTTAAAAATAGGTTGAGATGGACACACATCTGCTTGTCCCCCACATAAGTGAGTTCAAGTTGTTTTGCCGAGCAAGTCTTTGTAGGTATAGATTTAGATAAGATATCATTTTGTTCAGGTTTAGATTGGCTAGAAAGTGAATTTTAATTTGATTGCATATGTCTGTGATATATCTATCTATCTATTATATACTAAAAGTAATATAAGGGGTTCTAATAGAGAAACCACGTTGAGCCACATCATTTCAATTATTTTAGATGGTTTGATCTAAAATTTATGGCTGAGATTAAAAGATAAGGAGATGTTACATAAACTCAGTCGCGTACCAAAAAGCCACGCCTGACACGTACAAGCCAATTAGGAAAGTGGAGCATGTTAAGCAGAAAAAAAGTCCACAGCTGACAAGTCCAAGGCCCAAAAACTGTTCCAGACATGGGCTGCTTAAAAAAAGCACTCCAACTTCAATACAATCGTACCAAAAAATATAGTGAAAAAAATACTAACTATTTAGTTTGATTTGACACGACTCTGATTTTTTAGCAGATAAAATGTGGATTTTTTTGACACCGTCTATGGTCAAGACGTGTCTCCATAGGATTCTAGCTGCAGCCTTTTCCTTTATTTTTATATTGCAGCCTTTTCCTTTTGATGGTAGCCAATTTGCATTGTTTGCGGGTCCAAAAAGAAAATCTGCAATGTCTTTTTTACACATTAAAAACCTGTAACATTCCCAAAAAACTCAAGCCATGCAAATTTGTTGGTGGAATTAGGAAATTAACAAGGACTGCTTGCAGTTACATGTAGTATGAATATTTCCTCTCAATCCCGAACTGTTACTCTGTCAGCAAGACGACCCAAAAAAAAATAAGATAAGCAGCTGCCTTATTAGAAGCAATACTGTCTATGATAGCCTCTGGACAAATAGCACGTATACATGCAAGCCGGATATTGACCCATACGGTGAGAGGGGTATCAAACATATGAAACTACTCTAAAGGGGTCTAAAATAAAGTGGAAATGACAACAATGTATTCGAACATCTCATACACGTTAACAGTACTAGCCAGGTGTATTGCCGATTTAAGCCAAATAAAAAAATTGTGGGTAAGTCAAAATAAAAAAATCTTGGGTAAGTCAAAATATGGATCTACGGATTAATTCGATCATGGGCTAATCAAGGTTATCAATTGCAATTTTCTAATAAAGTAATCTCTCTCATCTGATTTATAGGTTCTATGTGTATCTCTAAATTCTCAATTTTACCAAAGTAAATATATTACAATGTAATATTATATAATCATATATCTTTTGTGTTATAAAATGTATATGATATTGTTATTAACGATCTAGAGATATGTGACGACCAATAACGTACCGAGCGAGTACATACTTTATTAGGCCAATAAAGAATACAACTGGATCTCTATGTGAAGAACAAGATAATAAAGCAAATCCATTATTTTCATTATGTAAAATCTATTGATGGGAATAAGTCTAAAATCTAACCTTAGATGACATTTTTATCTCAACAGTAATATGATAATCATTTAATGAAATTTAAATTATGAAAAAAACAAAGGAACACATGCAAAAAAGAAACTTTAGCGGGTGCCTAACGACATAGAAATAATTATTTTCAATGTATGTTCGTAGACATTGGTCATGGTTTTCTTATCCCTTTATACTTTGTACTTAGAGTAATCTCGACGATCACATCGGATGGTTCTTAGTATTGACTGAGAGATAATAATTACTTCAGAAGTATCAAGCTCAAAATATTTAACACAGTTTTTTAGGAATAACATATTACTTTGGAGGAAAGTAACAACTAATGAACATGAGCATGATAGAGAAATGTGACTATCATTATGGAATTATGTGGTTTTAGTTTCACATTAGAAGACGCTTACCACCCACCCATTGGCACTCACTAATGTCTTTGCAACCATCAAAACACTATAATGCAAAAGTTTCACCAAAGATTGATGTGTTTCCTCAAGAATTTGTCAATTTTCTTGTTTTCTAATTTATAATATGATATTTGTGCCAATATGATGGCAAAATAAAGTGAATCGTTACACTAACATAGCACACAAGTGAATGGTGGAGAATGTTTAGATTAAATATTAGGAGCAAAAAATCATGTCAAGTACCTAAAATATTAAACATGTGTAAAACAACAAGTATGACGAGTGTGAATGATAGAATATTTTGGCAACTTCCACACCATTTATCTTATAAGAATATATGTCACTACACTAAAACACATGTTTGCAGTATGCAGGAGGCAAATGATAGAACAAACATCTACCTACGAGCCATTGGTGTTTAATTATTTGCGTAAGAATTCTTAATGAGAATCAGTACAGAGAAAAATGTAATGGAATAGGGAAAGATAGAGGCGACATACATATATTTAACAAAAACTCTATACAAAAATATGATAATTCGAATCATATTTTACAAATTGCACTTTTTGTCCATACATTTCTTTATAAATACTCATGCCAGTAAAAAAGAACATAATATAGAAAAGATTTAAATAGAAAGAAGCTTTGGCCGTAGAATTGCATAGGTCACCTTGCTAGCTAGAGAGTGAGGCTAGAAATTTTTAGAAATACAAAAAACCGGATCCTATTTCTTAGTAAATAACTATCCTTATATTATATAACTATTAATAAATAGACAATATATATTAGATGTATGTAGAAGTACCTAAATATATATATATATATATCACACCTTTAGAGCTTTAAAATTGTATTTAACTGCACCATAGTTGGTAGATCTTTATACAATAGCTAGATATATGGAAATCAATATATCATTATATGGATCTCACACAAAAAAATTAATTTTAATGTTAATCATTAATTGGACTAATGTATATCACACCATAATCAATATATCATCATACGGACTAAGAATTTTAAGAACATGTTATGCATGCTTTAGTAATGTTCTTCACCACATACACACCAATGTTATAGATGCAGATTTTGGAAAGTTATAAAAGGAAGATAGAAAATTACTCTTACAATCTTATGCTTTGTCAACGATGAGGACTATGGTCAACCGATAAATTTCTAAAGGGCAATAAAATGAAGGTAAATAGCGCCGACTTACTAGAACAAAAACTTGAGACTGTACCGACCATTGGTTTGTAAAGTTTTATTAAAAATATGGATCCAATTGTATATGTATGCGGGAATGTCTACCTTTTGTGTGCAATGTTTCAATTTTTTCTCAGAGACACGATGATATATATACTAATATACAAAATAGAGATCAAAGTTATACCTTTTTACGAGTGTAAGCATCATGTATTTTGCAACCAAAGAGATGAATAGTAAGAAAATACAATTGGATAATATAAATTGAAATACTTAACATCTTTATAACTACATAAAGTGATGCCCTCGCATTTGCGAGGGCCATCATGCTAGTTATATACTAAAAGCAATATAAGGGTGTTTTTCGAGGCACCAGGTCGATCCACATCATCAAAATTGTTTACGATCGTTAGATCTAAAATATATGGTTAAGGTTTAATCAAATAAACGTAACATAATTATGTTTTTATATCCATACATTCAGTCGTGTCACGTCTTTTATCTCTCGCGTACACGGTCGTTCTCTGGTCTATCTCCGTAATTGGTTGAAGAAAAAAATAACAAAGACCCTCCCTCGCACATGTACGATTTAACAAGCTCGGAAACTCAAACACGTTAGCCTATCAAACGAGAAGTCTCTTCCTTTTTAGTAGGGCGGATCACGCACCCCTTTAATCTATTATATATTTTTCTTTACATCCCTAGAAAGAAATGAAAAAAAATAAGCTTAGCCATGCGCATCTCTTTTACCGATTTATTTAGAATCCAAACAAATCAAAATTATTTGACATTAATAATTGATCTAGCTAGACATGTGGGTATATCTTACACATAAATGATATGTAATTAAAGAAACCATTTCACCCGAGATCGTACCTACTCCACTATATTCGCATGAACCTGTATACTGAGAGAGTCCATGTCAAATACTACTCTCTTAGTCTGAAAATAAGTGACACAAATTTGTCTAGATTTGTATTTGCCTATGCGTGTTTTAGTGTGTAGTTACATTAAAATTTAGACAAAAGCGAGTCACTTATTCTCCCATAGAAGAAGTACAACACTTGGCAATAGTAATCATTAGATTCCATTCAGCTGGTCCGATCCGCGTTTGATTGTAGGAGAAGCCCTAATTTTTTTCCTCGATCTCCCTCTGTCACGCTCTACTCTCTTCCTTAGCATTTATAGTTGAACCCCATTGCTTGCCTCAACTAGACCACCGGTTGATGAAGATAGCATTCGCTTCTTCGTCAGTAATCTGCAAATATGTAGTTCCTTGCATCCTGATTCCTGAGCCTCTTTGCTACAACCATAGCGCAGCCTAACTCTCTCTGCTACCGGCCGGTTTTCTATTTATCCAAGGAGGCCATAAGAAATAGTTGCACGAGTGAGCATCAAATATGATAGAGTTACAAAACATATGGCCAACGCGCAAAAGATAAGCAACAATGCCCCGTCGAGCCCAAGATATGATAGTTCAACTGAGAAGCTCATCCATAGGACCAATCCCCAAATCATATGCACATCAATTGGTTAGGGGGCATTGTATGCTTATTAGTCGTTTGATATAATATCCGCGGGTCTGAAAACTCAACAAAGGAAAAACCTATACATCCACATGCTATTTTGAAGCCTATTGATTATGTTATCAATGGGAGGAAAAGCGGTGATGTGAAACTTCATTTTATTTTTGCAGTATGAAACTTTGTTGGTTTAATATACAATGATTCCGTAGCATGTTTGGTTTCAAGGTAAAGAATAGGTGCACATAACTATAGGAGCACTACCAACAGATCTGTAGTGACAATTTGATTCCTTATGTTTACAGAGGTAGTTGGTTCTCCTTATTTCATATGATGCTTTTCCTAATAAGTCTATGAAATAATTGAACTAATTGACGACAGAAAAGAATGAGCCATTAGAATATTGCCTATTGTCCTTAGGTATCATACACTAGATGTTGTGCAGAGAATATATAAGGATAGACTTGGGACGAAAATGATGCCGGTTTGATTTGAGTCAAGAAAAGATGAATCTGGCATAATTTAGCCTTCACGCTTTGCTTCCTCAAATAGATAATCAATCCAGTTTGATTTTACTTAGATTTGAGTTGAGGGTTTCATTGCTGTGTTGGTTACATTATGCCAGTTTGATTTCCAAATTTAACCAATATAAATGTTGTGTATTTGACCAAATGAAGGTTGCCATGTTTACAAGTACACCTGATTGATGTTACATGAGGATTAATTGAAGTGGTTGATAAGTTGAAATCAACGGCCTTGAGAAACCTATGACGTGGATAGTTTGCACAAAGAGATACATTATTATAAGTGCAGTTTGTCATTTTTAATTCGTAAAAAATAGATTTGTACTTTTTGTTTTTTCTAAATGGAATTCCATCATGGATCTATATAATTAGAGAGTATTAACCGTGTCTCTCACACATGTCGTGTTCTACTTAGCATAGCATGCAGAATGGCTATAGGAAAAAAATATTTTCATTTACATAATGTATATATCTATATAATATATAAAATTTCAGTTACTTTCGACACGAAAGATGATACCCTCGCAATTGCGAGGGGCACCTTCCTAGTTGATTTGACAAAGAATAAGAAATAAAAGAGTATACGGGCCAAATGGGGTGCCTCGTTGGATGCATACCCCCACCTCAAACGGACAAGGGAAAGACAAGGACCTTATTAGTATTTGTGGTCCTACCAAACGGATCAAAATGAACACAATTGGTGGCCAAAATGGGTGGCCCCACAGATGTCCCTACGTACCTTTTTCCTCCTGGAAAACCTTGTTGGGGCTCTGTTCTAACACAAGAATTATAAATTCGTTTGAAAAGCCCGAAGCTTACATACATCGCCAAGCTTTGAAACAAAATAATCGTTTATGTGTACATTATTTGTTGGCAAAAGAAACTGGTCCTTTTATCTTCTGATGATGATCATGATATTTGTTACTTTGGCAAAAAGTTGTATTCCGTTGTTTAAAAACTATAAAGAAATAAAAATTGTATTCCATAAAAAAAGGTCTTTGTGTTCAATATTTCTCGGTCCACAAGGAAATATCTATTTTTCGCTTGACAATCAAAAGCGTCGATCGTTTGACGAGTTAGCATCGACTAAGAAGCAGTTTACTTTGGTTGATTTTACACATATGATTTGTGAGCTAATTTGCTTCACCTCTGTATGAGTCTAAATGATTGGTGTTGCCCAAACATTCTTGATAGCAGTTACGTTCACTCAAAGTATGCGGAAACTAGAGGACACAAAATACAGAGTACAGGACACTATAGGATTACGCACCAGCCAGTGAGACAAAGATCCCTCGACCTGGAGCACCCCCTCCAACCTCTCCTGCTTAAAGCTAGCTCTTCCATGCCATGAGCTGTTGGCGTGGCCGGACACCTAAGACCGACGCTACCCCTGAGACCGGTGCAGCGAGAGGCGGCGCCACCACCCGCCACTCCCTCCCTTCAGGCTACTGGCCGGACGGCCGAACAGCGCCGTGACCATGTACCACAATGATGGCATTTTTTTTTGAAAAGAAGGATATATTAATATCGCCAGATACCAAGACTCTGCAACAATGCATTATTCTATTAGCATTACGGATGCACACAGCCAAGAAAGAAAAAAAGAATTACAGAAAAAAAAAGTCTCGCTTCAACGATCTATGCCTTATAACAGCGGACCAAAGATCACCGAGACAGCACCAGAAATCCATTCTCTCCAAAAGCGACGCCTTTAAGAAGGAAAAAGTGCACAAGCACTGTCAACGCCCTGATCAATGATCATGGTTTTTCATCCTGAAGAATGTTCACGCTCACAAAACAATACCTTCAGCAAGGTCATTGCCAGACACAACCAATCGAGTTGTGTACTGCGACGATGACATGGTACCATGAGACATAGCTAGCTGTGTTGTGCTGCATCAATCGGTTTATGTAAGTAAGAGGTTTGGAATGGGATGACCGTTTGGCAACCTTCCCACTGTTAGAGTTGTAATGCTATGCCTATACGGGTACGGTGTAGTACACCGCACGTATAGGCGTCCCACATGTAAACCCTGGCAACATGATGACCTCACTACATCAAGGGTATATCAACTAGTTTACCAACATGACGACCACATAGGGGTATGTCAGCGCGTCGGCTGAAAAAGTAGTCTCACCTAGTTTACCAACATTCCCTTGGTAGCTAGCTCGTCTGTATCCCGTTCATGATTCCGGATGGCACCCGTCAGATTCGGGGATGGGTCTGGCTCCCCCATACCCGCCTCATATAATTTGGCAGGTCTAACTTTTAACCAGACCGACGACCCAGCCGATTTTGGGTCTCCGACGGGTACCCTGCGGTGTTTTTTTAACTTACCCTGCAATGTTAAGTATACATGGTACTGTTATTTTCATGTAAGTGTATCTCGTGTCAGTGTAGCCATTGTATGACTTAGTCTGTGCTCGGTAGCAAGCCCACGTTGCACAATTTGTGCATGATGGTATTCTGTAACAGCTGCTCTTTGCAGTATATCCAACCCCACGCAAATTACTCAATGAATCAAGCCTTTCGTTTATTTTCAGTTCAAAAATTAGTAGGCAGCACGCGAGGTGGTTAGGGTCTGCGAGTACGGGTCCGGCCCTCCATACCGCCCCGTATAATTTGGCGAGTTTAACTTTTTATCAGACCCCTCCCATTTAAAGTGGGTACTCATCGCGTTTGCAGGTTTTAGGCACATTGCCATCCCTATTCATGATGGCGTCGTTGATTCTAAAAGGATGCGCACTGTGCATCTTCTCTGCCTATTTGCGAACCTCTCCGATTCTATTCAGTTCTGGATCGTCCTTACCATCCTCCATGCACTGAAGATTTTTTTGTGGGTTGTTCTAATATCTTAATCCAACTACACTTTTCCTTCCAGTTTTGGATCATCCTTACATACCCCATGCGCTGAAGAAGTTATAGCCATAATTATCTGCCTCACTTTCAAACATTTCTGCAAATACCGGTGCTACTGGACGAGTCCGGTTTGGTCTACAGAGCAGCACTGGGGCGGCATCACCATAATGTTATTCTGGACCATCAATTAATTTCTTTTGCAAATGTAAACCGTTGAAGAAAATTTCTTTTCACGAGTACTCAAATCAACTACAAAGGAAAAAAAAAGGATTATGAGTTCATTTGTCTTTCTAAGAAACATCTGATTATTAGTAAATTGACGCACTGCCATGGGGCATGCTCGTATTCTAATGCATTAGACCTGCAGAACGTAATTTGTCCATCAAATAAGAACTAGTTGTACCGGCGTACCTTTTAGAAAACTGAGGGCTTGAGTTGATCGGACTCGACAGACTTTGCTAGCCGATGGCGGTAAGACCATCCCAGGAGCGGCGACAGGCACCCTAGAGATCGATCTTATTAAGGGCAAACAAATGTTTACGAAAAGAAAGCTTCTAGGCTTGGAAATTGCTCCATTCTTAGAAGATGGGCTGTTTGTTGCCAGTTGGGCTTGATGCTTATATAACTTCTAGGCTCTTTCATGATCCATAATAAAGTGTTGTTGATTTAGTACAAACTTATACTCCCTCCGTCCCAAATAGATGTCTCAAATTTGTTAAAATTTGGATGAATTTAGACACTATTTCGATATAGATTCATCCAAATTTTAAAAAATATAAGACATCTATTCTTGGACGGAGGGAGTCCTTTTCGTATTGATTTATGGATTAATGACACTTCTTACGGATTTGAGGAAGTCCTTTTCTTATTGATTTATGGATGTTGAAATCCTTTTAAAAAATCCCTAAACTCTTCCTCTTCGTATTTGTAATTCTGGAAAAAAAATAGAAAAGTGAAGAAACTCCCATTGAACCGAACAGTCCGCCCACCCAAACTGGTCGGTCTAGCAACGACCCAACCCTAGCCCATCCCCTTGTGACCCTATCCCCAACACCGCACCGAAACCCGGTGCTCCTATTCACCACCTTAAGCGCTTCCTTCGTGGGCCGCCCGAATGTGGCCTAGTAACAAGTATAGTCTTTTTTCCTTTTTTTTCTTTTTATGTTTTTTCTATTTTATAGGAATAAAAACTCAGATTTTGAGAAAAATTTAAATTTGAAAAATGTTCAAATATGAAAAATGTTCGAATTTAAACTATGTTTAATTTTAAAAATTGTTTGAATATGAAAATTGTTCAAATTCAAAATTACTTTAGATTTTAAAAATGTTCAAAATATTTAAAATGCTCTAAAAACCGTAACCAGAAAAAAACCGAAACCAGGAAACCTAGGAAGAAGAATCGAAAAAAAAGTTGAAAGTCAAACCTACACGCGTTAAATGGACCGTCCCAACGCGGGCCCAGGTGAGCGGAGCGCCAGATAGGGCACGCGCGCGTTGGGCGCAGAACATGATGTGCCACCAAACCCTTCCTTCTCATGCACACGAGGCAGCATTGCCGCTTTCCTCCCGGTCCCAGGGTTCTGCTGCTCACCTTCCGGACAAGCGAACCACCACCGCTCCCTCCCCTCGAGCAGCACCTCCCGTTACCACTCGCGAGCTCGGGTTGGCCCATGCCCAAAAGTTTTCCCATCCATGGACATCAGCTTTGGACGCAAACCAAGCACCATTGTCGCTCTCCCGGTCGAATATGACCATCTCCGAGCATATGGTTATTGTAGTACTCCAAATTTATTACTCCATCTGATCCATATTACTTGACTTGGATTTATCAAAATTGGGATGAACCTATATACTAAATAGTGTCTAGATTCATCCAAATCTAGACAAATTTGAATCAACTAATATGGGTCGGAGGGAGTACTAAGTATTTGTCTAGCTATTTGATCTTATAGAAAATGACCTTGAGATAAATCGGGTTATGAAATAGGAAGTTGGAGAAAAGAAATAAGTTGGAAGAACAAAAGAAAGGAAACTAGAATGTGCTAGGGGTTGATCTCACGATGGGCTGTTTAAAGCATGTTATGCTATTTCTTATCCCTATTACCTAAATAGATGGGTCGGGCCGGGCCTTGTTTTTGAACTCGAGATGGAATCGATTTGTGGTTATGCTGTCTAAGGGCATGTACAATGCTAGAGAAGGCATGTCTTCTTTTAGCTTTCCACATTATTTAGAGAAGACACAATATATAACTTGTACAATGCATTATCTTTTATTGCTATCTTTAGCAATTAATAGAATTAACTATTTTTAGTAAAAAATTGGTTGACTAAGAGAAGGAATATGATACAATGGAGAAAAATAGTCTTCTCTTATTGCTAAGAGATCATCCCTTAGCTAAGGGAAGACAACCCTCTCTCTCTTGTTTCTCTCTCCTCCAACTAAGCAAAAATCCAACGTGACGAGCATAAGGGAAGGCTGACGTCACCGTATTGTACGTGCCCTAAGATCGAGTTGGACGAGGCCGCAACCGTTCTGACCTAAAGTCTTCTAGCCCTAGTGCGTCAGGTCATCGACGTTGCGTTCTCCCGTCTTGCGCCGCCGCCACTTCCCAGCCTTAATCTTTTCTGGCGCTGCGCCGCCTGAGCTGTGGCGCTGCTGGTGTGTTGGCCATGTCCGTCTCTGTCAGGTCATCGTGGTGGTTTCGTAGCCGCTCCGCGGTAACTTCCGTCCAGGTAGATCGTTGTCTCTTGTTTTTCTGTATGGTTTCGGTTTTGGCTGCTACTTGTCGTGTCATTACTTCTGTTTTGTTCAAAAGAGAAGTCCCAGTTAGCTGGTAGAAAGGTTGTGCTAGAGAAGATCGAACTACTACTTTAAAATACACAAGAATATGAGGATCAGTATAAATTTCAGATATTTGTGGGGCTCCTAGTACGTTGGTGAAATATTTTTGCCTTTGTATACAAGCTGTTATTCTGAAGTAACTTCAGTTTGGACCTGGTTACTTGCGGGGTGGAATCCATGGTCAATTAATTAACACTTGAACCTGTTTTCTAGCTTGATCATGTAACTTTTTGTCTAACCCAGGAGACACCTGCAAATATCTATAGAAAATTTAGAAACCCTTCTTAGCTCATTGTAGCTGGCCCTCTCGGCCACACACTTGCTTCTTGGGCCAAGCCATAGTTTTCCCATGTTTATTTTTATGCCTACGAGTCAGCGACATAACACTACTTAATGTTACTGCTAGTGATTGTTATAGTTGAAGAGATTAAATTGGTCCTAGTCTGGCCCTAACCGACAGCTAATTCTTCATAGTTCACTTTTACCTCTAATAGTATATCTAGACCTAGAATGTATTCCCTGAATATATTTATGAAGGATATACCTATATCTATAGATTCTTGCATGTAGGAAAGACGATTATTTACTTGTATGCTTATTTAGTGATGTTGTGTATTGAGTGTGAGATATGTTTTAATAACAGGTGTTGATACTTTTGGTTTGGAATCATTCAATTCACTGCTTGTGTCCAAAGGTTGAGACAAGTTCATCACGGGATAATACTTTGTATAATCCCTCACTTGAATTTTATTTTATAACACCTATTATTTACTCTAGTGGTTGTTTGTTGTTCTTATATGTGGATACAAAGTGGTTATGATAGAGAATACTGTTGCTCTTGCATTTTCATAGCATCTGAAATACAGTGCATAAAGTGGTGTGTCCTACTGAGGTAGCCACTTGAGGTCCCCACATCGTGCGCTATCTCCACAAGTTGGAGTGAATGGATGCCAACGGGTGGCCACTCAAGCGATACCGGTAATACACAAAGAAAAGTGAAAGCAAAATGCATATAGCACACTGGATCATCATCGCGCTATGAAAAGTTTTGAAGGATAATCGTCCGTGTCGCATGTTATGCAATGCTTATTACTTGTTGAGTACTTTGTACTCACCCTCGCCGCTTCTCTTTTTAGGTACCACCAAGGCCGACATGCATGGGAATTGGGATTAGCACCTATACATTTTACATACACCACGTTCACACATTTCAATCATTCATATATAGTGTAATTTAACCACTCTCAAGACTGCTCTTGAACTATCCTTTACCGTGAGGTTCGGTTTATATTGTGTGGCTACAGATCTGGCCGTTATGAGGTATCTTATATTTGAGTTTTTAACTTAGTCTTGTTGAACCATGTAGTTGTGTATGGATAATTTTGGTGGTATATTATTGTCTTTGTTGTGCATGTCCCTAGAAACAAAGGAGGCTCTACTAAAATTTATAGTTTTGTCCAAATTTTAGGAAGTGTTTAAAGTAGGTGTAGCATTGCCAGAAAGGGTTGATTTCTGGGGTGTTACGGTTATAGTTGGTACAGCCGAGGCGATGCAATGGATGCAGCGGTACGTTTCTCCAATCTCCACTAGTGCTCTCCTCATTCTCCTCTACTTCCGGTGCATGAGTAGGTCAAGATGCCATCACCGTCTCCGCTCTAGCAGGTGAGTCAGCACCCAGAATGGTTGCCTAAACCTGAGGCCACAGAGGATCATGTGCATGAATCGCTCAGGAGACAGCAGCCACACAACATGCTCTTAGTGGATGGCTTGGGGGCAAAATAATGTTTGAATCCTCCAGGTTACACTTTCTGTAATAAGGCCAGAAACATGTGTGTACGCATTGCGGCTATGTTCTAGTCTTAGGGAGAATTAGTCTCTTATTTTGCTAGAGTTGTGGGAGGAGATCCGTGGGATGGCGCAGAAGAAACGGATCATGGGCGAACTATTCCGACACGTTGTAATACTTATGAATAAAAGGAGAAATCAGAAAAGACGCAGCTATTGAATGCGTTGCCAAAAATATTGTCCCTCTATGTGTGTGTCTTCTTGTTGATCTGTTGGAGTGAGAAAAGTTCAGAGATAGAGGGGCCTTGGATCCACACTAGAGTTCATCCACGTGATCGCGCAGTGTTTAGTAGAAAGCATATAGTCTTCACTGGTTATGAAACCAGATCAAAAGCTTATCGCATGCATGATCCCAAGAAGAGGAAATTGGTTGTGACTCGTGATGTGGTGTTTGAGGAGGATAGAGTTTCAAAACCGGTATTTGATGAAAAAACCAAAAAGTGGGCTAGCTCTTTCTTGAGCAACCATCCTAGATATCGATGAATCTGGAATCAGACTATGACCGGAAAATTCTTAAGCAAGCAAAACCGAAAAAAATAACAAGTGCAAAATACGGGAAACTGATGTAGAGGCCGGGTTTTTCCCCTTCACAATGGGGTGTATGTTAGATGGGGTTTCTTAGAGATGTTGTATTTAATGATTTTATGGTCATGCATGTGTGTGATTGGACTAGCCAAGTTTTTTGTCTATGGTTGCGTGCAGGAGGTGTAGCTTAGCTAAGATACAACATTACCCTCTTTCTTCATTAACTATGGTGCCACGTAAGCAAATTTCCTAGGATATAGAGCTAAGATCACTACGGAAAAACGTGATTCTGTTGGGTGTTTTTGTTTTTGCCGAGTGTTTATAATTCGGATACTCGGCAAACATCTTTTTGCCGTGTATCACGGGTTCGACACCCAGCAAACAGGTCATTTACGGCAAACTTGCTACTTTGCCGAGTGTCTTAACGAAAAACACTCGGCAAAAGGGTACATACACAGTAAAATCCCAAAACACACTCGGTAAAAATGGGATACACGGCAAACCGCTGTGCCACATGTCCTACCTGCCTGCATCTAACGGTTCAACTGACGGCGTTAGGCCTTTGCCCTGTATGTGAAAGTTTTGGTGTGTGTCCAATGTGAAACACTCGGCAAAGAGGTTCTTTGCCCTGTATCTTAATTTTTCCCGAGTGTTCTGTCTGATACACGGTAAAATTAACATGACATCTATAATTCTTAGCCCACTCATTGCGGGGCTTTCTCTTGCGGAACCGTCGGCGTATCCGTGATGAATTGATATGTTTTGAACATGAAAATGATTTTTATAAAAAATTAGGACCAAGATTTAGGGTACTTGTACTTAAAATTTCACCCGCTTCCAGAAGAATACCAGAAATTCACGAAAAGCTTTTAAAGTGTGATACAGGGTGAATCGTACGTTGTAACAGGTTTACTATTTTTGCACGGTGTTTTGGTGAAGTTACCAACCGGAGTTCCCGTAGCCGCTTCACAAATAAAACCACTTTCGCCACTCGAAAAATAGAAAATAGATTTTTGGTGTGACGAAAAGGAAAACTTTCTTTGGCAACATTGTTCACAATTTTAAGATGCACATGTTTGCACAATATGGTCATATTATCACAAAATAGAAAATGGCCTCTTTGTGCGACAAAAAGGAAAATTTTCTCCTACACCATTGTTCGTTATACCAAGATGCACATGCATACATAATATGGACACTTTATCACAAATTACTATGTTGCGATTCTCGGCATAACATTGGTCGTTTGGCCTGAAAGTCATGAAACCTCGAACATGATAGGTCATTTCTAAGAAGTTCTTTTTTATCAACAAATTTGTGTCGGGAGGTAGTGTTGCCATAAAAGTTAATGACGATGTTGGTAAATACTTTCAGACAAAAAAAGGTTTGAGACAGGAAGATCCATTATCACCAATGCTATTTAATATAGTGGCTGATATGCTCGCTGTCTTGATTGAGCGTGCCAAGCTTGATGGCCAAATTGAAGGTGTGATTCCCCATCTAGTTGATGGAGGTTTATCAATACTTCAGTATGCCGACGATACAATTTTATTTATGAAACATGACATTGAAAAAGCAAAAAATCTGAAATTGATACTTTCAGCTTTTGAGCAACTATCAGGGTTGAAAATCAACTTCCATAAAAGTGAATTGTTTTGTTTTGGCGAGGCCAGAGATGAAATTAGTCTTTATGCTGATCTCTTTGGTTGTAGTCAAGGTGTTTTTCCGATTCGGTATTTGGGCATTCCGGTTCATTACCGGAGGCTCACTATTGCTGAATGGAAAATCGTTGAGGAAAGACTACAACTAAGATTGAGCAGCTGGAAGGGTAAATTGCTCTCCATAGGGGGGAGATTAGTACTCATTAATTCGGTACTAAGTAATATGGTACTGTATATGATATCTTTCTTCCAACTACCGAAAGGAGTCTTGAAAACAATGGACTATCTCCGATCAAGATTCTTTTGGCAAGGAGATAACGAGAAAAAGAAATACAGGCTGGCTAAATGGAATGTATTATGCCGCCCCAAAGATCAGGGTGGGCTGGGTATTCATGATCTTGAGATCAAAAATACAGCCCTACTTGGTAAATGGCCCTTCAAATTACTTTCTGAAGACGGCGTATGGCAAACTCTACTTAAAAGGAAATATATTGGTTTAAAAGCATTGTCACAACTGGTTTGGAAACCAGGTGACTCTCACTTTTGGGCCGGTTTGATGGCAACGAAGAAAAATTTCTTCAGGTTCAGAACTTTTTCTATTAAGGATGGGTCTCAGATAAGGTTTTGAGAGGATAAGTGGCTGGGTAATGCTACACTGTTCTCTTCTTGGAGGTGACGCTTTTGGAGATGATGAATTTCTGGTGCTGCCTTGGTGGTTTTTGGTCTCTGGTGTAGGACATAGATCACTAAAGCGGGACTTTTTTTTTCTATAATTCTTCTTTCTATTTTTCGGTTGTGTGCATCCATAATTTTATTAGAGTAATGCGTTATTGCAGTGGCTGGGTGTAATTGATGTCTTGCGATATTAATATATGCTCATTTTAAAAAAAACGCAAGTTTTCCTACTCAAGATGGTGGGCCAAGGTTCTGGACCGTGCGGTTCTTCAACGATCACGACACCGATTTATTAAAGTATATAAGCTTTCCACTCAGCAGAGCGTCCTCCTCCACACACGGGCAATGTTAGAGATGGGGCTGGCAGGGGTGGAGGCAATTCTTACACCAGGGGATCACAAGGGTTCCAACAGCAGCAACGCAATGAGAATTTTAACAAATTTGAGTTTGGCTATGGTTCCAATCAGAATAGGGGGAATTAAAACTGGATGGAGGGACGGGGTTATTCTGAGCAAGCGTTTGCATGTGATTTTGGTTCTTTTGATGAAGGGTACTATGATGTCAGTCCTATAGTCAGGGTGCAAGCAATCAAGGCTATCATCGCCCTCACAGGTCACAATTCTATGGAAACTTGAACCAAAATGGATACCGGGGCTGGCAGAGGTCGTTTCAATAGTTCTCATACACCTTCGCTAGCGTCTGACATAGAGCAGGCACCACATTACAGGAACGCCACGCAACGCCGAGGGCAAAAAGCCGTCGGCTTAGGCCAAAATGCCCTCGGCATATGCTACGCCGACGGCTGCTCTCGGCATAGCCTTCTCGGCAAAGGTTTTCCTCGGTGGAGGTATTTTTGCCTGTCGGTGTAGCTCTAGCCGTCGGCGTATACTACGCCGACGGCCTTGTCCTCGACATAGCTCCATCGGCATAATAACGACATGTTATAAAAAATCCAAAAAATAATTCAACTTTTTTTGAAAAAGAAATTGAATTTTCTTTTTGATTTTTTTCTCAATTTTTTTAAATCTTTGAATTGTTTGTATCATTAATCTTTTACCTGAAACATTTTTAACACTAATTACATTTAATCTTTGATCAAATTAGTATTTAACAAACTCCCCGTTCAGTCACCCATCCTAGCACTACTCCAGCACCAGCATACTTAATTTCTCAATTCCTTCCAAATCAGTTATCGCGAAGCAATTTTTACTTAGTTATTAATACTATGATATCAATCCTATTAACTCTTATATCATTATGTCACATGTTTTTATTTTTTTGAAACTACAAACACTTATTTAAGTAAACAACAATGAATAAGTAAAAATATTACTGATTCAAATAAAAATACTATTGAATTCAAATAAAAATATAATAATTTTACTTGTTTGTATTTTTCTATTTAATATGTAATAATTAATATCTTTAAATCCGTAAATCAGAATTTGATAAATAATATGTCTAAATTGATTAGAAAAATGAAAGGAATATAAATATGATATCCATATCAACTAATCACAAACCCCCCATTTTTGAATTAGCTATTTGTTGATTGCTTCATAAAATCCCTCCTTTTTTGCGCTTAAAAAATGAAAAATGGCCTTTTGGTGCGATGAAAAGGAAAATTTGGATTGGATCTTTGATAAAATACCATATTGTGAACCTAAAAATAATTTTTTTTAAAAAACATGAGCATCGGATCATGTACCTATAGTTCATATTTGACCCACTTCCTACCGATTCAGCAGGAATTTATCTTTTTCACCAGGGGTGGACGGAAAGGTTTCGGATCCTCCTGTTGGAAAATTTTCCATATAAGGTGGTATAGTATTTATAATGTGGTGGTAGCATTTTGAATTAGCCATTTCGTGATTGCTTCACAAAACCGTCCGTTTTTGTGCTCGGAAAATGAAAAATGACTTTTTGGTGCGACCAAAAGGAAAACTTCCTCCTGCAACATTGTTCGCCGTCCCATGATGCATATGTATGCATAATATGTGAATATTATCATAAACTATGTCTCGATTCTAGCCATAGCATTGGTCATTTGACCTGAAAGCCAAGAAACCTCGAATGAGATAGGTCATTTTGGATAAGTTTTTTCAGACATAATCAATATACCAGGTTTGATATTTTTCCTTCTAAATATGTCACATAATATGACACCACACGAAGGTTTCACATTGTTTCGATCGTTTTTGAATTTCTTATGCATGTTTTAAACTATCGTCAAACTTTATCTACCGACGGGCATGAAGATTCTTAGATCGGGACCGAGCCTCGCTAAACTTGCATTGAATCTTTGATAAAATACTATATTATGAATCTAAAAATGATTTTTGTAAAAAACATGAGCATCGGATCATGTACCTGTAGTTCATATCTGACCCATTTCCTACCGATTTGGCAGGAATTTATCTTTTTTATCAGGGGTGGACGAAAGGTTTCGGATCCTCCTGTTGGAACATTGCCATATAAGGTCTTCTAGTCTTTTTTTTTTAAATGTGGTGGTAGCATTTTGAATTAGCCATTTGGTGGTTGCTTCACAAAACCGTCTGTTTTTTGTGCTCAAAAAATAAAAAAATGCCTTTTTGGTGCGACAAAAAGGAAAACTTCCTCCTACAACATTGTCCACCGTCCCATGATGCACATATATGCATGATATGGGCACATTATCAAAAACTATGCCTCGATTCTAGCCATAACATTGGTCATTTGATCCAAAAGCCAAGAAACCTCGAATGAGATAGGTCATTTTGTGAAGGTTTTTTCAGACATAATCAATATACCAGGTTTGGTATTTTCCTTGTAACTATGTCACATAATATGACACCACGCGAAGGTTTCGCATTGTTTCGATCGTTTTTGAATTTCTTATGCCTGTTTTAAACTATCGTCAAACTTTATCGAACGGGGGACATGAATATTCTTAGTTTGGGGCCGAGCCTCGCTAAACTTGTATTGGATATTTGATAAAATACCATATTGTGAACTTAAAAATGATTTTTATAAAAAAAATGAGCATCGGATCATGTACATGTAGTTCATATCTAACCCACTTCCTACCGATTCGGCCGGAATTTATCTTTTTCATCAGAGGTGGATGGAAATGTTTGGGATCCTCCTATTGGGACATTGTCCATATAAGGTGTTTTAGTATTTTTGTGTGGTGGTAGCATTTTGAATTAGCCATTTGGTGATTGCTTCACAAAACCGTCTGTTTGTTGTGCTCAGAAAATAAAAAAAATGGCTTTTTGGTGCAACAAAAGGAAAACTTCCTCCTGCAACATTGTTCACCGTCCCATAATGCACATATATGCATGATATGGGCACATTATCAAAAACTATGCCTCGATTCTAGCCATAACATTGGTCATTTGACCGAAAAGTCAAGAAACCTCGAATGAGATATGTCATTTTGTGAAGGTTTTATACATAATCAATATACCAGGTTTAATATTTTCCTTGTAACTATGTCACATAATATGACACCACGCAAAGGTTTCGCATTGTTTCGATCGTTTTTGAATTTCTTATGCCTGTTTTAAACTATCGTCAAACTTTATCGAACGACGGACATGAAGAT
This sequence comes from Avena insularis, assembly GCA_023614405.1. Classification (NCBI taxonomy): domain Eukaryota; kingdom Viridiplantae; phylum Streptophyta; class Magnoliopsida; order Poales; family Poaceae; genus Avena; species Avena insularis. Next base: position 366,441,852 of record CM042685.1, on the reverse strand, counting down.
TCTTAGCTCAGGGCCGAGCCTCTCTAAACTTGCATTGGATATTTGATAAAATACCATATTGTGAACTTAAAAATGATTTTTATAAAAAAACATGAGCATCGGATCATGTACATGTAGTTCATATCTGACCCACTTCCTACCGATTCGGCAGAAATTTATATTTTTCATTAGAGGTGGATGGAAAGGTTTCGGATCCTCCTATTGGGACATTTTCCATATAAGGTGTTCTAGTATTTTTGTGTGGTGGTAGCATTTTGAATTAGCCATTTGGTGGTTGCTTCACAAAACCGTCCGTTTTTAATACTCGGAAAATGAAAAATGGCTTTTTGGTGCGACGAAAAGAAAAACTTCCTCCTACAACATTGTTCGCCATCCCATGATGCACATGTATGCACAATATGGGGACATTATCACAAACTATGCCTCGATTCTAGCCATAACATTGGTCATTTGACCCGAAAGCCAAGAAACCTCGAATGAGATAGGTCATTTTGTATAAGTTTTTTTTAGACATAATCAATATACCAGGTTTGATATTTTTCCTTGTAACTATGTCACACAATATGACACCACACGAAGGTTTCGCATTGTTTCGATCTTTTTAAATTTTTTATGCCTGTTTTAAACTATCGTCAAACTTTATCGAACGTCAGACATGAAGATTCTTAGCTCGGGGCCGAGCCTCGCTAAACATGCATTGGATCTTTGATAAAATATCATATTGTGAACCTAAAAATGATTTTTGTAAAAAAACATGAGCATCGGATCGTGTACCTGTAGTTCATATCTGACCCACTTCCTACCGATTCGGCAGGAATTTATCTTTTTCATCAGAGGTGGATGGAAAGGTTTCGGATCCTCTTATTGGGACATTGTCCATATAAGGTGTTCTAGTATTTTTGTGTGGTGGTAGCATTTTGAATTAGCCATTTGGTGGTCGCTTCACAAAACCGTCCGTTTTTAATGCGAGGAAAATGAAAAATGAATTTTTGGTGCGACGAAAAGAAAAACTTCCTCGTACAACATTGTTCGCCATCCCATGATGCACATGTATACACAATATAGGGACATTATCACAAACTATGCTTCGATTCTAGCCACAACATTGGTCATTTGACCCGAAAGCCAAGAAACCTCGAATGAGATAGGTCATTTTGTGAAGCCAAGAAATCTATTGCGAACGGGCGACACACAACAAGAAGGATTGTCATCTGTTGTCCATGCCAAAGCCTATGGCCATTCAATATGGCTTGTGCAGAAGTGAACTCATCAAGTTCCAGCATCGGACGATCTTATTTTTAAGGGCAGTGCTACGCGTTCCCGGAGGATAAAAACTTCTGATCCCCGGGTCCTCGTGCTGACACGTGTCCACCCAAATCCTGCTTTTGCTACACTCAGACCCGATTTTGCTACATACGCCCCGCTTTTGCTACACTGTAGAAAAAAACGGTTCGTCCACGAGACAAATAAAAAAGACAGATCTCGTCGGAGACTTCACCGGAGACCTCGCCGGAGACTATGTAGCATAATATTTGTGCTAATATAGCAAAACTGACTTCGTCTTAGACTCGCCGGAGATCTCGCCGGGGACCTCGTAGTAAGAAGTTTGCGCTATTGTAGCAAACTTAGAAAACAGATGTAGCAAAATAATTATACTAATGTAGCAAAAGCCGACTTCGCCGGAGCAAAAACTTGTAAGAAAAAAATGCCATGTAGCAGCGCCGCTCGTCGCAGGTACCAACACCAAAAGCTGTATGTAGCAGGCCGGTCGCCTTGTGTAGCAGGGCCTCTCGCTGAATGTAGCAGCACTCCTCGCCGCAGGTAGCAACATCAGAAGCCGTAGGTAGCATCGACACCGGAGGCATGTAGCAAACATCGACACGGCTTGTAGCACCGCCTTCAAGCGCACATAGCGTCGCCATTGGCCCCAGGCGGCCCCATGTAGCAGTCAGTCGTTGACGTCGTACGTAGCTGCGTCGTCGGCTACATGTAGAAAAAATCCCCACACCGGAGCAGAGTAGTATAGCATGACCTCCGCCCCACTCTCTTCAATGTCCCCCAGTGGATCTAACGGCGAGTCAAGGTAGAGCAGGGGCCCTGGCTCCGCAAGGTGCTGCAGACATGGGCGAGGTTGAGGAACCCCATGGCGGGGCGGCGCTGGGCGGGGCGGCGCGGGGCAGGACAGGGCACGGCGCATGGGCCGCGGCGGCCAGCCACATGCCAGATGGGAGAGCGCTGCAGGGTCCCTAGCGGTGCGGCCACACGCCTACAGCAGGGAGTTGCGGAAGAAAAAAAGAAGAAGATAAGAGGGAGGAGGCGTGCGGGAAAGAAGAAGTGCGGAGCGAGCGACCCAGGGGATCGATCCCCCGGGGGAAGTGTATTTTTTCCCTATTTTTAAAGCATAACAAAGGGAAGCTCGGAAGGATTTCTGTTAGTGGAGCGGCACAACAAATTATTCATGAGCTCGAGTGGATTGTGCCAGGAGCTTGCCATTGGGATTTAGTGTCTGATGGTGAACGAGCATACAAAGTTTGTTTCCCTTCAAAGGCTGAGTTAACAAAGGCTAAATAAACTGCCTGATATCCCGGCCGGTGAACGACTCTTTGCTCCATTTTGAAGAATGGTCTGCTGCTAAAAACAACAAGTTGATATTCAGTTTGGTTGATTGAAATTAGGCATGGGTCTGTCCAAGTCGGACAGCAAGCTGAGCAATTCTATATATAGCTTGTTCTCGATGGGGTGACAGGGTGGACGTAGAAGAAGAGGGCCTAGCTAGCTACCTTCCCCAGTACCATGCTCAGCTCCTGCACGGTCTGCAGATTTTCCTCTTGATGTGAACAAGGTTGCTGCGACGATGCCTGTTGTGACAGACTTAGCGGCTCAGAAGTCGAGCAGCCAACGTCTCTCCTACTGGCTCTCACACCAATGGTGTCGAGGTCTCGCCGCAGAGGTCTCGACTGTGCTCTCTGTCTTCATCATGATGCACAAGGCTCAGGGCTCGATCGGAAGTTTCGGAGACGGTGACACACGGGCAGTTTCTCCTTGCACACCGATTAACACTTGTGACCGCCGGTCGCGGCAGTCGCAACTCTCTCCTCCTCCTAGCCTGTCTCGCCTGTTGATGTGGGAAAGGTGCATCATGCATTCTCCACGGCAGGAGGCTGAGGGGAAGTCGATGCTACACGACAAGGAGACACGCACACTCCAGGAGGTTTTGCTGTCGCTGGCCTTATGGCATCATCGACCGCTACTCGACGTACATGAGTGTTCTCGTATGGGGGTATCTCTCCATCACAAGGGTTGGGCGTGCGCTCGAGTGACCGCATTCGAGCCCAACCAAACGCAGAGCTCGAGAGGGCGACCAAGTTGGCACAAGCAGCAAAGGATCAGTGCAGCACCGCAGGTACTACCTTCATTAATAAACTTTCTATTGCAATGGTAGTAAGTAGAGCATCAAAATTAGGTGTCTCTCGTTGGGGCAGTCACCGAGCCAAGTTTCAGATTCTATATAGATTCAATAAAATATGCGCGAACCCTAATCCCTAATCCTGTGTAGATCCTAACGCCCCCCACATAAACCCTAAATCCTTATACGATTGGGTCAGAGCTTGTTTAGCTAGTTTAAGTTCCATTGCTAATGGTCATTGTATATTTATTCAGTTTATTTTGTTGAGTGCAAATGGTTAATCTTATGCTATCACCATTATTTGATAAATATAATGCCATTGTTTTAGTTGTGTATTATGTGTTGATTGTTGTGTTTGTGGATATAACCAAGTGTTGTATCCTAGCATTGATTGTTTAGGTCTTGGGGTGTGCCTATTTGTCAAGCTGGTTTGATTATAGTTTATATGTGATTTTAATTGCGGTCCATACTAATTGTTTATAGAAACCTAGGTTATTTGTTATATAAATCTCTTTTCAGTTTTCACACTCCTGAGTTTGTTCGAATATTAGATTTTTTTCAAGTGTTGTGGTGTTCCTGTTTATCAAGCTCATTTGATTGCAGTTTTTGTATGATTAAAATTGTTGTCAATACTAATTGTTCATAGAAATCTAGGTTAATTGTTGTATAACTCTTTTGACATTCCTAAGTTTTTTTGAATATTACATTTTGCTAGTATGGTTTCTCTATCTTTTGTTTCCTTTTTTTCTGAAACGAGGTGGTGCCAGCGTTTTGGTTACCGGTCGAGAAATCCGGTTACCGACCTGTAACCGGATATCCCGAGCACCCTCGGGAAATTGGTTTACCGGGCAAAAAATCCTGAATTTATTTGAATTTTTTAAAATTTCTGAATTTTAACAAAAAGCCGTTGTAAATAGTCATACCGATGACTTTGAATTCGAATTTTGGAATTTAAATTCGTCTGTAACTGGTTAGATTTCGTAACCATGTTACCGAAATCCCGACCACCTCGGATTTTTTTCTTACCGGAAACCAAAACCTTGGGCGGTGCTAATGCTTTTTTACTTTGATGGTCGGTTTTCTATGTTCACAAGCTGACATTTCTTTCTTTCACTATACCTTGCAGGCACTCACTGCGGTCATTACACCAGCACGCTTCATATGTTTGTAGTTACTTTGCTTAGTTAACTATGTGAATGATATTTTCTTGCTACATTTCACAGATGATCATATATGTGTGTGACTTTTCATACGGACTATATGTTCATAATTCCTTCACTTAGTCATGATAATGATCTATTATTACTATATTTGTGTGAAGATCATGTACGATGGTAACTAGACCATTGTTATTTAAGTATTTCTATTTTATACTAATTTATTATATTACTCTCTCTCTTATTCGATTTAATTGTCTAAGGCTTAGGTAAATTATTTCAGAGTTGTACGATATTTTCCTTCTATATGTGAATGTCAGAGCCATTTCGGTATAGTTCATTATTTAATCAATTTCATGTCTACATATTATTTAGATGTTATAATGATATATTCGTAACCTTCTTGTTCTCCTAATTTTATTAAGTATTCCGTAGTAAGTATTCCGTTTAGTGTGTTCAATAATTGTACTAATTCATTGTGAACTAGTTTTAAATTCTTTGCAAAATGAACGCATCTACCTCACAAAAACGGGCTGTTGTCGAGCAGCAACAGCAACCACTCGCCATCTGTGTACTTAGAGAAGCATATAGAGTCGGCTTGCTTTGTCGAGGAACCCGGGTGTACCACGGGAACTTCACCCTTGCTGCCTTGCATCTGCATACTGAAACCACTCAGACAAAGTAGCAGTTCCCTAGAGGAAGTTTCTAGCCTATGTGTGGAAGTTGAGATGGCGGTAGAGGAAGAGCAACATACTACAAAGAGGCGGTGCACGTCAGGCAGGACCAAGGAAAAAAGGAAAAATGTGATTTAGGGTGCGATTCAGTTTTAGATGATTAAATCTATGTCTACAATGATGTCTCGCTTTCGGTTTTGGCGCCAATAGCACACCGGGTCATCTAGTGGTAAGAAAGAAGAAAGAAAGGCTATGTACATAGATTAGGCGGCACTGCGTGTTGTCGTTGTTCTAAGTGGCGTCTTCTCCTTCGTGTGGTCCTTCTAATAAGGCTTTGCATGATTACCAAGCGTCGCAACGAGAAGCAATGTGGGATTAGGATAAAAGAGAGGGATATACGTGTTGGGGTTTGCAGCAGGAAACAAAAAAATTCTAACTACACGAACACGACAACCAAGATCTATTCTATATAGACATAAGTAACGAAGAGGGAGGACAGTTCATACCCTTTGAAGACCATGGCACGCCTTACGAAGGTAGGAGTATAGTGATGAAGACAAGCGCCCCAAGTGTTGCGCCTCGAAGCTCTACACACGTCCGGTGTAGGGACGTCTCCCGGGCTCCGATCCAGCTAAGCAGTGGAAGAAGATGGAGGCCGAGCCATCCTACGTGTGATGGTAGTGCAGAGGTGGAGATATAATCCCAAAATCTAGATCCAATCTAATGGAGAGAGCTCTAGGGTTTAGAGGGAGAGGAGAGAACTTCTTGTTGTGGTGCAAATAGAGGGGAGGGGGATCCTCTATTTATAGGAGGGAGGGGGGTCAAACCCTAGGGCTAAGGGGGGTGGAACCCCCCAAACCGCCTCCACCATGGGGGATGCCGCCTCCGGCCCTAGGCCCCACCCCGCGGGTGGGAAACCCTAGGTTTCGGCCGGGTGGGCCCTCTCCCTTCTCCTTTGGCGCCTAGCCCTATGGGCCCTTCTACCCGGAAGCGGCCCAATAGGAAATAGCTGCCCATAAATATGAAAAATAAAATACGTTTTAATATTAATTCAACCAATTAATATAGAACACATATATCATCTTATTTCATACTCTGAAACTCCTTTCGGACCCCTCCGATCAACATCAAATGTTACCCGAAAACTTTCCGGTCCCTCTCTCTTAATATTCCTGCGGTGCCAGTTCGATCCCAATGCGTCCCCACCCTTAAGTGTGCCACCCTTATATTGGGGTTCCGGTGCGAAAAATCAAAAAATTTACTATGACGGATCACCACGATGCCCAAGATCTATCTACTAGTAATGCAGTAATGGCCGAGAGGTTTCGGATACATACCCTTGTAGTCCGAAAGAGGTTAACATTCCGAGAGAAACATGGTTGAAGTAGTCGTGCTCGTAGCCGACCTCAAGGTTGTGAAGCTCCTTGCGGGTCACCCCTTGCTCCATCATCGTGCAGCAGTCCGGCTCACGACATCCAAAGTGCCCCAAGTATTGCACCTCCTGGCTTCATACACATACGGTGTACGACAAGAACCTCTGTCTCCCTGATCCCGACAGGAGTACATGCGGAAGTTAGATCTCTGGCTATGGAATTCCTGCAGCACAACGGTGTGCTGCAGGTGTGTCGTCTCTTGCGCTAACAATGTTGGGCCGTGCCAACGTGTGGAGACAACTAGAGATAGAGAGATTGGATAGGAGGAGGAGTCCAACTCATGGGATCAATTATATTGGCGTCTTGGTGTGTTCCTCCAAAGGGGAGAGGGGGCCTATTTATATAGGGGAGGAGGGGGAACCCTTACCCCCCCCCCCCCCACCAAGGCAACCCTAGGGCGCCAAGAGGGGGCAAGGGGGTGGCAGCTAGGGAGGGGCATCCCTAGGGCTCCCCAAACCCTAACCCTAGCCACCAGCCAAGGGAGAGGGAAGCCCTAGGCACCCCAAACCCTAGGCGCAAGGCCCTCCCACATCTGGTTTCCCTCATCGGCCCTTTTCCCTAGGATGTTTGGCCCATTAGTGGAAAAACCTTTCAATTAGATTTAATATTATATTTAATATTAATTATATTAATTAATATGCAAATACATATTACAAAAATCCGATTTGACCCAAGAAATGCCTTTCGGTTCCCCTTCTATATCCTTCGTACAGCTTCAGAAGACCCAGAACGATTCCGGCCCTCTCACCGAAACTTTTTCGGTTTCCTTTCTTTCTCCAAACAACTTCATGTCTCTCTCCATGGAACAATTCTGGCTTTCTCTTTCTGTACTATGATTCCAAATTACGGATAATATCCGGCTTGTCGCACCCTTAAGTGGATCCCCTCATGGCTCGGCAATGGCATATACATGACCAAGACTCCTCTTGCGTCAAATATCAACCCCTGGACCGGGGTGCCCATAATGACCCCCTGTGCATTCCAGATTGATGATGTCGTTTGAACCGTAAACGTCAAGTCCAATTCTCTTTGTTTCTTCGATACTACTTGTCCAAGATCGGATCGTTAGGTATCTTCATACCTTGTTCAAACTCGTTACTAACAAGTAATGTTTACTTGTTACCACGATATTACATCCCTGTGACCTAGTCACATGTTGCAACATATATGCATGTAATTTTACCAAGTTAGCCTAACTATATCTTACCCATCACTGGGTGAACAAATCCCGATCTTGATGCATAGGCCTCAACCTGTACCTATGGAATACCTAACATACACCTTTATAATCACCATTTCACTAAGTGACGTTGATGCAGACAAAGCAGCCTCGGGAAACCGTGATTAATATGATCTCGCGGTCTAAGGAGAAGGAGACTATATTTCTGACTATTGCAACAATGAACTTTGTGACTTGATCGTGTTGCAATCTATGAGGAATGTCTATCACATCATTCACCAATGATATGACCTCATTGTCAACCAGCGCTATCACTCCATGATCAGGAAACCTTGATCATCTTGTTTCCCAACGAACTAGTATCAATAGAGGCTAGTAGGGACTTATGTTTCATATCACACATGTATCAATGTTTCCACTTGATACAGTTATAGCACAACATGAAACTATTACGAACTTTTGGGATATGACAATAATAAACCTTTTATTATTTTCCTCTAGGGCATATTCCCTTTACCTTCGGCTCTGATATGCTACGGACATGACCAAGACCCCTTGCGTCAATGATCAATAGCGGGACCTGGATGCCCATAATGACCACCTGTGCATTCATGAATCTCATCGCTTGAACCTTAACCGTGTAGTCCTATTCCCTTTGCCATACAATACCTAGGTCATCTGAGATTTGATCTTAAGTATCTCCATACTTGTGTTCGATATCGTTTTCGATGAGCTTGTTTACTCGTTCCCATGCCATTGCATTCCATGGTCTAGTCATACGCTTGCAAGCTTCGTTAATGCAACGTCATCGAGTTGGCCACGTGTATCTATTCGTTACTTGGATTAGCAAATCCTGGTCTTGATAAAAACTCCTTAACCCGTCTCTTCGGGAAACCCAACGATACCTTTATGATCACCCTTTCACATTTTGATACTTGATATCATCAAAGTCTCCTTCCAAAATGGTGATTAAGCATTATCTCACAGTCGAAGGATATAGGACACGATGTTTCTATGTTATCATCAATAATAAACGTTTAAGTAACTAGATCTCATTGTGATTAACGTTGGGTGTTTGTCTATTACATTATTCTCCAATAATGTGACCTCATTGGCAATCAGCACTATCATCATGTCCTCGAAACCATAAGATCATCACTTGTCCAATGAGCTAGTTTACTAGAGTCAACTAGAGACCTGGTTGTTTACATACCACATGTGTATCAACGTTTCGTATTAATATAGTTATAGCATGGTAAGAAACATATTACGAACATACAAGAGATACATCAAATAAAAACACTTTATTATTTGACTCTAGGGCATATCTCCTTGAATATGAAGGGTAAGACTACGTATTTTCCCTTTTATTATTTAAATTGATGATTCAAAACGATATATCTTGAGATCCGTTTGTTGAAATTACAAACCATTTTAACTTTTGAGCTCCTCGTGCCCAGATCTTTAAAACTAGATCCCATGTTGATAGGTTTCGAACAACTTTGTTTTGTACTTTTAAAGTCGCTCTATTCGTACTTTAGATTTCTCCAGTTCTGTATTTTTATACTTCATATTTTTAGTATACTTTATACTTGGGTTACTATACACTTCTACTTTCGTGTACTTTGTTGGTGAGTACACTGGTACTTTTCTGTACTTCAGCTCCTATTACTATAGTACTTTCGTGTACTTGGATCTATAAGTATGGTTGTACTTTCTTGTACTTTGACTTCTACAAAAATTGTATTTTCATGTTTCGACTCTAAGTACAGTTTTACTTTTGTGTAGTCTATAAATACACTTGTAATTTCATGTAATTTGACGATGTGTATACTTAGATTTTTCTATACTTCGGCTCTTAATACAGTAGTATTTTCGTGTACTTGGTTCTAAATACTGTTGTACTTTCGGATAATTCGGCTATAAGTACAGTTATACTTTTGTATACTTAGTATGTAAGTAAATTTATAATTTTGTATACGGTTGTATAGTTGTACTTAAAACATTAACTACTTCATTCTTGTGGCAATCAACGGCAGGCCGAGCCGATGGGAGTTTGGCCGATGCAGCCGCACAGGGCCTCTAAATTTTTGGGGCCCTAGATTTTTGACTCGGCAATTGGTAGCACAGAGCCCTTCAAGAGTGGCAAACCAGTGATGAGGAACGGCAGCCGTCCAGGTATCTCGGGGCCGAGGGGAGTATCACCATGGACGCACGGGGTTGAAGCTTTCTGTTCGAGGTCGAAGGGTCGGAGAAGATGCCTTTTTTTAGTGAAACCCAGTGGTCTTTATTGATTAATCAAAACAGGGATACAAAGTCCTGTCGGGGGCTGGAGTAACCAAACCTGCCGGCCGGTACTGACAGAAACAAAACTACGAGCGACTCTATGAGCTTCTGAGTTTGAAGCTCTATTCTCATGTTTAAAAACTACACTATCAAAATCTTTCATCCAGCCTTTGATCTCATCAGTGATCATGCTGTAACTCCCGCCATAATTCTCCTGGAGATTGTTTACCACCATGGCACAGTCTGATGCCATGACAAACCTCTATAAGTTGAGATCAGTGGCAAGTTCCATCGCCTCTCGGCAGGCCATTGCCTCCAAGGTTCCAGGGTCTGAAATTCCATCAACGACCACATCAGAGGCACCAACAAAGGCCCCTTCAGAGTCTCGACAGACCACTCCCATGGCACCCTTCTTCTCCGTTTTGGATACAGCCGCATCGACGTTTATTTTCATAAACCCCGAGCTTGGGGGAATCCACTTCGGATGAGCCACCCTGTTTCTCCCGGACACCAGCTTCTTCGGAAGAGAGATAGCGAGGTCTCTAAGATAATTCTGAACAAACGCATGCGTTGTCAACGGGCTCTGGTACTCATCCTCGAAAATAATTTTCCTCCTCATATACCAGATGGCCCAGAGGGTTTCTGCCATAGACACGAACTCCTCCTGAGCAAGAGACTCCATCATCATGAACAACCACTGTTTAGCAGACGATTCCACTGATGATATCATATGTTCTACCATCTCCTCCTTGGCGAGAGCCCAGACGCAACGGGCAACCGTGCAATCGAGGAGAGATTGCCTCCATGAGTCCTGCATCCCACAGATCGAACACGCACTCGAAGTGGCCATATTTCTGTGTCGACGAACATCACTGGTTGGAAGTGAGTGTTGCGCCAAACGCCATAGGAAAATTCGCAGCTTTGAAGGGACCTTGACACTCCAAAATTTCTGCCACACCTTCCCTTCAGACCTGGACCTCGATCCCTCGGCTCGCCCCTCGAGCCAGGCCTCCCTTCGCTTCTTTGTGTCGACCAGGAGCCTATAGACAGAGTGAACCATGGAACACCCTTTCGCTCATAATGCCAAGCCCAGGTGTCGTCAAACCGCCTAGAACTCAGCGGGATCGAGCGGATAATCTCGCAATCCATTGGAAGGAAGCATTCTTCTAGAAGGCTGTTCTTCCATGTACATGTGGTAACGTCGATAAAAGAGGCAACCAATATAGGGGGATCTTCTATACGACAAGCCAGAGGACGGAGCATGAAATCTCGGGGTAACCAGTTGTGGTTCCAGGCGTCAGTAGTTTCCCCTGAACCAATTCGCCTGATGAGGCCTTGCTTCATCACGTCGCGTCCCTCAACCAAGGCTCTCCATATCTGAGATGGAGACGAACCCAGGGTCGCCTCCAAGAACTCATCATTAGGATAATACACCGCCTTCAAAATTCTAGCACTTAAAAAGTTTTGATTTTGAAGAATTCGCCAAGCTTGGCGAGCCAACATAGCCAGATTGAAGAGCTCGATATCACGGAAACCAAGACCCCCTGCATATTTTGGTGTACACATGGTCTCCCACGACACCAAGCTGTCTTGCGTTTACCTTCTTTACACCCCCACCAAAATTTTCGGAGCATAGAGTTGATTGCTTGACATAGCCCTCGTGGCAGCCGGAAGCATGACATAGAGAAGGTGGGGATAGCCTGAGCTACAGATTTTATCAGAACTTCCTTCCCTCCCACAGCAAGTAGCTGCTCGAGCCATCCCTTAATCTTTTTCCAAATACTATCTTTCAGGTATTTGAAAGCCCCACTCTTGGATCTACCCACGTCAGATGGCATCCCAAGATACTTATCATTCAACGTCTCAGTAAACACGTTGAGAGCCGCTTTAACCAGATTCCTCTTGTCCTCTGGGCAGCCCTTGCTGAAATAAACAGAGGACTTGTCCAGATTAATACGCTGACCTGATGCATTGCAATATTTCTCGAGAAGGTCATTAACTTCCGTAGCTCCCTCCACCGTAGCTTTGACGAACTGCAGGCTATCATCAGCAAACAGGAGGTGGTTCACAGCGGGAGCTGTAGGCGCCACCTTGATCCCATGTAGGTGTGATGATTGACGGCTCTGTTTGAGGAGGCCTGAGAGGCCCTCTTCTGCAAGTAAGAATAGGTAGGGGATATTGGATCCCCTTGACGGAGACCTCTTGATGGATGAAATTCCTCCAAAGGAGTACCATTGAACAAGACTGAAAATGAAACCGATGTAACCAGGCTCATGATCAAATTTACCCACCGGATATGAAAACCCATCCATAACATGATGGCTCGGAGATAGGTCCACTCGACTCTATCATAGGCCTTCCGCATATCCAGCTTAAGCGCACAATGTTGATTCTTCTTGGAGCTGTTCCTCTTCATAAAATGCAGACATTCATATGCTACAATTATATTGTCCGTGATCAACCGCCCAGGGACAAAGGCCGACTGCTCCTCCGAGATGATCTCTGGGAGGATAACTTTTAATCTGTTGGCAAGGACCTTGGAAGCAATTTTGTAGATTACATTGCATAAGCTTATAGGTCGGAACTGACCGAGCTCCTCCGGTGATAGGGCAAAGGTGCCACTTTTGGGATGAACACAACGAAGGTTTTGTTGATACCAGCTGGGATGTCTTCCCCTCTCAGAATTCGTAGCACTGCCCTTGTCACCTCCTCTCCACACAGATTCCAATGTTTCTGAAAGAAATTTGCGGGGTAACCATCCGGGCCTGGCGCCTTCAGAGGGTACATCTGAAACAATGCCAATTTAATTTCAGACTCTGTGAACGGAGCAACTAACTTCTCATTCATATCGCACGTCACCGAAATGGGGATAGAATCCAGCACCTCCTCCATTCCCGTAGTTCCCTCCGAAGAGTATAGATTGTTGTAAAACTCGCGCGTCATGCTGCTCATCTCCTGACCATCCTCCGTGAAGGAACCATCAGGGCGTTTCAGCCTGTTGATGCGATTTCTCTTCTTCCTTTTGCTTGCTCTGAGATGAAAGAAGCGAGTGTTGCGATCGCCTTCTGCAAGCCACTGTATACGTGACCTCTGCCGCCACATAACCTCTTCCCGATGATTAAGCTCCATCAGTCGTTCCACAATTTTCACTTCTTCATACGATGGTCCCACACGATCGGCTTGTGCTCGGAGCCTTTCTAGCTCAGACTTGAGCTGATTAATCTCCCGTTGGACGTTGCCAAACGTGTCCCGCCCCCATGCAGCCAACGATCCAGAGAGGCCCTTCAATTTCCCCTCCATATCTTGCATGGTCGTACATGCACTATCACTCCATAACTGCTCCATCATTGGCTGGAAGTATTTGTGATCCTCCCACATTGCCTCATATCTGAAAACACGGTGAACCGGAGCTGGCTGCTGCGGCTCAAAACGGAGGAAGATCGGAGAGTGGTCCGAAGCCACTCCCGTGAGATGCTCGAGGACCGCCAGCGGAAAACGAGAACACCAGCCCGCTGTCGCCATGCCCCTATCCAGTCGAATCCTGCAAAAGGAGCCGCCTGTAACCCGTTTCTCAAAGGTCCAAGGATTGCCTTTAAAACCAAGGTCCAGAAGTTCACAAATATCAATCGTATCTCTGAATGCCTGAATCTGAGTATTACTCCGATCATTAACACCCATATGCTCCTCCCTAAGGAGTACTTCATTAAAATCACCAATGCAAAGCCACGGGAGCGGAGACGATGCCTTGATGAACTTTAGCATGTCCCACGTCTTATGACGTTCATTGACTCTAGCCTCTTCATAAACACAAGTGAGCCGCCATGGATCTGCATCAGAAGATTTCACAATGACATCAATGTGATATTGAGAGTAAGGAAGAAATTCCATTTTTATTTCATCATTTCAGAAAATGCCTAAACCGCCACTGCGTCCTGAACTACTAACAGCAAAAGCATGAGAATAGCCCAACGTAGCAGCCAAACTTTCCACCCTAGACTTATGAATTTGTGTCTCCACGTCACAAAGAATGGATGGGGCAAACTCCCTCGCGAAATCGCGAAGTTCTCGAACTGTCGTGTCGTTGCCAAGTCCGCGACAGTTCCAGAATAAAGTACTCATTGCTCCCGGCGGAGCTCCTCCACGGAGCCCGCCGATTCAGAGTTAGATTTTCCCTTCTCAGGAGTAGTGTGCTTCTTAGTACGCTTCTTCTCCCTAGCCGATGGCGGTGGAGGCGGAATACCAGACCTAACTGGGTACTTCCTAGGCTCCTCTTCACCACTAAACTCCAGCTTCTTTTGAGCAGAGATATCAACTTTCTATGCAACAATTCCTGGTTCTTTCCACTCCAGCATAGGAACCCGAGTACCAGCGGTTCCCACCTTCGCCGGGCTAACCTCGGTGAGGTGCGCATCTGCAGACGTGCGCTTCCTCGTATCGACTGTCACAAGGGCATTTGCGTTACCTTGCGCCCCAAGGCCGCGACCAGCACCACGCCCACGCCCACCATCATTTCCACCACGGAACACCTCTCCACGACCGCGACATGTGCCCCTCCCAGCACCCATGCCAACGGAACCACACCCCATACGGCCACCTCCACGAGCACTCGGGGCACCCCAACCAGGGTTTCTTGTTTGAGACTGTCCATTTTCACGTGCATGTAACTGCGAACGATTCCAAGCTGTATCTGCCAGCATCCATTTACCAAAAGCTACCTTCCCAGGGGAATGCACACCCGAGCCACACTCCTCCTGTACGTGTCCCAGCAAACCACAGACAGCGCGGTAGCGTGGTACTTTCTCATATTTGACGCGCATGACCACTGGTGCTTGGCCTTCTGGATTGATTGCAACAAACCGGGTTAACTCCTCTCTCACATCCAGCTACACCCTTGCTCTAGCAAAATCTCCAACATCAACCCTCAACTCTACCGTAATCACCTCCCCTATATTTGCTGCCAGATCGGTGATGATGGATTTCTTCCTATAGAGTTCTGGTAAATCATGAATCTATACCCAAGCATGGATACGGTTCAGCTCCACTGCCGACGCCTTGCAACTCCCATCATACTTCTCCACAAGAAGACCGTGGTACCGAAAGATCCAGGGGCCTTGCTCAGTAATACGTTGCCAATCTCCAAGACAGTTTGCATACACCACAAACTTATTATCCTCCAGATCTCTAAAAGACACTTCCTGCACCGGTGCCCAAGCAAAGCGCATCGTCTTCTTGAGCGACACCGCGCTGAACGGCTTTGACGACAAGAGGCGCATCACCGCCATCCACTTCGTTTCCCCCTTCAAAAACTCCACCTCCTCCTTCGGTACACGAACCCCACAGACCCATCCAGGGACGGTTCCGCAGACGGGCGTGATGCCGATCCACTCGCCTCCCCTTCCTCATGCACCGTCGCCATGGCAGATCCGCACCAGGACCAGGATCGAGGAACACCAAGGCCGGGCAGTCGACTATGTCGACCCCTTGGTCAGCCCGAGTGAATTCGACGCACTGGTGAGGTTGGATCCAAGCCAAAGCGGAAGAAAAGTCCTCGTCGCCGGGATCAGCCGCCGACTTGGTACAGAAACCCTAGCCGCCTCGCGATCGCCAGAGAGACGCCCGAGACGAAGAGGCATAATCACTTGTCAGAGAAGATGCCTGAACATGGCCTGTGCATAATCATTCAAGTGAAAAGGCCCATCTCAATCAGGCCCGGACTGGGCGTAGCGTACCCACTGCTCCAACTCGAGTCAATCACACGTTCCCCTAAAAAAACATAACCTACACGTCTTGCATCTTCTAAAAAAATCAGGTTTTGCTCAGTCAAGCGTAGAGTCCATCTTTAGAAATATTATTATTTCCATCCTTTTGGTAGTTGTATTTTTCCGAACTCGAATTTTGATATTTTGTTCATCATTTTTAAGAGTAGGCCTATGCTTATACCTTAAAATGTTATCTGTTCTTTTCACTCCAGTAAATGTTTATTCATCAATCTGCACTGGCCACCGACATCTAAAAAATCCAGATACCAGTGCATGCAATGTTTTTAAAATTAAGATCAGAATATCAATTACATCATTCGCAAAAAAAAGAATATCAATTACATATTATAATTTAAATTAGTTCACAATTTTTATGAGTTAGGGCCCCATTTTAGATTTTGGCATAGGGCCCATTCGCGAAAAGAAGGTCAGTCTTTTTTAACCATACCTGCAATTACCTCGGTAATGTAATTAAGCTCATCCTAATTAATCAGTCCATGTCCATATGCGAGATAGGCAATGGATCGATGCATCTAACATGGCTAACTGGCCATCTAACCAAAACTCCTAAAGCCCATTAGAGAAATCAGAAGTTTCGTAAAGCGTTGTGGTCCTGGTCCTGGTTCACGATTTTGTAAAGCCCATTATAGAAATCAGAAGTTTCGTAAACATGGCTTACATGCCTAGTTCGGACGTTCGCTTTCTCTTAATCTTTCCTTTTACGATTTTCCTGACTCTTTCTTGTTATTTGTGCGACGTACGCAGGGCTGCCGTTTCCTAGGCCAGAGCCTACCCACTGATCCATGGTATTATTTCTCCACCAATGAGAGCATCGCACATAGATTGTGTGTTTTTTCTCAACCAATCAGATTTAAAGGCATGGATTGTCCTTTTTCTCTCCACCGACCAGGTGCAAGTGCATGGATTTATGTATTTTCTTCCAATATATTCTATTTATTTATTGACAGCGCTAAAATCCTTGTCGTAATTGTATTTCCAGTTTTTCTTGTTCCCACCACTTATTCAATCGTCATTCTTTCCTTCAACCCGACAATCAGCCACCCAACCCTCAAGAATAGCAAAGATCTCGACAATAGAATGGGCCTCATCACACCAGCCCAACATTGTAAATCCTTTGAACGATGGAAGCCCGATGTCGCGCGGGCGCTAGGGAGAAGGACCCAAACTAACGGCATAAAAAATCTACCTGGCCATGTCTCCTAGACCACAACAAGTAGACGTTGGACCAATCATAGAGAAGCACGCACATCATGCGCTTCCTCTAAAGCAATGTAAGCCGTTGGATGGATGCAGCTGCAGTATAGATCCGGTCCCATGCTCTCCCTCTTTTCAACCGGTCAAAAATCTACCCGGCCAAGTCTCCTAGGCCACAACAAGAAGACCTTGGACCAATCATAGAGAAGCACATGGATCGTGTGCTTCCTCTAAAGTAATGTAAACCGTTACGTTGGATGGATGGATGCAGCAGTAGATCGGGTCCCGTGCTCTACCTCACTCCAAACGGTCCGTTGTCAAAATATCAACACACATTTCATGTCGTGTGCGTCCAAACCCAGATCCGTGTGCATTGTATCTAATTCTAGACTCGCATATTATTTCATGTACTTGGTCTGAATCTACATCCATGATTCTGCATGTGTTTATCATGTTTGTTTTAGGCCGGTGACGTGACTTGGATCTTGTCACGGTTTCGTGTTAATATATATGTGGCACAATGATGGTTTATATGGATAATACATGGGCCAAAATACAAAACAGGCTAAATACAATTAACACTCCCCCTTAATCTGAACTTGTTGAAAGGTTTAGATTACGCTTAAATTCATCTAGCTTTTTAACTGGGAGTGCTTTGGTGAAGCCATCTGCAACTTGATCTTTGCTTGAAATAAACCTGATGTCTAGAAGATTCTTAGCAACTCTTTCTCTAACAAAGTGAAAGTCAATCTCAATGTGCTTGGTTCTGGCATGAAACACTGGATTTGCAGACAGATAAGTAGCACCCAAATTATCACACCAAAGACATGGTTTCCCTTTAAGTTTGATGCCAAGTTCAATAAGAAGAGCTTCAACCCACATTAGCTCAGCTGTAGCATTTCCCAAAGCCATGTATTCTGCCTCAGTGCTGGATCGAGAAACCGTGTCCTTTTCCTAGCACTCCAAGAAACCAAATTTGGTCCAATAAATATGGCAAAACCACCAGTGGAGCACCTGTCATCAAGAGAGCCTACCCAATCTGCATCAGAGAAGGCAATAAGAAATGTGGAGGAAGACTTGGAGAAAGAGATTCCAGTCTTCAGAGTATCTTGTATGTATCTGAGTATACGTTTAACTGCTGTCCAATGTTCTGTAGTTGGAGCATGAAGAAACTGACAGACCTTATTTACAACAAAGAATAAATCTGGACGTGTCAGAGTCAGGTATTGTAAGCCTCCAACAATGCTCCGACAATGAGTACTGTCATCACTACCCAAAGGTGTGCCATCTGCAAGTGACAACTGCTCTGTGGAAGACATGGGTGTAGGAGCAGGTTTACAACCATGCATGCCCACCTTGGCAAGTAGTTCAGAAGCATATTTCTCCTGTGTCAAGACCAAACCATCTTGTATTTTCTTAACTTCAATACCAAGGAAAAAATTTAAGTCACCTAAGTCTTTGATGGCAAAGTTCTTGTTAAGTTCTTGAAGCAAAACAGTGATAACATGATCAGAGGAACTAGTCACTATAATATCATCAACATAAATAAGCATGTCTATGATAACACCTGAGCAGTTGTAGAGAAATAGTGAGGTATCAACTTTTGAAAGTGTGAAACCAAGATCACAAAGCTTGGAACTCAACCTGGAATACCATGCTCGAGGTGCTTGCTTGAGTCCATAAAGAGCCTTATCAAGTTTGCAAAAATGATGTGGAGCGGAAGAATTTTCAAAACCAGGAGGTTGTCTCATATAAACTTCCTCTTCCAGAACACCATGAAGAAACGTGTTCTTGACATCTAGTTGCCGTAGACTCCATCCACGAGAGACAGAGATAGACAAAACAATCCTGATAGTAGCAATTTTAACCACAGGAGTAAAAGTATCCTCATAATCATTTCCATACCTTTGTTTGAAGCCTTTCGCAACTAGTCTTGCTTTGTATCTGTCTATAGAGCCATCTGCCTTTTTCTTTATTCGATAAACCCATTTACAGTCAATCAGATTTTTGTTGCTGCTCGGAGGTACAAGATGCCATGTTTTGTTTTCAATCAATGCATTGTATTCTTCCTCCATAACCTTACTCCAATTAGGATCACTCAGAGCTTCAGTCAAATTGTATGGTTCACTTGGTTCACCTGTAGACGACAACATGCCATATCGTACAGTACCATCAGTATACTTTTTGGGATTGCGTATACCTTTTTGAAGTCGTGTGCGTGCTGCTAGAGGTGGTGTTGCTGGCGTATTCGGCGCGCGGCGGGAAACAGCCTCAGAATTTTCGCCATCGAAACCAGCCACAGAAGATCCTCCAGAGGAATCTTCAGCAGCACCAGACAGCGACCCAGGCACATGCGTGTGCCCAGGCGTTGATGACGTCGACGCAGTAGACAGCGACCCAGGCGGGGTCACTGCGCCCTCCTCTCCGCCAGGTGGCATCCTGTTGTTGGCGTTGGGCGTGTGGCGCGCACGCACTGCCTCAGGAGACGAGCTCCTGGCGCAACGCGGAGACGGGCGCGCACGCGCTGCCTCGGGGGACGAGCTCCTGGCGCGACGCGGGGACAGCGCAGGCATGTGGCGCTGAGGCGCGGCCTCGGGCGACGGGCTCCTGGCGGTGGCGCGACGCGGAGGATGAGCGGGAGAATCCTCCTCGGGAGGACGCGCTGCAGGATCTGCCTCGGGATCAGGTGAGGCAGAGGAATGTTCTGCCTCTGTGTCAGCGCCAGTTTTGTCATTTTGTGGCTCATTTTCAACTTCAATTTCTGAGCTGATTTGAGCATCATTTTGACTGGAATTTTCTTCTAGTGTTCCTTCCAGCTGCTGCACATTAGTAATTGGCACAATAGGAGACATATGGTTATCAATATTTTGTGCACCCACATGAGAAGAAGATGTGGATGTTGGAAGAAGTAAAATTTGCTATTTTAGGAGGGCACCGACATTTGGATGTAGAGAGGCAAAAGGGAAGACATTCTCATTGAAGACCACATCTCTAGATATATAAATGCGTCCCGTTGTGACATCTAAGCATTTTACACCCTTGTGAAGAGGACTATACCCTAGGAAAACACACTGTTTGGAGCGGAAAGCAAGTTTGCGCTTATTGTAAGGGCGTAGATTGGGCCAACACGCACAACCAAAAGTGCGAAGAGAGTCAATAGTTTGGCGTCATATGAAGAAGACGTTCAACAGGACTATCAAAATTTAAGACTTTGGTAGGGAGCAAGTTTATGAGAAATGTCGCGGTGAGAAAGGCTTCATCCTAGAATTTCAGAGGCATGGATGCATTTGCTAGCAAGGCAAGACCCACTTCAACTATATGACGGTGTTTTCTTTCGGCAGAGCCATTTTTTTTGATGAGCATGGGGGCAAGAGACATGATGGGTAATGCCAACTTTTTGGAAGAAGCCATTTAGTTTCTCATATTCACCCCCCAATCAGTTTGCATAGTAACAATTTTACTATCAAACTTGCGTTCAACATATTGCTGAAAATTAAGGAATACTTGATAAACATCAGAACGCTTTTTAAGCAAATAGATCCAAGTGAACCTGCTAAAATCATCGATGAAGCTTACATAGTATGCAAGTTTTCCCACAAAAAGAGGGGCAGGACCCCATACATCAGAAAACACTAGTGGATATGGGGTATGGCAACTGATGACTCTTGGCAAGTTGACAAGAGTCACATACATATGGAGTACTTTCTGGAGTGTAAGCTATTTTATTTCTTTTAAGAACTTGTTGAACCACAAATGAAGAGGGATGTCCTAAGCGGCGGTGCCACGTGGAAGATGACGGCTTTATTATGATGAAGGCATGCTTGGAGGTCTCATGGAACATGGGCAGCATAGGATAGAGACCACAATAGCACGGACATCTAAACAGAACTCTTCGGGTTGCTTGGTACTTAATTAAGAAGAAAAAAAGATGAAACTCAATAAAGACATGATTATCAAGAGTGAATTTATGAACAGATAAAAGATTTTTGGAAGCATGTGGAACATGGAGAACATTTTTGAGTTTAAAGGAACCATGAGGGGTACTTAATATTGAATCACCAATATGACTAATCTCCATACATGTGCCGTCGGCAGTGTGAACCTTGTCTTGCCCATGATACTTGTTGGCTATGAGGACCTTGTTCAGCTCACTGGTGAGATGCTCGGTGGCGCCCGTGTCAGGATACCAGTTGGTATCCACTCCATAGGATGCAAGATGTGCACCCTTCTCACTGTCATTCCTCTCCCTCCTGTCCTTATCATCAGAATGTCGCCACCAGCAGTCACAAGCAGAGTGGCCATGTTTCTTGCATATTTGGCAGTCGGTGTTGACATAGGGGGTGGGAGTGCGATCAGAACGACGTCCACCACCACCATCACGACGACTGTCACGTCGATCACCACGACGATCATTATGGCGCCAGGTACGATCACGGTCATCAGTGTAGCGGTCACGGTCATCAGTATAGCGGTCACGATGATCAGGACTGCGATCACGTGGAGGTGGAGGGGTGCGAGGGCGATAGCGATCACGGTCAGAGCCACGGCGCACCAAGTTTGCCGAGGACACAAAGGTACCGTTTTCTTCAACACCATTGCACATGTCATAGGAACAAAGCTGCTCATAGAAATCATCAAGGATGGTGTTGTGGTTGCCATTAACAGTTCTGATGAGAGAATTGTACTCCCCTTTTTCTAGGCCATGCAGCAAATAACCAAGCAGTTCATCATATTCAATAGGTTTTCCAAGAGCAGAGAGTTCTGAAGCAAAACCTTTCATCTTGGTGTAGTACTGATCTGCCGTCATCGACAGTTTCTTGGTGTCGTTGAGTTCGCCTCGTAGGTGTTGTGCCTTGGTGCGGGAGGCAGTGGTCTCCACCCCGAGTAGATGTGATAGGATGTCTGGTGACACCGAGTTGAGGAGGAACCGAAGAACTTGCTGGTCCCGCGTGATCCAGGCGACATACGCCGGATTTTCAACTCAGTCCTTCTCCCCTGCATCATTGATACCATCGACAGTTTTGGCAGGAGCACGATCCGTGCCATCAAGTAGCGCCATCACATTTGCACCACGGAAAGCAGGAAGCACCAGCGCCTTCCAAAGCAAAAAGTTGCCTTGAGTTAGCTGCTGGGCAGGAGGCATTCCGAGTGCCGCGGACAGACCCGCGCTGGCCGACGAGGTGCTCATGGCGATGGCGATCTAGAGATCTGAGAAACTTGGAGAGGGTCAGAAAATCAGGGGATCTTGGTGATGACGATAAGGGACGACGGCGGCGAGTCAGAAAAAAAAAAGGCGGCACGACAGATGTGTAGCTCGACTGAGGTGATTTTTGTGGAGGCAACGGCGGGTGAGAAAACAGCGATGGCGGCGGCTGATGTTTGTAGGGTTTTGTTTGTCTTGTAGGAATTGTTTGCGGCGACCACGGCAGAGACAACTGCGGCGGCGGCGATGTTTGTGGTGTGGTTGGCGGCAGCGACAGCGGCGATGTGGGCAGCTAGATCGCGGAAGAGCCGCACTCTGATACCATGTTTGTTTTAGGCAGGTAACGTGACTTGGATCTCGTCACGGTTTCGTGTTAATATATATGTGGCACAAACACCAGGAGTACAACGATGGTTTATATGGATAATACATGGGCCAAAATATAAAACAGGCTAAATACAATTAACATATCATACTACTATTCTCTCAGTCTTGAACTACATGTCATCAGTATTCTAAAAATTGTGTCTAGACCGACCATTTCTATACATTTTTAACATACAGTCCCTCTGCTTTACAATATAAGCAGCTTGCTAAAAGACTTATATTATGAAACAGAGAGTAAATAGCTAGTAATATTTTTTCATTTGTATACGCATGTGTATCACGACGTTTGCGATGATGACACAATTTACCTTGAATCTTGAATATCTCAGTAAAAGACAAACATAGTACCAATCTCTCAATCTTACCCGTGAGCTAGAGAGATATGTGGACACACCTATCCACGCACATTATTCTTGTCTGGGCCAAAGAAAGCACACACACATGTGACATGCATGACAAATATGGACCATTTTAATATCTCGTCTCTTGCGACAGGTTCATCCCATAAATGATGCATACAAAGCATTAATACTTGCACCCTGTCCGTGCCAAGTAAAAGAGTGTACCACGTTATTGTAAAGGTCCAATTGGAATTTTTGGATATCCATTGGTTACAGGTATTTGGATTGGATGGACTTGGCGGAAATCCAATTTGGCTCGCGAGGTGCAAATGAACCTATTATTTTAAACATTTTTTTAAATGTTGAAAATCTTAGAAAAAAATTGCATGTACTCCGAGCATTTTACGTTCGCCCACAAGTTTTCGGAAAAAACATTTCAAACATGAAAAACATTTTACAAATATTTTTTCTTTTTCTTTTTACACATGTAATTTAAAATGACGATCTTTTCCCTGTAAACTTGTATACAAACATAGAATGTCCATATGTACATGAGAATATATTTTCCAATTTTTTTTTAACATTTCAACTTTTGTTTTTTATGTATTTTTATAATATAGGATCATTTACACCCACATGAACCAAAATGCCAGCTTGGACTTGGATACTGTGCAATCTATAATGGATTTGATCGTATGGATAAGATCACATTTCAGTGGACATTGGTTGGGCACGTTGGTTTTGGACTTGAACTTTACTCAAACTCCAGGTTTAACCACGTGCGGGCGTATACATTGTATCTTGTATAAATAGGCAGGGAGAGGCTGGGCTTTGCTCCAACGACTCACAGCTACCATTCCATTTCCGGTAGTAGATAAACCCACAATTAATAGTGGAGTAGGCAGCATGGCGGGGCCGAGAGTGGCCAATGACAAGGGCCTGATGGCACTGGTCGTTGCAATGCTTGTTATGTGCGGTGGCGGAATGGCATTGGCGGCGAACCTGGTGCCGGCGGTGTACGTGTTCGGCGACTCGACAGTGGACGTCGGCAACAATGAGCCGCTGCCGCTTCCCTACAGCATCGACTTGCCGCAGGACTACCTGCCCACCGGGAGGGCCAGCAACGGTTACAACGTTGCCGACTATATCTGTATGGTGCCCGTCCATGCTTGTGTTTTTTTTTTTCATTTCATTTTCTGATACGTATGAAAATTAGCTAACTCCATGATGTAATATATTCTGAAATAATGCAGCGAAGCTGTTGGGTTTCAAGATGAGCCCACCGGCCTACATGTTGCTAACGCCAGAAACGAGCCATGAGATTCTCAGAGGCTTCGGTGGGGTCAACTACGCTTCCTCTGGCTGCGGCATCCTCAACACAACCGTGAGCCGCTTGAAATAATGCCGTATTTTTCATCCATCTCTGATTTGCCAATAATTCAGTTTTCATGTTTGCATGGATGGGTGGATCAGCGGTTGGCGAAGTGCTTTTCAATGGCCGAGCAGGTGGAGTTCTTCGCGGACACAAAGTCAAAGATGACTGAGTACACCGGCGGCGGGGGCTCCGTCGCCATCAGCACACTGCTGTCCAAGTCCCTCTTCCTCATCAGCGCCGGCGGCAATGACCTTTTCATTACCCCCTTTATCCCAGCCTTGTTTCCGATCTTCTACCACTAGTGGAAACGAGGTCTTTTGTTGATCCCGAAAAAGGGCTTTAACACCGGTTCTTCCACGAACCGGTGTTAAAGGGGGGGCCGTACCAGCGTGGCCCCTGCGGCAAAAAAGGAGCCCCCCTTTAACACCGGTTCGTGCCACAATCCGGTGTTAAAGGTCCTCGCAGCAAGTTCACAAGATTTCTTTGAACACCGGTTCGTGGCATGAACCGGTGTTAAAGGGGGGGCTATATAAGACACCACCCCAGCCCACACACACCCCACTCTTCCATTCCTTCACATTTTGGAGCCTAGCAAGAGGGTGTGAAGAGTGCTAGTTTGTGTTTTTTTCATATGCACTAGAGGTGTTCGGTGAAATGCCCGAGAGCTCAAAATAAGCTTTCTTGTTGCTCTTTCCGTCTCGGTCGAGGTCGGCAACTATAGTTTCATGTGTCATTGATGTACTATATATATAAATGGTCATCTCCCTATTATTTTTTGATATACACTACATATTAATGCAGATGAATCGGCAATGGATGTACGGTGACCGCTGCACTTCCGAGTACATTACGGGCCTCCAAAATTTCATCGTTGTGGCTAATGCAAACCGTGGTCACAATGGTTTTATGTGCTGTCCATGTGTTCACTGTCAGAACAAGAAAGACTACTCAAATACCAGAACCATTCACGCCCACCGCTTGATCCGGTTTCATGCCCAGCTATAATTGTTGGAACAAGCACGGAGAAAAAGGGTTGTGATGGAAGACAACGAAGAAGAAGAGGATGATGACAACTATCATAATATGTATCCTGAATATGATGATAATGCAACGGAGGTAGATAATGAAGATCAAGAGGGAGCAGATGGGCCCGCTGATGACGATCTTGGTCGGGCCATTACTGATGCAAAGGAAGAATGTGAAACTGAAAAGGAGAAGGAGAAGCTAGAGCAGATGTTAAAGGATCACAAAACGTTGTTGTATCCAACTTGCGAAGATGGCCACAAAAAGCTAGGTGCCACACTGGATTTGCTGCAATGGAAGGCAGAGAATGGTGTGACTGACAGCGCATTTTCAAAGTTGTTGGTAAAAATGAAGAATCTTCTTCCAAGAAATAATGAGTTGCCCGACAATACATACCAAGCAAAGAAGGTAGTCTGCCTCTAGGATTAGACGTCGTAAGATACATGCCTGCATTAATGACTGCATCCTCTACCGCGGTGAGAAGTACGAGAATTTGGATGCATGCACGGTATGCACCTTGCGCAAAGATAAGATCGCACGAGACGATCCTGGCGATGTTGAGGGAGAGGCCCCTAGGAAGAAGGTTCCCGTCAAGGTTATGTGGTATGCTCCTATAATACCATGGTTAAAACGTCTCTTCAGAAATAAAGAGCATGCCAAGTTGTTGAGATGGCACATGGAAGACCGTAAGAAAGACGCGATGTTGAGACACCCCGCTGATGGGTCACAGTGGAGAAAAGTCGAGCGAGAGTACCCGGACTTCGCACGTGACGCAAGGAACTTAAGGTTTGGTCTAAGTACGCACGCATGAATCCTTTTGGTGAGCAGAGCTGCACCACAAAGACCTGGCCTGTGACCCTATGTATCTATAACCTTCCTCCTTGGTTGTGTATGAAGAGGAAGTTCATTATGATGCCAGTGCTCATCCAAGGCCCGAGGCAACCCGGCAACGACATTGATGTGTACCTAATGCCATTAGTTGAAGAACTTTTACAGCTGTGGGCCAAACCAGGTGTACGTATGTGGGATGAGCACAAAGGGGAGCCATTTGACCTACGAGCATTGCTTTTCGTAACCATCAATGATTGGCCTGCTCTTAGTAACATTTCAGGGCAGACAAACAAGGGATACAATGCATGCACACATTGTTTAGATGATACTGAAAGTGTATATTTGGATAAATGTAAGAAGGTTGTGTACCAAGGGTATCGCCGATTTCTTCCGAACCTGCATCCAGTAAGAAAGAAAGGCAAGCATTTCAAGCGTCTGCGTAACCCCGGAGGAAGCCTGTCCTCCGCACTGTGAGGAGGTATTTGGTATGGTCAAGGACCTAGAAGTAATCTTTGGAAAAGGTCCTGGCGTCTATCTGTTCAATGACGATGCGGACACGCCCATGTGGAAGAAGCAATCTATATTTTGGGACCTACCCTATTGGAAAGTCTAAGAGGTCCGCTTCAATCGACGTGATGCACGTGATTTAAGAATGTTTGCGTGAACCTGCTAGGCTTTCTAGGAGTGTATGGGAAGACAAAGATACACCGAAGCACGGCAGGACCAGCAACGTCAAGGCCCTCAAGAGCCTATGCATCCCGAGAACGAGAAGGGTAAACGATGTCACTTAACTCCTGCCAGCCACGCTCTTACCAAAGCAGAGAAGGAAATCTTTTTGAATGTCCGAGCAGATCAAGGTCCCGTCGGCTTCTCGTCAATATAAAGGAATAATAAATATGGCGAGAAAAAATTCCAAAACCTGAAGTCTCATGACGCCACGTGATTATGACACAATTGCTTCCGATTGCATTGAGGGGCTTCTACCGAAAATGTTCGAGTACCCATTGTGAAGCTATGTGCATTCCTCAATACAATATCTCAAGGTAATCGATCCGTAAAGCCTACCAGGTTACAAATGATGTGGCCCAATGTCTTGTCAGCTTTGAGTTGGTGTTCCACCATCCTTCTTCAATATTATGACGCATCTCCGTTCACCTAGTAGAAGAGATTGCCATACTCGGTCCTGGATTACTACACAATATGTTCCTCTTTGAGAGGTACATGGAGTCTTAAAGAAATATGTTCATAACCGCTAGGCCGTAAGGAAGCATCTCCAAGGGCTATGTAACAGAGGAGGTCATTGAGTTCTGTGTTGATTTTATTCCTGACCTTAAGGCGATTGGTGTTCCAGAATCACGACATGAGGGAAGACTGCGTGGAAAAGGCACCCTAGGATGTAAAGCAATGATATGTAGGGACGGGCATTCTCTCAATCAAGCACACTACACGGTTTTACAAAGATCTATCTTGGTTGCCCC
Source organism: Avena insularis (assembly GCA_023614405.1). NCBI lineage: Eukaryota > Viridiplantae > Streptophyta > Magnoliopsida > Poales > Poaceae > Avena > Avena insularis. Next base: position 366,414,104 of record CM042685.1, on the reverse strand, counting down.
GTATATCAATGAACACAAGAATTTAATACGCCTCAAACACCCGGAACAGTCTGATGAATGGATTATAAGTGAACACATGGCGAGTTTTGGCGGCTGGCTGCAAAGACTTCTCACGAATAACACCACTGTTGGGGATCAGCTGTACTTGTTTGCCAGGACACCTTCTTCGACTGTATGTACTTTCCAAGGGTATGAGATAAATGGGAATACATTTTACACGATAGGCCAAGATAAAAAGAGCACCAACCAAAACAGTGGTGTCCGCTTCGATGCAGCAGAAGACAATGGGCAAAAGACCACGTATTATGGGTTCATAGAGGAGATATGGGAACTTGACTATGGACCTAATTTTAAGGTCCCCTTGTTTTGATGCAAATGGGTCAAGCTAACAGGAGGAGGGGTTGAGGTAGACAAGAAGTACGGAATGACAACGGTGGATCTCAACAATCTTATGAAGAACTTAGACGAACCATTCGTCCTAGCCAATGATGTGGCTCAGGTTTTCTATGTGAAGGACATGTCCTCCAGACCAAAAAAAAGAAAAAATATGCAAATGAATACATCATATGATGAGCCAAAGCGTCACATAGTTCTTTCAGGGAAAAGAAACATCGTGGGAATCGAGGACAAGACAGACATGTCAGAAGATTATAATAAGTTTGATGAAATTCTGCCCTTCACAGTGAAAACTGACCCAAGCATTCCGTTAAGTAAAGAAGATGCTCCATGGTTACGTCTGAAGCGATCATAAGGAAGGACATATGCTAAGAAGTTCATGCTCATATTATGTAACTCTAGTTCATGTTTTTAATATTAATACATGTCTTGAGTGTTAGTCATGTTTTGTGGATGGACCGGGACTATGAGAAGAAGTTGTCCGATTCGCATTTTACCATTAAGATCTGATCTCCAAGCTGCGTGGTCACATATTAGGAGTGCCTCTATGACCAGTTTCTGGAGATGCCGGAGGACTAGGCTCCGTCGGCATCTCCTGGAACCGTAGTGGTGTCCCTGCTCTCGAAAACCATCTTGCAGCTTTGTAACTTCTCTAACTAGATCAATACACCTGGGAGCTAACTAATTTCACATATTAGGGAGTGCCTCTATGACCAGTTTCTCGGAGATGTCGGAGGACTGGGCTCCGTCGGCATCTCCCTGAAACTGGTCGTAGTGGTGTCCCTGCTCTCGAAAGGAGGTAAGGCATAGCCTCAAACTGGCTGGAGGACTGGACTCACAAGGATGCCTATTTATAGTACAAGCAGCTCGACATAGTGTCGACACTTACGAAATAATGTCGACACTCATCTTTAGTCCCGGTTGGTGTCTCCAACCGGGACTAAAGGTTCATCTTTAGTCCCGGTTGGTGTCTCCAACCGGGACTAAAGGTTCATCTTTAGTCACGGTTGGTGACACCATCCGGGACAAGGTACACGCCACACGACATAATGTCGACACTCACCCCTATTATTAGTGCTGACTCGTGTTTTTTGTCCCGGTTGGTGTCACCAACCGGGACTAAAGATGGACTAAAGGTTCATCTTTAGTCCCGGTTGGTGACACCATCCGGGACAAGGTACACGCCGCACGACATAATGTCGACACTCACCCCTATTATTAGTGCTGACTCGTGTATTTTGTCCCTGTGGGTGACTACCACCGTGACTAAAGTCTCATCTTTAGTCCCGGTTGGTGTCTCCAACCGACTAAAGGTTCATCCCGCCATTTTTCCGCCATTTTCTCGCCATTTTTCTTCCGCCATTCTTCTTCCCGCCATTTTTCTTCCCACCATTTTTCTTCCCTTGATTCTTCCCTCCAGTTCTTCCCGCTAGTTCACTATATATATGTAGGGTTGGCCTCCATTGTCATTGCACATCTCTAGACTCATATCTGCAACCTCATCACTCTCTTTCCCATGGCTTCCACCGTAGCACTAACCCCGAGAGGCGAGGCGCTTTGCGCCTCGAACTACCCCGCCCGCCATGTGTCCCCGGCTGGATCTTTGGCGTCGGAGGCGTGCAGTTCCTCCTGTTCCTCTAGGTGTGGCGCGGATGGCCATCACGAACCACTACTACTTGAGCTCACGCCGGAGCGGAGAATCCCAGATGGCATCCGACTATTTCCCTACTTGGGAAGCCTTCTTCGTGGATCGGCGTGAGAGGCGCCGCCAGCACGAGGAGGACGGCCCACCTCCTAACTTCAACGAGGCCGGCCGTCGGCTATGGTGGCGCGTCGGACTCTCGAGCGTCATGGCCTATGACACCGCCGACTCTAACCCCGTCTGCGCTACCCTCAAGTCCAGCCCACGCGCTACCCTCAAGTCCAGCCCACGCGTACTCTCAGAGGTTCAATTACTGGCGACCCAGCGAATTTGGCGATGCAGCGACTACAATGGCGAGTATTACAGGTGTAGGCAGGAGCATGACTGAATCACTCCAATATTCCGAAACAAGTTCGGCCGATTGTTACTTAATCTGGCCATGTATCTTAATTTTCAGTTCTTTTATGTATCTTAATTTTCAGTTCCAGTTCGGCTTTATGTAACTTACTATTAGTTGGCTATTAGTTCGGCTTTATCTGGTATATTGATTATGTCTCGAAAAAACCTTCACAAAATGACCTATCTCATTCGAGGTTTCTTGGCTTTCGGGTCAAATGACCAATGTTATGGCTAGAATCAAGGCATAGTTTGTGATAATATGGCCATATTGTGCATACATGTGCATCATGGCATGGCAAACAATGTTGCAAGAGGAAGTTTTCCTTTTTATCGCACCAAAAAGGCATTTTCCATTTTCCGAGCATAAAAAACGGACGGTTTTGTGAAGCAACCACCAAATGGCTAATTCAAAAAACCACCAACACATTTTACAAAAATACTAGACCACCTTATATGCACAATGTACCAACAAAGGGATCTGAAACCTTTCCGTCCACCTCTGGTGAAAAAGACAAATTCCTACCGAATCGGCAGGAAGTGGGTGAGATATGCTCATGATTTTTTACAAAAATCATTTTTAGGTTCACAATATGCTATTTTATCAAAAACAATGCAAGTTGAGCGAGGCTTGGTGAGATTCAAGTGTATACAAAAGATGCGACATTTAAATATCCAATCAATTCAAAAATGTTAATACAAAATATGCGGCATTAAAATATGATTTGATCTAATAAAAATCATTTTTTAGATGCTTAATATTTCTTGTAAAGTAAATATAAAATGATTTACATGAATGGATATATATTATTTTTCTGAAAATTATGATATATTATTCATATTTTTCTGAGTTGAAATGAAAAAGATATGAATTTTCTAAATTCATATCATATTTTTTAATTAAAATGCCCTTTAATGCATGAAATAAATGCCCCTTTAACACGGTTCGGACCCGGTGTTAAAGAGATGATTATTCGTTCAAGACCACCCCTTTAACACCGGTTCGTGGCTGGAACCGGTGTTAAAGGGGGGGTTGTAATAAATGCGCGCGGGAAACGGAACCCCCCCTTTAACACCGGTTCCCCTTCCTTTCTTCCCAGATCGATCGAACACACCGCCACCACCGCGCGCAGAGAGACGACGAAGCGCCGCCACCGCCGCCATGGCGTCTCGCCGCCGCCCATGAAGCGCCGCCGCCGCCCTTGGAGTGCTACACGGATCGAGGAATCATCCTCCGTCTCGCCGCCGCCGCTTCGGAGCTCGAGGTCCGCCGCCCCCGACCCCTCTCTCCTTCCCCGCATCCTTCCCCCTCCCTCCCGCCGCCGTCGGCATGCAGGACCATGGCGTTCCCGTCGGGGGCGCGGCGGCGGTCGGTTCTACCATGTGAAGTCCGGCGGCGGCGCTCTACCCGGGAGAAAGCTCTGGCGGCGGTGCACCTCGGTTGGCGTCGAGTCCGGCAGCGGCGCTTCCCTTTGGCGTCGAGTCCGGCGGCGGCGTTTCCCTTTGGAGCGGGCCATACGGACCTGGGCGGGCTGGCCCCTGCCATGCTCAGCGATGTTCCTGCGGGATGGAGGGCGGGACTGCGTGTAGACTAGGGATGGCTATGGCGGCGCACCATGTAGCGCAATGGCGGAGGCTATGACGATGGATGGCTATGACGATGGCTATGACGATGGACTAGGGATGGCTATGACGATGATGACGGTGAGACCATGGTGGCGCGTGCTGGTGGATGGCAAGTTGGGTGGAGTGCTACGGATCAAGTGGGGTCGTGGTTGTTTGGGGTCGGGAGAAATCCCTGTCGGCTCGTCCGACATCGACGCGGTGACACCCCTTTTCCACTCCCCTCCGTGTATCGGGGGAAACCCTAGGACAAGTCCGGGCAACAGCGTCGTCGACGTCGCATTCCTTCTTGAAGGTGTTGCTTGAAACACGGTGCTTCGAAGTGCTAGGAGTGAGGTGGGACAACTCCGGAGGGCGCAGCGGTCACGGGTCGTTTTCGTTCGTCAATCTGCTCGATGTCGGCATTTGTTTCTTTTATTTTTCTCTTTATTTTCTTTTGGGTTAGATTGTGCAGTTGCTTTTCTGTTGCTCCAACATTGTCGTTGTATCTTGTGATTGCTATATTAATATAGCGGGGCGCAAGCCTATTTCGAGGAGCCCTGACCACCTCGCTCTCTTCCCCGTGCAGGAGCGTCTCGCCGCCGCCGCTTCGGAGCTCGTAGGCCACGCCTCAACGCCGACGCCGCCCGCCGCCCGACGAGCCCGCCGCTAGCACCGCCGCCCGACGAGACCGCCGCATCCGTCCGACGAGCACCGCCGCCCGACGAGACCAACGTCACCCCACCGGTGAGCGCCACGTGTCTGCCACGTGTGTGATTGCTGACTCATCCTGATTAAAACTTGTTTGCTCGATAAATTGTACTACATGCATAGATTAAAACTTGTATACAAATTGGACCTCTGACTCATTTGTGTATTTATTTGTGTATTTTTGTATGAATAATATGTATATTTGTGTATGAATCCAAGTCCACTTGAATGTTTACACTCTTACTCTAGATAATATTATTGTTTTAGAAACTATGGATCCACTTAGTAGAAACCTTGAAGAAGAAGAAATAATGGAGAACATTATTGATGAGGACACCTCACAATATCTGAACTTGGAGGGACATGATGACGACAGCTCAAGTACTAGTCATGGAGAAGATGAAGACTCCGGTGAACGCAATTTAATGGTTACAAAGTCCGGCGAGGTATATGCATTGATTAAGCCTCTGCTGACTTCCACCAACAATCTTCTTCTACATGTATTAATTAACGCTTCTTTCTTCTTTTAGCCCTCTGGATCGACCAGCCAGCAACCATCTTCTTCTACGAAAAAGAGCAAGCGAGGCGCAAGCCAGCGGTTGAAAGATCGTGTCAAGTTCACGATCGAAGCAGTCCGTGTTGATGGCAGGCCGATGGAGCCCAAGAAGGCCGCAGACAAATTTGTACGTCAGGCTGGAGTTCTTGTTAGGGACCAAATCCCAATCATAATTGAAAATTGGAATAAGCCAAAGAAGGGCGACGGTACCTTTGTCGATGACAGATCCAAAGAAACGCTTTGGAATTCGTTGTTGGTAAATTTCACCCTTCCGCCAGAGGAGGATGAAAACAACCCGGTTATAAAGGAAAAGGTCAAAGAGTGGACTCTAAAGAAGATGGCTGACGCTTTCCATGAATCGAAGACAAAATTGAACAAATTTGTCAACTGCAAGACTCCAAATTTCGAAGACGCATATTATGCAAAGATAAGACCTCACTGGCCCGAATTTGAGACATATAAAAAAAGTGCTATAGCTAAAAAGAGGTCAGAAACCAATACGCTTAATGCCCTGAAGAAGGAATATCACCAGAGGACGGGGTCAGGTGGCTACATATCTCAGAGGCCTAAGTGGGAGGAAGCTGAGAAGGCCCTGCGCGAGAGAGGGATCACACCCCAGACAGATGGGTGGGACCTACGTGCAAAGACTTGGTTCTACGGAATCGGGGCAAGGTTGGACCCAGAAACAGGATTGTGTATCTTCCTAACACTCCTTGCCAAACCCGTCACTGAACTCATCACGGCATACGAGGAAACAGCCACCAGGACCTTCCATCCCGACAGAGAGAATGACCAGCTCACACGCGCCATCGGTAAAAAAGAACACGCTGGACATGCACGAGGCACAGGGGGTATGACGTGGAAGGATGGGTTTGCCGACTGGAGCGACTCTTCATGTATGGCGCGTAAAAGAAAAGAGCGTCTGAGCAGATGACACAGATAGAACATGCACTTGCGGCCTGCAGCGCAAGTGAATGCACAACAGCCATCAAGCTACCGGCCCATCTCAGCGCACGAAGAGCCTGCATTGGAAGCTGCCGCACTCTGCAGAAAAGCAGCGTGGCTTCCACGAGAACGTGCACCACGCTTGAAATGGCGGGTCCTCGATACCCCGTGGATGAGATCACGGAGAGCGAACACGCTGAGCTGCATGTGAGATTAATGGGCTTATCCATTAAGGTGGCTGTCGGCTATGCCTTACCTCCTGTAGCTGGTGGAACTTACCACTGCCGACCGATTCCAGATGGCTATGCTATTGTCGGGTTGGATGAGGTTGTGAAGGAATATGAGGAAGCACAGCTTGACCATGCTACAAGTGAAGGGGAAACTCAACTCAAATTTGCAGTGAAAACAACCATTCTTTGGAAGAAGGAACACATTGTGCTTCCAAGTTGGAGGTCACTGGCACCCCGCCTCGTCTCGTCGGCCGAGCCGCTTCAGCTATCTCTGCAAGGCAGCCATCTCCGCGCTTCAGCCATCTCTCGCTGCAGCCATCTCCGCCCGTCACCATCTCCGGTGCTTCAGCCATCTCCTCAACAGAAGCGGAAGAGCACTGCCACGAAGAGCATCGAGCACTGCCACAAAGAAATCCGCAGGAAACCGTACGCCAAAGAGTTCAAAAAACTACGTCCCGCAGCCTTCCGCCAAGCCATTGCCGGTTTTACCGTGGAATCGCAGCGACGAGGAGACCAATAGGATCTCGGAAGAACAGGTCAAGAAATTCTTTGCACCTAGACGGGCCGAGCCAAAGGAGAAAATAGATCCGGCGGTGGTGGAGAAGTTTTACAAAAATCTTTCGAAACCTGAAACCCCACTTGTGCCGGACTACGAGCGCCAGATTTTGAAGGCGGATGCAAGGCGCCGTAGGGAGACTGAAAGTAGCAGTCGTGAGGCACCCCAGAAAACAGTTCCCATGCTCGGAGAGCAGGAAAACCAATCATGCGCCCCGCTCCAAATGTTCGACACACGGGACGCTCCTCCCGTAAATGATTACGAGGCAGAGCTACAAAGAAAGGCCAATGAGATGGGGATGACTTATATTGCATACTTGAACGTCATGGGAGACAACTTGCCCAAATGCGATGCCAACCCCATACAGCCATGGAAGTATGGGAAGAATCTCGTCAAGAAAGAGGAGCTCAAGACTCTACCAACAAAGATGCGAAAATTGCACAAGTGGTACCTTCATTTCTGCAAGACGAGAAAGGTAGAATGGATCACGGCGCATATAAGAGATGATATTTTCTTCTGCGGATATGACGCGATCGACTTCAACATTCAAGACTTGCATTTTCTATTCAATCAGAAGGAACTCGACAAAGCTGCCATCAGCCTTTATTGTGTGTAAGTACTATTTCTATAATTTATATCTCATCTCATTCACTTTATTAATTGCATGTATATATATATGCTCACCATATATGTATATACTATTATGCAGGAAAAAGGTTATGGAATGCAGGAAAGGAGGCCCTTTTGACATTGGGTTCGTTGACCCAAATAGAGTTCATGAAGAAGTGGTAGAAACCAAACCCGGGCAAACAGAAGATTACTTGCTAACGTCTTTACTGAGACAACAAACCAAAAGGGAAATACTATTGCCTTACAACTTTTCGTGAGTACTGTTACCCTCTCTCTTGTACACATTCTATTTCAGCTTACTCGATGTTAAGTGTAACTGATGATGAGTTATGCGTGCGTAGGTTCCACTTTATTCTGCTAGTCATACAACCCGACTCAAGAAAAGTCCTTGTCATGGACTCGTTACGAAAAGAAAAAGAGATATGGGCAAACTTTAGAGAGATGCTCCAGAGGTAATTTCAATCATATTATCGCACTAGATCGGCAACTTTCATGACAATAAGTAATTAATTACTCCTTTATCCATTTTCTTTGCCGGACAGGGTTTAAAAAAGGTTCACGGGCAGGATCGTGGGTGAATGGTCAGAAGAACTAAAATTTGTAGACCAAAATGTAAGTAATACTAGCTAGCTTCCAATTCCATTATATCATGCTTTATTGATTATTATTTTGATTGAACTCTCTATTCTCGTAAAGTGCGCGCATCAGGGACACGGCAATAACTTATGTGGGTACTATGTTTGCGAGTTCATTCGCAACACGATATGTGCGACGGGCCAAGCCGCACTAGAACAACTTAGAGTAAGTAAACAAAGTCCACAACATTATTTTATTACCATCAATTGTGTTGAGTTTTATTCTTATATATATATTGACGACCCATTCTTCATATATATTCAGATCGAACGGATGCGGGACCAACTCCTACCATTTGAACGCATACGAGCCATTCAAGAGGAATTGGCGGGGTTCATACTTGATGAGGTCGTCACGCCTGGCGGAGAACTCTTTAGATATCCACCAAAATGAACGATGACGATATATGTGCCGATGACGATGTATGTGCCGATGACGATGTTTGTGTATAATAATAGTTGCTTAATTATTCATGTACTCGTATGTACCGATGACGATTTATGTGTATACCGCTCCCGATCGATTCCCCCTCGCTCCCCCCTCCCGCAGAAATACGCCCGGAAGCAGGCAGAGGGAAATGCATGGCGAAGATTTAGGCGGTTTTCCTGCCGCGGCAGAGTTCTGCCGCGGCAGGAAAACGGCCTAAATCTCTGCCGCGGCAGAAGAACCTTTAACACCGGTTCCAGATACGAACCGGTGTTAAAGGGGGGGCTGAGGCCTGCGGCAGCCCCACGTGCGCCACCCTTTAACACCGGTTCGTATAAGAACCGGTGTTAAAGGGGCCCCCCCTCTAACACCGAACCCTCAACAACGGTTGGGGAACCGCTGTTAGAGGGCCCTCCCAACCGGAGTTAAAGGGGGGCCCTGCACTAGTGTACGCCCGCCTCCTCAACAGTTTTACGAGGCATGTGCAAACCCTGTACGACCTCGGCGCCCGCCGCTTCAGGATCATCGACGTGCCGCCCATCGGCTGCCTGCCGGTGATACGCTCCTCCCTGTCCCCAACCGGCGAGTGTGTGGGCCTCTCAAACAATCTCGCCAAGGGGTTAAACGACTTGTTGGTCCAGAGGATGGCGGAGCTCGCTGCCGACACCGAACGGCCCGGGATCACGTACTCTGTGGGGAGCTCCTTCAACTTGGTGACTAACTTCACGGCGGACCCGGAGGCCGCCGGGTTCAAGAATGTGACCAGTTCGTGCTGCGGCACTGGACGTCTTGCGTTGGAGGGCTTCTGCCTGCCCGGCGCCACTGTCTGCGACAACCGTGCCGACTATCTATTCTGGGACTTGGTGCACGGCACCCAGGCCACCGCTAAGAAGGGCGCTGCCCTCATCTTCTCCGCCCCACTGGAGGAGGGATTTACCAAACCCATCAACTTCGAGGAGCTCGTTTCTTCAACACCCGGTTTTGATGGAGTTAGCAGCTCTTAAATTAATTGCGACTTCATTGGCAGGTAGTCAAGATCGTCATTTATTTTCTTCAGTTTATCACGAGTCCTGTTGGCACGATAGTTTTTACTGAATCTGTGTGTGCCATGTTACCTTTATTTTGTGTTTACAAATAAACTGAACCTGACACGTGCATTGTTCACGTGGTGGTGCGTCTAGTTTCAGGACGAGTGATCTCGATCATGGGATTCGGTCCAAGTTTCTTGCACTTCCTTTCTGTCAAATAAATGAGAAATGCAGTTATGCGTCGCAAAATGCTCCCTGTCTCTAGATTGTGTGTTCATCCACAAGGTTTAGTGTCCATCTTTTGTTTGTGTTCGTCCATGGGTCTCATATTGACTGGTGGAACGAAGGGGACATAAATAAATACAAAACAATCATTCGAAGACCGGCGTGCTAGAAAGATCAAGATTGCAAAGCTCCATGATGGTAATGGCATTGTCCAATCTGTTCCGTCGGACATGGACTGTATGGCATGATCTAATTTTACTATGGACTAGGAAACATGCCCGTGCATTGCCACGGCCTGCAAAGTTTATCCGTCGTATGCTTTAAACATAATACATATGAAATTCACATGTATAGAAAATACCCATGGGGTTAGTAGCAACTAACATTTCGATAAATTATCCATGAGAACCAATTCATATTTTTTTAATTTCGAAGTGTGATATATTGAGCTCGTGAAAAATACATCAACTTGTTTGTCATTGACATGCCATCTCCTCTATTCCTCAAGTGTTGTCTTCTTCATTATTTTTCTGGAAACTCTGTACCTCACCATGTCTGCTGCTCATCCCCTCTCTCCAATCCAAGATTGACCCACTGTACTCATTTTGATATTTCATTATACCGAGCAATGTTCCTATCATATAACTTTGTGTTTTGGTGACACATAGACTTTGCTTCTAAGAACCGCCGTAAGCTCTCCCTCCAGCCATGTAGTTTAGTGCTCTGATTTTCTATGGAAAGGAAGTACCATTGTACGAACTTTTCACCAAAGGGTGCCCTAAAATACCATATACAGTAAATAGCTAAGTCTAATTCGGCAACGTGTTCTTGACCTTGTGATAGCCACAAATTGAAGATGATCTCCACTATGAAACCTAGTATTACAGTAAAATATGTCATGGTATTTTCAGTTAATTAAAACAAAATGATGCGTTCGACCCACTTTGAATAGGAATACAACAAAATATTGTTGCATTAATTTTGCTATGAGACTTGAGTCGCACTGATGACCTCCTTCCAATAAGAATTTGAAAAACATACTGTAGATAACCCAACCCCCAAATCGGCAAGTAACACTTTCTCAGTTTCACCACTGAAGCAAAGAGATGGCAATTGGACATTTTAGATAAGGAAGGAAAGAAGTACACGAACACGGGATAGTGACTGGCCAATCATCACACTTTGACATTTGCACGGTCTCATTGCTCATGGTTACGGATCAAATTTAGTTAACCTACAATGTAAACCAGATACACATTGTTTAGCAGACTGAAATTGGCTACAATAAAATTCAAGTATCTAAGTACGGCCATATTGTACCATGAATAATTGGTACAATCTGGGGAATGTCATGCATTGCCAAAACAATAATTGAACAAATCTGCCTAAGTTTAATGTTGATACATACCAAGATGTCCAGAAAATTCATCCTAGGAACATAGCCCGCGTAAATGTTGCTTCTAGTCCTATCAAGCAAAACAACCCGAAGCAGAACACATTTCCTATAGCTTCTAGAACTGAAGATCCACAACATATGATCTAATGTTAGAAACATAGAACTGGGGAGCAACATGTGGCAAGCATAGGGACGGATATTGTTTGTTTAAACAAAAGTAAACTCAAGTATCTCGATGGCTAGCATGTTCTAACTGCAGCTATGGGAGACTAATATTTTTCTTTTTGGATAAAATTCGCTCGACCATAAGACCAACTCAATCCGCCCATAGTCGACATTGTAAAGATATTCAGGTGCACATTAATATGTGAATTACAACATGACATTCAAGACGGCCAGGTGATGGTGCATGGAAGCTTCGTTGGGAGACCCCAAGAGGAAGGTGTGATGAGCACATCAGCAAGTTTTCCCTCAGTAAGAAACCAAGGTTATCGAACCAGTAGGAGGAAGGAAACGACTCAAAGGTGTTGCTAGAAACTTGGAAATCTACACAACACAATCTTAAGACTTTGCCCCAACGAACAGTGAGGTTGTCAATCTCACCGGTTTGCTGAAAACAAAGGGTTAACTGTATAGTGTGGAAGGTAATAGTGGCTTGCAGAAAGTAAACTGTAACAGCAGAAGATGTATCAATGATAAAGATTGGACCGGGGTCCATAGTTCACTAGAGGTGTTTTCCTTAAGATAAACAAACATGACATGCTGGGTAAACAAATTATAGCAGGGCAATTGACAGGACTAAGCAAGTCATAAAAATGCAATACTAGACATTCATGATCCTATGAGATTCGATTGGGCAATACAACAAGGCACATAGGCTGCCATCCAACTTTATCTATGACTAGTAATCCACCTTCAGGTTAACATCTGAACCCCCTCCAGTATTAAGTTGCAAGCAATGGATAACTGCTTTAAGCAAAGTGTGTAAGGTAAACAATCCACTTGTTTCATGAACAAGAGACCGTTGTTTTCTCCCTAGTGGCAATAGCACATCTGCAACCTTAAAGATTTCGGTCACTTCCCTTAGATTAAATAGAGGCATGGACCCACTATCGTCTTGGAGTCACTAGCATATACTTGGCCAAGATAGCTACTAGAAACAGAGAGAATGCAAGATCACAAACAACACAGACATGATAGAACCAATAAGACAAAACCATTAATCAATCTGATATAATAATCTCAATATCTATCGGATTCCCGCAAACACAACATGCATGATTACAAATAGACGATCTTGATCATGAACGGAGCTCACAAGATCTAAACATGGTAGCATAAAGGAGGAGATACAACCATCTAGCTACTACATGGACCCGTAGTCCAAGGTGGAACTACTCACACTTCATACCAGAGGCTGGCATGATGAAGAAGAAGGCCTCCGAGATGATCTCCCCTCCGGCAGGGTGCCGGGAAGAGATTCAGATCCCCCGATCTAGGAACGATGGTGGAGGCGGCTACAAACGATTTCGTGAAATATTGATCGGGTACTTAGGGTTTTGGCATCAGGGGGTCTTTATAGCAAAGAGGCGAGGCAATGGGTAGCCAGGGCGGCCGCACCCCCCCCCCCCCCCGACGCGGGCTGGGCCCAGCCGCGCGGCCAGGGGGTGTGGCCCCCTAGTTGCTCCCTTCTGTCTCGTACTCTGGCTTCGTGTTCCCCACGGTAAATATTGACTTTGGGTTTTTTCCATCCAATTCCGAGAATATTGATTTTCTGTCTTTTCTGGAACCAAAAACAGAAGAAAACAGGCAACTGACACTGCGGCATCTTGTTAATAGGTTAGTCTAAAAAATATATAAAACACCTTAAAGTGTAGACAAAGCAAGCAAATTAGATACTAAACAAGCATGAAACATCAAAAATTATAGATACGTTTCTGACATATCACCAAGGTAGTCATACAAACAAGTATTATATACCTTGAACTTGACTGAAGGAATGAGTGAAACTTGATCAAGCAATACAACTCCCTTCTTGTTAGATGTTTGAAGTCTTGCAGTTCTGTTTGTTCCTTTAGCGGTCAATTTCTGCTCCACTTTTCTCCACTTGGAAGTGCCAGCGTATCTGAAACAACAAAGCAACCTACATAGTTAAACACCATAGCTGAATGAGAGGCGCTAAACCATAAAATCTAGATAAAGAGTATGCTGCTATCGCTTTCCAAGCAACTCAATGAGAAACTACCATCTCAATTCTCAAACCACTGGGACCAATAACCCTATAATAGAATTCACCTACACGTGCACCTACTATTGATCTACAGGGTCACTGACAGAGCAGCAAATAGCATAGTACACGACGACCACCAGCATCCATGTCGCCGCTCCTGCCGTCTTACCAATGTGCATGCGCAGCCAGCTCTGAATTTGCCATGTGCAATAAATTAATTAGAATTAAAAAAAATTATCAGTTATTTGTTCTTACCACCATAATTGATGCCATCATATAGTTATTCTTCTAATAAAGAATCAGTGAAGGTTAAACAAACTTGGTATCACAATAGCTTCTTTCTCTGGGATGCTACGAAGATCAATGCATGTTACGTGAAGAAAGATCTAACCATCTTGTCCTTTTGACAAGGACACATGAATGATCTTAAGAATTAATCAACAACAGAAAAAAGTCAGATATGTATACCAGCTTGATAGACATCCAATACAGTAAATTAATCCACAAAGCTGATTAGGTGAATCGCTTTAGTGGCGTATGAGAATTATAAAACATCGATTTAGCATGAGCTCATACTGAACTTTCATTTTACATTCATGCATGCCATTCAGCATCGGAAGAAAATTCCTTGATTATCACTGAACATGCTCTAAGAATGGTTTAGGAAAAAAGGCAACAAGTCTGTGACCCTATTATTTTTATAGAGATCATTACGAATTTCCCTAATTTCAAGTAAGGTGATTTTCATATCAGTCGGATATTAAGTTCAGCAATTATCATGATGCAAAAGTAAAAGAAACCCGTGATATGTTCGAAATTTACTTCTAAGAGAGGTCAAATAAATTTTAAGTGTTTAGTCCAGCAAACTTTATACGCACATGAACGTTAACACATCCATAGCCACATTTTTCTTTTGGTTCTCGTAGTTCAGTATTCCTTTCCCATCCAAATGTCTCATACCCATCGAGAAAAGAATATCAAACATGCGTAGGCTTGCTTACCTCTGTTATTCCCTCTTTACCACTTTTACGGATTATCTATTCTATCTATTATATATTAAAAGCAATATAAGGGTGTTGTTCGAGGCACCTGGTTGATCCACATCGTCCATTATTTTAGCTATTATTAGATCTGTAATTTGTGGTTAGAATTTATCCTGAGATTACGTAACTTTATTGTGAGAGTCCGTGACATTAGTTTGTGTGTCAACAGAAAAAAAATGACTAATCGTTTAGCCAACCAGAAGACAGGTTCCTTTGGAAACTCCATGTCAGAGCTTGTCTCCAATACCTCCATCGTTCAATACGCACACGATTGACCGTTCCGTTTTTGGCTGGGTCGCGTTTGGTTTTCTTGCTAGATGTAGAGGCCTAAGAGAAGAAACATTCGTCAACATAATATATATACAAGTAGGTACATCTAGTGACGATCATTGGACATCATATATGTATACCTCGTCGGTCCATTACTATGAAAACGCTCGTTAGCGGCGCTAGTGGAAAAGCCATCCGTGGCGCACTGGCCGTGCGCCACTAGGCTTGCGCTGCGGCTATCTCCTAGCCGTGGCGCACTGCCTGGTGCGCCACGGTTGTGTCGAGATAGGCGTGGCGCACATGTCAGTGCGCCACGGATAGTTGTCCAGGTGTGCTACGAAACTTATCTTCTGTGGCGCATGTGGCAGTGCGCCACTAGCCTGCGCAGGTGAGCTTTAAACATTGTGCGCCACAGAAGCTGTGCCATGTGCGCCACGGGTGTTTTTTTTAATTTCAGAGCCAGATGATATATAATACAGATTATATACAATATTACAGGCAGATATACACACAGATATAAGATATACAATTATATATATAAATACACAATTCACAAAACAAGATTGAAACAAATACATATAGATAAGTCTCATACATGAATACATAAGTTATACATTGTTTCGATCAAGTTACAAAGTAGTTGGTGACATGCGAATACATGTGTCTCGAACAAGTTAGAGCTCGGAAGCTCGCCTAGACATCTAAACTAGCTAGACACAAACGCGGGATAAATAACCAAAGAAGATAAGCATGATCACCGCGACGAAGGTGTAGGTCTTCATCCGGTTCCTCGTCCTAACTCCCGCTAGATAGCGCGTGTATCTAGCTTCCGCCTTCGCCATAGTGTTGTACCCTTTGTAGCTATTGCCGCTGAAACGGTGCACCTGTCTCCGGCAGTCTTCCCAATCATCGTAGACTCCGGGAACCCATCCCTTGTACACGACGTACCACGTCATCTACAAGTTGACAATAATAATTAACCGGTGATTGAAAAAAAACTTGTATAATTAAAGTCACATATGAAGATACACTTATAGAAAGTATTCCTAAATCAAAAAGGCCAAACTCAAAAAGCATGCCTCATATATAACTAGGTTGTTCGACACAGGAATATGCTACGATGGAACTGTCCGCCAAGTAGGATGCACAACACCTGGACCTGTACATAGCACAAGGCGGACAATCCCATCGCAGCACATTCACATATATAGGGTGCCATGACATTTCAATCATCGGCATTTCTCTCGAAAAAGACCGGCGAGGTATATAAAGCCTCTGCTGATCACGAGCTAGTAGATGCATTAGTTGATTCATATATATATATGTACTAACGACTGTTTCTTCTCTTAGACCTCCCCATCGGGCGAATCTACTGCAAGGAAACGAGGCCCGAGCAAAAAGTTGGCCGATGGTATGCGTTTCACAATTGATCTAGTGTCTCAGTTCGGCGAATCTTTGGAGCCGAAAGAGGCCGCAAGTGTATTTGTATACCAATGCGGAGCGATAGTCAGGGACGCCATCCTGATCACTACTCAGAAGTGGAATAAGCCAGGAAAGAAAAGTGATCGAGTTGGAGAAACTTTGGTCGATGACAGAGCCAAAGACGGTCTTTGGAATTCACTCATGGCATACTTCTCTCTGCCTGAATTGGACACTCCTGAACTCACTGAGGCATTGAGGTTGCAAGTCAGAAAGTGGGCCCTTAAGAAGATGGGCGGACAGTTCAAGGACTGGAAGAAAATATTGTACAACAACTTTGTCAAGAAGGGGCTGACTTCGCCATTCACTGGCCCGCTAGAGAAGCAGCGGGATAACTGGACCCCATTTGTGAAATATAAGGAATCAGAAGCAGCTACGGCCAAGTCAGAAAAGAATAAGCTAAATGCGGCTAAAAAGAAATATCACCATACTATGGGGACAGGTGGCTACAAGACGGCCGCGCCGAAGTGGGAAAAAACCGAGGAAGAAATGCGTAAAAAAGGGGTCACGCCAGCTATAAATCAGTGGCCCGTGAGGTCAAAAAATTGGCTCCTTGGGTATGGGGGGTCGTATGACACTGAAACCGGGGAGATTATTGTTACAAAGGAGGCCATTACTAAACCCAAAGATGAAGTTAAAGTGATACAACTGAGAAAAGATGGAAAGTTCATTCCCGACAGAGAGAACGATGAGCTGACATATGCCCTCGGGAATCCTGAAAAAGTCGGACGAACACGAGGCTTTGGCCCATCTGTTCCATGGAAGACAGGGTTTCCCGCTGACATCGACACTTATAGAAGCCGATCCAGAAAAACGAACCGCGTATATGGAGGAGGCAACGCGTTGGAGGCGGTTGAAAAAGGAACGAGGAATTTCAAGCCATGTTCAAGCTGCAGCAGAGCAAATTAATGAACTTAGATCTTGGCCAAAGAAGATCCTGCGTTAGACAGTCCAGTGGGCCCATCTCAGCAGAGAAGCAGCATGGCTTCCACGGAGGTACAAGCTAATAATCCAATGCTGATGGACAATAATGCACCGGTGATAGATGATACGGCCGATGCAACGATGGTTCGCTACCCCGTGGATGAAGTCGAGGCAAGGACAGCTTGTGAGCTACATGTCACAGTGAAGAACATTTCTATGAAGGTGGCGCTCGGCTTTGCTTTACCTTGTCCACCGGAAGCGACCTACCAAGGAAGTCAGATTCCAGCTGGCTATGCTCGTATCGGTGTGGATGAAGTTGAACTGACATGTCGATCACTTGAGCTTGACATACCTGCAGGCGAAGGGGAGAAAACACTTGGAGAAGTGGAGGGTGGGATCATTCTTTGGAAAAAACAACACATCGTGTTTCCAGGCTGGGGGCCAAGGAAATCTTCTCCTCCGAGAAGCAATCCATCACCTCCAAGGCCACCATCACCTCCGAGTCCACCGTCTCCACTAAGAAACAATAGTCCACCCCTTCCTGAGAGGGATCGCAGCGCGGCTGCATCTCCATCTCCGGCGCCTTCGCCTCCACCCACTGAATCAAAGGGAAGAAACCAGAAGAATAACACCGCTACGTCGAGGGAGACCCGACGCCGAAAACGACAAGATCCCCTCCCAAGAGTACCGCCGTCTCCTCCCAAGTTAGCTTATCACCGGACTGATGAGGAAAGCGCGGTGATCTCCCGGGCCGAAGTGAAGGCCCATTTTGCACCAAAACAACCCGAGCCACAGGTGCTAGTGGATCCAAAAGTCAAGAAGCACTTCAAGGCATTCCTTGAGCAACCACCCCAACATGTGTTAAATAGGAAAGATGAATATACACGCTGTCTTACGAAGACACTAAAAGAGAAGTCATCAAGCAGTACTGCAAGTGGGAGAAAATGAAAAGAAGTTGCCCAGCTCGGCAAGCAGGCAAAACAATCCATTGCCCCGCTCAAGGTGTTACCCCAGCCCACACAAGGTGGAATAGATATGAAATTAGCTATTAAATTAGCCAAGGAGTGTAACGTGCCGGTCGAAGCACTTCTAGCCGGCGGAGATAATGTCGCCAAGGGACCAATAGCACGAAAATTTGTCTACGGGGAGCCTCTGGTCAGCGATGAGGTATTCGATGATCTGCCAACACATATGCGACTGTTGCATATCTGGTACTTGAAAGTCACAAAGGAAGGGAGACAATTTCTCCTATGTAAAGTTGGAGAGGAGTACTTCCGTCATTTAGATCTCCATTGAACTTTGTGAACTATTTCAGTTATTCAACCTAGACGCCCTCGACAAGTCCCTCCTCAGCATATATTGTCTGTAAGTAATTAAGTCACTAACTCAGCTCGTTCAATTCATTTCCTGTCGTTATCCTCACTATAGCTCCTTCTGTATGCTATTATATATACAGAATGAAGATTCAAGAATGTAGAAGAAAGTCAATCTACAACATTGGGTTCGTTGACCCAAACAGAGTTAATGGACATACGCTAATAAATAACCTCGAGGAAACGAAGGATAACTTGCTAATGTTTTTGATGGAGCAACATTACAAGACACAAATACTATTTCCTTACAACTATGGGTAAGAGTCTTACTGTCTTGTACACATTCAATTTTTTTTTACTCGATGTTAAGTGTATATAAACGTGTGCAACTTCCACTGGATTCTTCTAAACATTAACGTTGACTGTGCAAAAGTTGAAATCTCGGACTCGTTAAAGAAGCCGATGGAAGACTACCGCAGCATAATTGATTGCCTCCAAAAGTAATTTCAATCACTATATCTGTCTCTTTCGTTCATTCTCTGAGATTTAAACTAATTAATAACTCATTCATTTCTTTTTTCCCGGACAGAGTTTGTAAAAGGTTCATGAAGGAGGTTCAGGGTGAATGGCATGAGGAGCTCACTTTTCGTACGGTCACGGTAAGTAGTACGAGAGCTAGGGGACTAATTTATGTAGATATTACAATTATCATTTTTACAATTATCATGCTTGATTATTATCTAATTGAATTATATTCTCGATCGAAAAGTGTGCGACGCAGCCACATGGGACTAATTTATATGGATATTACGTATGTGAGTTCATTCGTGGGTGTATGGAGAAGGGCACAGACTTTCTTCAAGTACGTAAACAATATATTCGCAATTTATTCTATAACATAGTTTTTGTTGAGTTCCATTCATAATGATCTACTTCTTTATATATAGTTAGATGCGATGCGGGATAAGCTCCTACCACATGAACGCCTACTAGCAATTCAAGAGGAGTTGTCGGGATTTTTGCTCAGGGACGTCATAAACTCAAAAGGAGAGTACAACATAGATAGACCTTCGTGTGTAATCGTGGATAGACACAAAAGGACAGTATCTGTTGTAATGATGATCTTGGTGTAAATCAATTAGACGAGCTCTAGTCTCGGTTGTGTATACATTTATATGTATTTATGTTATCGTGAGTGAAATTATATTATATATGCATCAAAGTATACAACATGTAGTAGCGTAGAATAATATGTATATGAAAATATAAAATGAAAAATAATCAAACACAAAAAAAGAAAACCCTAAAACCCCACCTCCTGCCGCGGCAGCAGTTTGGTGCAAAACGCTGCCGCGGCAGAAAAACTTTAGTCCCGGTTCGTGTTACGAACCGGGACTAAATATCCTCCAGCCCAGCACGCACAGAGCGGCCACGTGGAGACAATCTAGTCCCGGATTGTAACAGAACCGGTACTAAAGGCCTAACCTTTAGTCCCGATACGTTAGTCCCGGATTGTAATCCGAGACTAAAGCCTCTTACAAACCGGGACTAGTGTCCTGTTTTCTACTAGTGCTGGTTCCGGGTAGGCATAGATATATACATAGAAAACTATATATATACATGTGTCGGCGTACTTGATTGACACAGACCATGTGGATTTATGGCATGGGCGGACACCTAGTTCTTTTGGGCTCCGGCATGTGCAGAAACAGCTCTGGTTTGAGCCGTCGTGAGAACAACAGTGAAAATAAGCTCCTAAGAAATCGTAACCCAGTGAAAAATATTAATTTGAAATCACATTCCTCATTGTGGATACTAAATCAAGTCATTCGCACAATATGAGCATCAAATTGTGACAATTAGTTTCGAAATAATGAAAAATAAAGTAAGAAGGTTTTAGAATTTTATAGCCACCCAGACTATCGGTGATGCGGCGACATCTATATCTTGTCACAGCTCACATAGCCGAACCGTTCGACGTATATGACCATAGTAGGATATACATAAGTGCATGCCAAGTGGGGCTAGATGTCTGTTGGTCCCATATGTCATTGATTACAATTTGTAGAAGGGAATTGGAGAATGCACAACGCCAATTGGGTCGGCTGCTCATGTATATATATACGGACACATGTACAATTACAGGTATAACCCTGACAAAATACGGGGACCTATACCTAGTACAATATGTTACTCAACACCCCCGGCAGTCGAAGGGTCGGCACCGACACATAGACTGGAGCGAAACTCAGGAAAAGACGTGGACGGCAATCCCTTTGTCATGATATCGGCAAACTGCTGAGACGTCGGTACGTGAAGAACTCGAACGTGACCGAGGGAAACTTGCTCACGAACAAAGTGAATGTCCAACTCGATGTGCTTGGTGCGCCGATGATGAACGGGGTTGGCGGAGAGGTAGACAGCCGACACGTTGTCGCACAAGACCACCGTAGCCTTGTCAACGGGACAAGCGAGCTCGGAGAGAAGCTGACGAAGCCACGTGCACTCGGCCACAGCGTTAGCCACGGCGCGGTACTCGGCCTCAGCACTGGAGCGAGGCACGGTGGGCTGCCTCTTGGAGGACCAAGAGACGAGCGACGAGCCGAGGTAGACACAGTAGCCGCTGGTGGAGCGTCGCGTGTCCGGGCAGCCCGCCCAGTCCGCGTCCGAGTAGGCGACAAGGTCGGTCGACGTCGAGGGCGAGGCATGCAGCGACATGCCGTAGCCCATGGTGCCACAGATGTAGCGGAGAATCCGCTTCACCGCGACCCAATGGGCATCCCGAGGAGCATGCATATGCAAGCACACATACTGCACAGCGTACTGGAGCTCCGGACGTGTCAATGTCAAGTACTGGAGGGCGCCTACGATGGAGCGGTAGAACGGCGCGTCGGAGGCCAGTGACTCATCAGTGGCCGAAAGCTTGGCCTTCGTGTCGACAGGAGTAGGCGCAGGGTTGCAGTTAAGCATCCCTGCACGCTCGAGAAGCTCGCGGGCATACTTCTGCTGATGAAGGAAGAACCCGTCCGCACGCCGGACAACCTCGATGCCGAGGAAGTAGTGGAGCGGGCCGAGGTCCTCCAACGCGAACTCAGCGCGAAGACTGTCGGTGAGCTGTCGAAGAAGACCAGCGGTGGAGGCCGTCAAGATGATGTCGTCGACGTACAACAGCAGGTAGGCCATGTTGTTGCCGGTCTGGTAGACAAACAGCGATGCATCGGAACACGTGGAGCGGAAGCCGAGCTGATGCAGAAACGCGACGATGCGCTGGTACCAGGCGCAGGGCGCTTGCTTCAGTCCATACAAGGACCGAGAGAGCAAGCACACGTCATCGGGGCGCTCGGCGTCGACGAAGCCGATGGGCTGCTGACAGTATACCTGCTCCGACAGATGGCCATGGAGGAAGGCGTTGGAGACGTCCATCTGATGCACCGGCCACGCGCGAGAAGCGGCGATGTGCAACACTGTGCGGATCGTGCCCGGTTTGACAACCGGGGCAAACATATCCGTGAAGTCGACACCAGCGCGTTGCCGAAAGCCGCGCACGACCCAGGGCGCCTTGTAGCGCTCGAGAGTACCATCGGAGCCGAGCTTGTGCTTGAAGACCCATTTGCCGGTGATGACGTTAGCACGAGGGGGCCGGGGAACCAGCTCCCAGGTCCGGTTACGCTGCAGCGCACCATACTCCTCCTGCATGGCGGCGCGCCAATGCGGGTCGCGCAAGGCGGCGTGAGCCGAGGTGGGCACCGGCGAGAGGGCGGAGGTGGACGGCGCACTCGGCAGCGGGGAGGGCGCCTCCCCCTCGCTGGACGAAGGCACCCCGCCGTCATGCGGCAGAACACTGTTGCCGCTGGCCCAGAAGGCAGACGCGGCGGTCGGGGACGCCGTGCAGACGTACTGGTCGGCGGGGTATCGCGTAGACGGCCGCCGCACTCCCGCACGTGCTCGGGTGAGCATGGGCACAGGAGCCGCAGCGACGGGCGGCGAGGCGAGGGCCTAGGCGGCCGATGAAGCGGGCGACAAAGAGGCAGTCAGGCTGGTCGACGGCGCCGGAAGCGTCGCAGGAGCGGGCGACGGGGGCGCCGCGGGCGACGGAGACGCCGAGGGACCAGGCGGGGCCGGCGCAGAGGGGGCCGCCGCGGTCAGTCTTCGGCGCGCGGGTCCGGCCACATGGGGGCCAGCGGGCGCCGGGGGCGTCGTCGGAGGCGTCGCCAAGAGTCCCTGCTGAAACGGAAAAACCAACTCGTCAAAGTACACGTGTCGGGAGGTGAGGACGCGATGTGAGACCGGGTCGTAGCAGCGGTAGCCCTTGGTGTTGGCGGGGTAGCCTAGAAACACACAAGAGAGAGAGTGCGGCACAAGCTTGTGTGCGGCGGTGGCAGCAGTGTTAGGATAACACTTGCAGCCGAAGATGCGGAGGTCATCGTAGGCGGGCGGCGCACCGTAGAGTAGGTGATGCGGCGTGTAAGACCAAGGCACACGACACGGGCGGATGTTGATGAGGAGAGTCGCCATGGCAAGAGCATCCAGCCAGAACCGTGGGGGCATGTGTGCGTGGAACAGAAGGGTGCGGACGCAGTCGTTGAGAGTACGAAGCATCCGTGCAGCACGACCGTTCTGTGGAGAAGTGTAGGGACACGTGAGGCGGAAGACGGCGCCATGGGCGGCGAGAAGTGAGCGAATAGTGATGTTGTCGAACTCTTTGCCGTTGTCTGTTTGTAAGGCATGAATGGGGCGACCGAATTGAGTGGAAACGAAGGCGAAAAACGCGGTGAGGGTGGCAGCAACGTCGGATTTACGATGAAGAGGAAAAGTCCATACAAAATGCGAGTGATCATGCAAAATCACTATATAATAATTATAACCAGAATTACTTGGAACAGGCGAGGTCCAAACATCACTATGAATAAGTTGAAACGGAAAAGACGCGACTGTGGAGGAGGAACTAAACAGGAGGCGAACATGTTTGCCTAGACGACATGCTTCACAGGAGTGGGCATCCGTTTTATTACAAGTAAAGGAAAAGCCTTGCATTATTTGACGCAGAGCGGCGGAGCTAGGATGGCCGAGGCGAGTGTGCTAGAGATCGACACCGGCGGAGAGGGCGAGTGGGCTGCTGGCGGTGGTGGAGGCCGAACCAACCGGGTATAGATCGCCGGGGCTGTCACATCGGTGGAGGAGCATCCGAGTACGACCATCCTTGACAGAGAAACCAAAGGCGTCAAATTCCACAGTCACAGGATTATCACGACAGAAAGATTTAACGGAAACAAGATTTTTAATCAAGACAGGAGAAACAAGAACGTTATTTAGAGAGAGAGGAGTGGAAGTGGAAGGAAAAGAGATGGAACCGGTGTGAGTAATGGGGAGAGCATGACCGTTGCCAACGATGATGCGAGAGGAGGTGGAGGCAGGTGTAAAAGAAGAGAGGTTACCGGGGTGCGCGGCCATATGCGCGGAGGCGCCGGTGTCCATGAACCAGTCGCCACCGCCACCATACGCCCCAGCGATGGGGGCGCTCTTGAGGGTGGTCAGGAGCGCGGGGTCCCACGAGGCCGAGCTCGGGGGCGGAGTAGGCCGCGGCACCATAGCCCGGGGCGGCGGCGTAGCTCGGGGTG
Organism: Avena insularis; assembly: GCA_023614405.1. Taxonomy (NCBI): domain Eukaryota; kingdom Viridiplantae; phylum Streptophyta; class Magnoliopsida; order Poales; family Poaceae; genus Avena; species Avena insularis. Next base: position 366,389,852 of record CM042685.1, on the reverse strand, counting down.
GCTGCAGGTTGGGGCGCCGCGTAGAAGGCCTGGTGGGTGGCCGGACGCGGCCCCATGATGCCCGGGTAGGGAGCGCGCGGCACGGGCATGGAGTAGGCATGAACGACCCCGGTCCACGGATTGTGACCCGTGATCCACGGCGGAGTGGGGGCGGTGTGCTGAGGTGGACGAGGCGTGGGGGCGGTGGCGTTGGCGCCACCATAGCCACCGCCGTTGCCACCACCGCCACGGCAACGACGCCCGCGGCGACCACCGCCGTTACCACCACCGCCGGTGGCGGGGGGAGGGGGCGGGGGCGGCTGGGTGTAGAAGCCCGGAGGCGGACCCATGGGGCGAGGCGCGGAGGCGGGAGCGGGGCCGCGGGTGCCGGGGCACCGCGTGAGAGGCCGGCGACAAAGGCGGTGTGGGCCGCCCGAGCCCGGAGATGCTTGAGGCGGCGCTCCTCGAGGTGTAGGTAGGCAACGGCCTGCTCGAAGGAGGGCGTGGTGAGGAACGTGAGGTTGGAGGCAGCGTTGCTGAGATCCTCGCCGAGACCCGCCGACAGGGTGGAGAGCATGATCTTGTCGTCGATCGGAAACTCCAAGTCGCGAAGCTCGTCGGATAGGCTCTTCAGCTTGAGGACGTACTCGTCGAGAGAGTGGTCGTTTTGGTGGGTGCCGAAGAACTCCTGCTGGAGGAAGGTGACCCGCTGGATCTTGTTGTCGGTGAAGAGGCCGGTGATTTTATCCCAAACCGTGTGCGCGGAGTCGCCGTCCCGGACGACGGTGCGGAAGATATCGTTGGAGACGGTCTGGTAAAACCAGCGGATGATGGTGGCGTCGATCGCGAGCCACTCGGGGTCGTGCGGCATGGCAAGGAGGTCGATGGTGCCGTCGACGTGGTCGAGGAGATCGTACTCGCGGAAGAGCAGCCCGAAGTACGTCTTCCACGGGAAGAAGTTGGCAGCGGTGGTGGAGAGCGTCACCGGCACGCGCTCGGCGATAGGGATGTCGCGGATGACAGCGACGGAGGGGCCGGCGAAGGGGTTGCTGCTACTGGAGCGGGAGGAGTTGAAGGGGTCGGAGGGGCCGGAGGAGGAGAAACCGGCCATGGCAGAAGCGGTGGTGGTGGTGGTGGTGGTGGTGGTGGTGGGAGGCGGAAGCGGTGGGTGGCGGCTGGGGTTGGGGGAAGAGGAGCTGCGGCGCCGTGGAGAGGGCGGCGGCTAGGGAGAGGGGCCGGCGGCGCCCAGGGGTAGGGAGAGGGCGGCGGCTAGGTCAGGGACCAGAGGGGCTCTAATACCATGTAGAAGGGAATTGGAGAATGCACAGCGCCAATTGGGCCGGCTGCTCATGTATATATATACGGACACATGTACAATTACAGGTACAACCCTGACAAAACACGGGGACCTATACCTAGTACAATATGTTACTCAACACAATTATCAAGCTATCTTGTAAGGACGTACTATTTTCAACCGGCTGAAAACCAATTTTCTTTTATTTCTGATTTATTGTCCTTAGGAATCCCTAAAATTTATTCCCAAATCGATATTCCTAAATCCCCAAAGTATTTCCCGAGAAGGTTTTCCCATAAGCTAGGATTCGAAGCAATCCTCTTGGATTCTCCTGACTTTGACCATGCGGCGCCACAGCAACTTCTCCACTAAATCTACTCCACGCCTAGTTGCCAAGCGTAGCAAATTATGGCTGCATTATCCGTTCGTCACAGAGGTTAGTGAAGTGACAATACGCGTCCGTCTCGAGACTCACCACTCTTCGCTCACGTTCAATGTCACATACACAATGTACCCCAATCATTCTACCTCAGTCAGAGTTGCACACAATCCTCTCATTCATCCCCTCCTTCGTTCCCTACCCGTGGGCTCCCATGGAAAAGCTTGCACGTTCCGCGCACCACCCTCATCTGCCGCAAAAACACGGAGAGGACACCACCCTTCGCGTTTGGCTGTTTCCCAACGGGAGCACGCTAGCCTAGTTGGCTAAGGAATTTCTCCAAGTCGGCTATAATGGTCAAGACTTAGAAGAAAACCCCAATGGTCGGAGTGTTGTGTTTCGGAAGATTCCGCTGGTGAACTTCAATTGATGGCACCGGAGTTTGCCAGATTGGATGGATCTCGGTCACGCGCAACCATGTTTGATTTGACCGTTTTGTTTCAGAGGGAGTGGTGTGAAGCTTTACAGACTGTTGCCATTAAGAAGATGCCATTAGTCCCATGGTGAAGTCAGTCGTGGAGAATGACATGAAAGCCAAGGTCTGAAGAATGGTAATGGTGGTATGAATCCTGTTTGCGATGAGGTTTTGGCTTGGTGTTCTAGGTCTTGGAGCAGCGACATTAGAAAGTGAGGGCGACACTACATGAGATTTTCATAGTTCAAGCTGAAGGGTGAAAATCTAAGGGCTGGCTTTAATTGGTTGTGCCTAGCAATGACCTTGTTAAAGTCATTGTTTGTCAGGGCGGATTTTACAGGATAAAAACCTATGATCGATGATCAGGACGATGACGGTGCTAGTGCACTGTTCTCTTCTTGGAGGTGACGATTTGGGAGATGATGAATTTTTGGTGCTGCCTTGGTGGTTTTTGGTCGCTGGTGTAGGGCATAGATCACTAAAGCGGGACTTTTTTTTCCTGTAATTCTTCTTTCTATTTTTTTGGTTGTGTGCATCCATAATGCCATTAGAGTAATGCGTTATTGCAGTGGCTGGGTGTAATTGGTATCTTGCGATATTAATATATGCTCCTTTTAAAAAAAAAACCACAAGTTTTCCTGCTCAAGATGGTGGGCCCAAGGTTCTGGACCGTGCGGTTCTTCAACGATCACGACACTGATTTATTAAAGTATATAAGCTTTCCACACACGGGCAATGTTAGAGATGGGGCTGGCAGGGGTGGAGGCAATTCTTACACCAGGGGATCACAAGGGTTCCAACAGCAGCAACGCAATGAGAATTTTAACAAATTTGAGTTTGGCTCTGGTTCCAAACAGAATAGGGGGAATCAAAACTGGATGGAGGGACGGGGTTATTCTGAGCAAGCGTTTGCATGTGATTTTGGTTCTTTTGATGAAGGGTACTATAATGGAAATCAGTCCTATAGTCAGGATGCAAGCAATCAAGGCTATCATCGCCCTCATAGGTCACAATTCTATGGAAACTTGAACCAAAATGGATGCCGGGGCTGGCAGAGGTCGTTTCAATAGTTCTCATACACCTTCGCAGGCACCACATTATAGGAACGGCATGAAGCCTTCGGCGTAGGCCAAAATGCCCTCGACATATGCTACGCCGATGGCTGCTCTCGGCATAGCCTTCTCGGCAAAGATTTTCCTCGGTGGAGGCATTTTTGTCCGTCGGCGTATACTACGCCGACGGCCTTGTCCTCGACATAGCCCCATCGGCATAATAACGACATTTTGTAAAAAATCCAAAAAATAATTCAACTTTTTTTGAAAAAAAATTGATTTTTTTCTCAATTTGTTTAAATCTTTGAATTGTTTGAATCATTAATCTTATACCTAAAACATTTTTACACTAATTACATTTAATCTTTGATCAAATTAGTCTTTAACAAACTCCCTGCTCGGTCACTCATCCTAGCACTACTCCAGCTCCAGCATACTTAATTTCTCAGTTCCTTCCAAATCAGTTTCCGCGAAGCAATTTGTATCTAGTTGTCAATACTATGATATCAATCCTATTAACTCTTATATCATTATGTCACATGTTTTTATTTTTTGAAACTACAAACACTTATTTAAGTAAACAACAATGAATAAGTAAAAATATTACTAATTCAAATAAAAATACTATTGAATTCAAATAAAAATATAATAATTTTACTTTTTTGTATTTTTCTATTTAATATGGAATAATTAATATCTTTAAATCCGTAAATCAGAATTTGATAAATAATATGTCTAAATTGATCAGAAAAATGAAAGTAATCTAAATATGATATCCATATCAACTAATCACAAACCCCCCATTTTTGAATTAGCTATTTGTTGATTGCTTCAGAAAATCCTTCCTTTTTGCGCTTAAAAAAATGAAAAATGCCTTTTTGGTGCGATGAAAAGGAAAACTTGCATTGGATCTTTGATAAAATACCATATTGTGAACCTAAAAATGATTTTTTGTAAAAAAACATGAGCATTGGATCATGTACCTATAGTTCATATATGACCCACTTCCTACCGATTCAGCATAAATTTATCTTTTTCACTAGGGGTGGACGAAAAGGTTCCGGATCCTCCTGTTGGGACATTTTCCATATAAGGTGGTATAGTATATAAAATATGGTGGTAGCATTTTGAATTAGCCATTTCGTGATTGCTTCACCAAACCGTCCGTTTTCTGTGCTCGGAAAATAAAAAATGACTTTTTGGTGCGACAATATGGGAATATTATCATAAACTATGTCTCGATTCTAGCCATAGCATTGGTCATTTGACCTGAAAGCCAAGAAACCTCGAATGAGATAGGTCATTTTGTGAAGTTTTTTCAAACATAATCAATATACCAGGTTTGATATTTTTCCTTCTAAATATGTCACATAATATGACACCACATGAAGGTTTCACATTGTTTCGATCGTTTTTGAATTTCTTATGCCTGCTTTAAACTATCGTCAAACTTTATCTACCGACGGGCATGAAGATTCTTAGCTCGGGGCCGAGCCTCGCTAAACTTGCATTGGATCTTTGATAAAATACTATATTATGAACGTAAAAATGATTTTTGTAAAAAACATGAGCATCGGATCATGTACCTGTAGTTCATATCTGACCCATTTCCTACCGATTTGGCAGAAATTTATCTTTTTTATCAGGGGTGGACGGAAAGGTTTCGGATCCTCCTGTTGGAACATTGTCCATATAAGGTCTTCTAGTATTTTTGTAAAATGTGGTGGTAGCATTTTGAATTAGCCATTTGGTGGTTGTTTCACAAAACCGTCCGTTTTTTTTGCTCAGAAAATAAAAAATGGCTTTTTGGTGCGACAAAAAGGAAAACTTTCTCCTGCAATATTGTTCGTCGTCCCATGATGCACATATATGCATGATATGGGCACATTATCAAAAACTATGCCTCGATTCTAGCCATAACATTGGTCATTTGATCCAAAAGTCAAGAAACCTCGAATGAGATAGGTCATTTTATGAAGGTTTTTTTCAGACATAATTAATATACCAGGTTTGATATTTTCCTTGTAACTATGTCACATAATATGACACCATGCGAAGGTTTCGCATTGTTTCGATCGTTTTTGAATTTCTTATGCCTGTTTTAAACTATCGTCAAACTTTATCGAACGGCGGACATGAAGATTCTTAGTTCGGGACCGAGCCTCGCTAAACTTGCATTGGATCTTTGATAAAATACCATACTATGAACTTAAAAATGATTTTTGTAAAAAAAACATGAGCATCGGATCATGTACATGTAGTTCATATCTGACTCATTTCCTACCGATTCGACAGGAATTTATCTTTTTCATCAGAGGTGGATGGAAAGGTTTCGGATCCTCCTATTGGGACATTGTCCATATAAGGTGTTTTAGTATTTTTGTGTGATGGTAGCATTTTGAATTAGCCATTTGGTGGTTGCTTCACAAAACCGTCCGTTTGTTGTGCTTAGAAAATAAAAAATGGCATTTTGGTGCAAAAAAAGGAAAACTTCCTCCTGCAACATTGTTCGCCGTCCCATAATGCACATATATGCACGAAATAGGCACATATCAAAAACTATGCCTCGATTCTAGCCATATAATTGGCATTTGACCCAAAAGCCAAGAAACCTCGAATGAGATAGGTCATTTTGTGAAGGTTTTTTTAGACATAATCAATATACCAGGTTTGATATTTTCCTTGTAACTATGTCACATAATATGACACCACGCGAATGTTTTACATTGTTTCGATCGTTTTTGAATTTCTTATGCCTATTTTAAACTATCGTCAAACTTTATCAAACGGCGGACATGAAGATTCTTAGTTTGGGGCCGAGCCTCGCTAAAATTGCATTGGATCTTTGATAAAATACCATATTGTGAACTTAAAAATGATTTTTGTAAAAAAAAACATGAGCATCGGATCATGTACATGTAGTTCATATCTGACCCACTTTCTACCGATTCGGCAGAAATTTATCTTTTTCATCAGAGCTGGATGGAAAGGTTTCGGATCCTCCTATTGGGACATTGTACATATAAGGTGTTTTAGTATTTTTGTGTGGTGGTAGCATTTTGAATTAGCCATTTGGTGGTTGCTTCACAAAACCGTCCGTTTTTAATACTCGGAAAATGAAAAATGGCTTTTTGGTGCGACGAAAAGAAAAACTTCCTCCTACAACATTGTTCGCCATCCCATGATGCACATGTATGAACAATATAGGGATATTATCTCAAACTATGCCTCGATTCTAGCCATAACATTGGTCATTTGACCCGAAAGCCAAGAAACCTCGAATGAGATAGATCATTTTGTGAAGGTTTTTTATACATAATCAATATGCCAGGTTTGATATTTTTCCTCGTAACTATGTCACACAATATGACACCACGCGAAGGTTTCGTGTTGTTTCGATCGTTTTTGAATTTCTTATGCCTGTTTTAAACTATCGTCAAACTTTATCGAATGGCAGACATGAAGATTCTTAGCTCGGGGCCAAGCCTCGCTAAAATTGCATTAGATATTTGATAAAATACCATAATGTGAACCTAAAAATGGTTTTTGTAAAAAAACATGGGCATCGGATCGTGTACCTGTTGTTCATATCTGACCCACTTCCTACCGATTCGGCAGAAATTTATCTTTTTCATCAGAGGTGGATGGAAAAGTTTCGGATCCTTCTATTGGGACATTGTCCATATAAGGTGTTCTATTATTTTTGTGTGGTTGTAGAATTTTGAATTAGCCAGTTGGTGGTTGCTTCACAAAACCGTCCGTTTTAATGCGAGGAAAATGAAAAATGGATTTTTGGTGCGACAAAAAGAAAAACTTCCTCGTACAACATTGTTCACCATCCCATGATGCACATGTATACACAATATAGGGACATTATCACAAACTATGCCTCGATTCTTGCCATAACATTGGTTATTTGACCCGAAAGCCAAAAAACCTCGAATGAGATAGGTCATTTTGTGAAGCCAAGAAATCTATTGCGAGCGGGCGACACACAACAAGAAGAATTGTCATCTGTTGTCCATGCCAAAGCCTACGGCCATTCAATATGGCTTGTGTAGAAGTGAACTCATCAAGTTCCAGCATCGGACGATCTTATTTTTAAAGCATAACAGAGGGAAGCTCGGAAGGATTTCTGTTAGTGGAGCGGCACAACAAATTATTCATGAGCTCGAGTGGATTATGCCAGGAGCTTACCATTGGGATTTAGTGTCCGATGGTGAACGAGCATACAAAGTTTGTTTCCCTTCAAAGGCTGAGTTAACAAGGCTAAATAAACTGCCTGATATCCCGGCCGGTGAACGACTCTATGCTCCATTTTGAAGAATGGTCTGCTGCACCGGAAGATGTTACTAGAAAGAATATACTAGTTCGGCAGCCTCTAGCTAATGCTGCAGAAAAAACAACGTCGAAAAACAACAAGGTGATATTCAGTTTGGTTCTTTGAAATTAGGCATGGGTCGTCTGTCCAAGTCGGACAGCAAGCTGAGCAATTCTATAGCTTGTTCTCGATGGGGTGACAGGGTGGACGTAGAAGAAGAGGGCCTAGCTACCTACCTTCCCCAGTACCATGCTCAGCTCCTCCACGGTCTGCAGATTTTCCTCTTGATGTGAACAAGGTTGCTGCGACGATGCCTGTTGTGACAGACTTAGCGGCCGGCTCAGATCATCGCTGCTGCGGTAGCACCCGCGGCCACGTGTTCCGTCACTGTTGTACGTAGTACTCCCTCCGTCCTAAAATAGATGTCTCACATTTGTTAAAATTTAGACGAACCTAGACACTATTTAGTATATAGATTCATCCAAATTTTAACAAATCTGAGACATCTATTTTAGAACGGAGGGAGTACAAGTTCTGGGGATTTTCCCTGCCACCGAAGAAGTCGAGCAGCTAGCAGCCAACGTCTCCTACTGGCTCTCACACCAATGGTGTCGAGGTCTCGCTGCAGAGGTCTCCTTGCACAAGGCTCTCTGTCTTCGTCATGATGTACAAGGCTCAGGGCTCGATCGGAAGTTTCGGAGACGGTGACACGGGTAGTTTCTCCTTGCACACCGATTAACACTTGTGACCGCCGGTCGCGGCAGTCGCAACTCTCTCCTCCTTCTCCTGTCTCGCCTGTTGATGTGGGAAAGGTGCATCATTCTCCACGGCAGGAGGCTGAGGGGAAGTCGATGCTACACGAGAAGGAGACACGCACACTCCAGGAGGTTTTGCTGTCGCTGGCCTTATGGCATCATCGACCGCTACGCGAGGTACATGAGTGTTCTCGTATGGGGGTATCTCTCCATCACAAGGGTTGGGCGTGCGCTCGAGTGACCGCATTCGCATTCGAGCCCAACCAAACGCGGAGCTCGAGAGGGCGACCAAGTTGGCACAAGCAAAGGATTAGTGCAGCACCGCAGGTACTACCTTCATTAATAAACTTTCTATTGCAATGGTAGTAAGTAGAGCATCAAAATCAGGTGTCTCTCGTTGGGGCAGTCACCGAGCCAAGTTTCAGATTCTATATAGATTCAATAAAATATGAGCCAACCCTAATCCCTAATCATGTGTAGATCCAACCGCCCCCCCCCCCCCCCCCCACACACACACACACACATAAACCCTAAATCCTTATACGATTGGGTCAGAGCTTGTTTAGCTAGTTTAAGTTCCATTGCTAATGGTCATTGTATATTTATTCAGTTTATCTTATGCTATCACCATTATTTGACAAATATAATGCCATTGTTTTGGCTGTGTATTATGTGTTGATTGTTGTGTTTGTGGATATAACCAAGTGTTGTATCCTAGCATTGATTGTTTAGGTCTTGGGGTGTGCCTATTTGTCAAGCTGGTTTGATTATAGTTTATATGTGATTTTAATTGCGGTTCATACTAATTGTTTATAGAAACCAAGGTTATTTGTTATATAAATCTCTTTTCAGTTTTCACACTCCCGAGTTTGTTCGAATATTAGAATTTTTTCAAGTGTTGTGGTGTGCCTGTTTATCAAGCTCATTTGATTGCAGTTTTTGTATGATTAAATTTTTTGTCAATACTAATTATTCATAGAAATATAGGTTAATTGTTGTATAACTCTTTTGACATTCCTAAGTTTTTTTGAATGTTACATTTTTCTAGTATGGTTTCTCTATCTTCTGTTTCCTTTTTTCTGAAACGAGGTGTTGCTAATGCTTTTTTTACTTTGATGGTCGGTTTTCTATGTTCACAAGCTGACATTTCTTTCTTTCACTATACCTTGCAGGCACTCATTGCAGTCATTACACCAGCACACTTCATATGTTTGTAGTTACTTTGCTTAGTTTAACTATGTGAATGATATTTTCTTCCTACATTTCACAAATGATCATATATGTATGTGACTTTTCATACGGACTATATGTTCATAATTCCTTTACTTAGTCATGATAATGATCTATTATTACTATATTTGAGTGAAGATCATGTACGATGGTAACTAGACCATTGTTATTTAAGTATTTCTATTTTATACTAATTTATTATATTACTCTCTCTTATTTGATTTAATTGTCTAAGGCTTAGGTAAATTATTTCAGAGTTGTACGATATTTTCCTTCTATATGTGAATGTCTGAGCCATTTCGGTATAGTTCATTATTTAATCAATTTCATGTCTACATATTATTTAGATGTTATAATGATATATTCGTAACCTTTTTGTTGTCCTAACTGTATCTTACCCATCACTGGGTGAACAAATCGCGATCTTGATGCATAGGCCTCAACCTTTACCTATGGAATACCTAACATACACCTTTATAATCACCATTTCACTGAGTGACGTTGATGCAGACAAAGCAGCCTCGGGAAACCGTGATTAATATGATCTCGCGGTCTAAGGAGAAGGAGACTATGTTTCTGACTATTGCAACAATGAACTTTGTGACTTGATCGTGTCGCAATCTTTGAGGAATGTCTATCACATCATTCACCAATGATATGACCTCATTATCAACCAGCGCTATCACTCCATGATCAGGAAACCTTGATCATCTTGTTTCCCAACGAACTAGTATCAATAGAGGCTAGTAGGAACTTATGTTTCATATCACACATGTATCAATGTTTCCACTTGATACAGTTATAGCACAACATGAAACTATTACGAACTTATTGGGATATGACAATAATAAACCTTTTATTATTTTCCTCTAGGGCATATTCCCTTCACCTTCGGCTCTGATATGCTACGGACATGACCATGACCCCTTGCGTCAATGATCAATAGCGGGACCTGGATGCCCATAATGACCACCCGTGCATTCATGAATCTCATCGCTTGAACCTTAACTGCGTAGTCCTATTCCCTTTGCCATACGATACCTAGGTCATCTAAGATTTGATCTTAAGTATCTTCATACTTGTGTTCGATATCGTTTTCGATGAGCTTGTTTACTCGTTCCCGTGTCGTTGCATTCCATGGTCTAGTCATAGGCTTGCAAGCTTCGTTAATGCAACGTCATCGAGTTGGCCACGTGTATCTATCCGTTACTTGGATTAGCAAATTCTGGTCTTGATAAAAACTCCTCAACCCGTCTCTTCGGGAAACCCAACGATACCTTTATGATCACCCTTTCACAGTTTGATACTTGATATCATCAAAGTCTCCTTCCAAAATGGTGATTAAGCATTATCTCACAGTCGAAGGATATAGGCCACGATGTTTCTATGTTATCATCAATAATAAACGTTTAAATAACTAGATCTCATTGTGATTAACGTTGGGTGTTTGTCTATTACATTATTCCCCAATAATGTGATCTCATTGTCAATCGGCACTATCACCATGTCCTCGAAACCATAAGATCATCACTTGTCTAATGAGCTAGTTTACTAGAGTCAACTAGAGACCTGGTTGTTTACATACCACATGTGTATCAACGTTTCGTATTAATATAGTTATAGCATGGTAAGAAACATATTACGAACATACAAGAGATACATCAAATAAAAACACTTTATTATTTGCCTCTAGATCATATCTCCTTCAATACGAAGGGTAAGACTACGTATTTTCCCTTTTATTTTTTAAATTGATGATTCAAAACAATATATCTTGAGAACCGTTTGTTGAAATTACAAACCATTTTCACTTTTGAGCTCCTCGTGCCTAGATCTTTAAAACTAGATCCCATGTACTTTAGATTTCTCCAGTTCTGTATTTTTATACTTCGTATTTTTAGTATACTTTATACTTGGGTTACTATACACTTCTACTTTTGTGTACTTTGTTGGTGAGTACACTGGTACTTTTCTGTACTTCGGCTCCTATTACTATAGTACTTTCGTGTACTTGGATCTATAAGTATGGTTGTACTTTCTTGTACTTTGACTTCTACAAATATTGTACTTTCATGTTTCGACTCTAAGTACAGTTTTACTTTTGTGTAGTCTATAAATACACTTGTAATTTCATGTAATTTGACAATGTGTATACTTAGATTTTTCTATACTTCGGCTCTTAATACAGTAGTATTTTCGTGTACTTGGTTCTAAATATTGTTGTACTTTCGGATAGTTCGGCTATAAGTACAATTATATTTTTGTATACTTAGTATGTAAGTAAAGTTATAATTTTGTACACGGTTGTATAGTTGTACTTAAATCATTAACTACTTCATTCTTGCGGCAATCAACGGCAGGCCGAGCCGATGGGAGTGCGGCCGATGCAGCCGCACAGGGCCTCTAAATTTTTGGGGCCCTAGATTTTTGACTCGGCAATTGGTAGCACAGAGCCCTTCAGGAGTGGCAAACCAGTGATGAGGAACGGCAGCCGTCCAGGTATCTCGGGGCCGAGGGGAGTATCACCATGGACGCACGGGTTGAAGCTTTCTGTACGAAGTCGAAGGGTCGGAGAAGATGCCTGAACATGGCCTGTGCATAATCATTCAAGTGAAAAGGCCCATCTCAATCAGGCCCGGACTGGGCGTAGCGTACCCACTGCTCCAACTCGAGTCAATCACATGTTCCCCTAAAAAAACATAACCTACACACGTCTTGCATCTTCTAAAAAAATCAGGTTTTGCTCAGCCAACGAATGTTTCAAGCGTAGTGTCCATCTTTAAAAATATTATTATTTCCATCCTCTTGGTAGTTGTATTTTTCTGAACTTGAATTTTGGTATTTTATTCGTCATTTTTAAGAGTAGACCTATGCTTATACCTTAAAATGTTACCTATTCTTTTCACCCAGTAAATGTTTATTCATCAATCTGCACTAGCCACCAGCATCTAAAAAATCCAGATACCCATGCATACAGTGTTTTAAAAATTAAGATCAGAACATCAATTACATATATTATAATTTAAATTAGTTTATAATTTTTATGAGTTAGAGCCTCATTTTAGATTTTGGCACAGGGCCACAAATTTTGCCGGCTCGTCCCAGATCAACAGCGCGTCACATGTCAAACGTGAAGCAACTCCAGGCTCGCGAATAGAAGGTCGGTCTTTTTTTAATGATACCTGCAATTACCTTGTCAATATAATTAGGGTCTCTCTAATTCTCAGCTGACTGAGAATTAGCCTACGTCACAGTCAAGTGACGTCAGCTCCGTCCGCTCCACACGCGACCTTCGATCATATGTTATTTCGCACTGTCCCTGACGGAGATTGCTGTAGCACGTATGCACGCATCCGGCTGGCCCTACGCAGGCTTCTACTAGTAAGAAGAGAAACCAGTAAACGTGTAGACTCTCAAGTGGTCTTCAGATATCATTTAATACGTTTCTATTTCTTTGCCCATTTTTTCGGTTTGCACTGTTCATACAGGTTTTGCAGGCAATGCTTCTTTTGCTTTCGGAAGGGAAAAATCGTCCCGCTCTAGCTCCAAATAAATTAAAAAATGTTCCGCTAATACTCGGTCTTGAATAATTTGTCTCAAATTATTTGTCATATATTTGTCTATACATGTTTTAGTGCATATGTACATGTGATTCCGGACAAATCCATGACATCTAATTTGAGACGGAGAAATTAGTTAAAATGCACTTGCACCGATCTCACAACTTGCATCATAACAATTTTAACAAGAAAATCTTAGTTGCAACCTCATCTACAATTGACAAATCACAGTTGCAACCGTAGTTGCAACTAGCAAATTTAGTTACAAACCCACTTGGAAAAAATCTCAGTTGCAACCTCACTTGCAACTCAAAAAAATATGAGTTACAACTTAAGTTGCAACTAGATAAAACCTAACTAAGATCCCACTTGCAACTCAAGAAACCTCAATTGCAACTTCACTTGCAATTGAAAAAAAAATCTCAATTGCAACTTCACTTGCAACTGAAGAAAATATGAGTTACAACTCAAGTTGCAACTAGAGAAAACCTCACTAAGACCCCACATGCAACTCAAGAAAGCTCAGTTGCAACTTCACTTGCAATTGAAAAAAATCTCAGTTGCAATCTTATTTGCAACTTGAGAAAATATGAGTTACAATTCAAGTTGCAACTAGACAAAACCTCAATAAGACCCCATTTGCAACTCAAGAAATCTCAGCTGCAACTTCACTTGCAACTGAAAAAAAAAATCTCAGTTGCAACCTCATTTGCAACTCAATAAAATATGAGTTATAACTCAAGTTGCAGCTAGAGAAAACCTCACTAAGACCCCACTTGCAACTCAAGAAATCTCAGTTGCAACTTCACTTGTAATTAAAAAAAAATCTTAGTTGCAACCCCATTTCAAACTTAAAAAAATCATAGTCGCAACACCACTTGTAACTAATATAAATCTCAGTTATAACACCGCTAAGACCCACACAAAATAAAAAATAAATGGCTTTACATGAATATACACAAAAAACAAAACTAAAACATAGACACGCAATCCCACAATGACAAAAATGAAATCGCCTCATAAAAAAACCAAAAGCACATATGAAAAAGGACAAGGCCTAGCATGCACACACCTACCGAACTAAAAATAGGCCAATTAGTTGCAACCCATTAGAGCCCATTATGCTGCCCTTGCCCAGAAAATTCCTAGACGCATGAATCTCCGCACACATCTGACGGTTGCAAAGAGAATTAACAAAATGTAAATCGTAACGCTTAAAGATCGGACGGTTACAAACAGAATTAGCAATCCTATAGTCATAGATAAAATATATTAGTTGCAACTTAAAAACAAGATCAGATACAATCTCATTTATAACCAGAAAAATCTCAGCTGCAGTCCCACTTGCAACTAAAAAACCCAATTACACCTCACTTGCAACGAACTTACATATCACGGCAACTCAAAGTGGATCAAACAAAGTCCTCGTTCACCTCCCACTTTTTCTCGAATTGACAAGAAAAGAACATCCTACTTTCATTTAATTATTCAATGCTAACAAACAAAAAAAAGCACTTCCAGCATGAGAGACTTTGAGAAAAAACCAGCAATGAAACACAAAAATAGAGATACAAACGTTGGAGATCAACAACTGAATGCCGAAGAACAAGAACACAAACAGATAGCCTGACGTCTTCACAGCTGCCACACTCGCTTTCACAAGCAACCAGACATCTCGTGAGGAGAGAGAGTCAACAACAACCACAAAAACAGCCCCACCTGGCCACGTACAACCCAACTATATAAAAAAAGCCCAAAACAATGTGACTACATCAGTCCCACCATCGTACAAGCTGAACATAACAGGCCAACGAGCGTTCAATCTGCCAAAACAATGAATCTTATAAAATTCTGATCGGACGGTGTAGCAGTTAGCTGACGGTGTAGCAGTTAGCTGAGCCCTAAGCTAACTCTCAGCTAGCTGAGAATTAGCAATTCCGATATAATTAAGCTCATCCTAATTAATCAGTCCATATCCATATGCGAGATACGCATGGATCAATGCATTTAACATGGCTAACTGGCCACCTAACAAAAACTCCTAAAGCCCATTAGGCTGGTCATAGCGGTAGTATCATACTACTAGTATCATGCATATGATACTAATGTATGATACTATCTTTATAGTGCGTAGTATCATATGGTAGTATCATATTAGTATTATATTTAATAATTTGTAAAATCTCAATACATAATTGTGTATAAGATTTATTTATATGAGGATTTTTTTTAGTTTTACGTGCTATGATATGGTATCTACCTATGATAATCTAATCATCTTTTTCTTTATTAATTCTTGTGCCACATTAGATTTTTGCCAACATAACATGCATGATATTAGTTATGATACTTCCACTTGTTAGATGTATATTTGTATATTGTAGTTTCTCCATATGTTAGAGGGCTTCCTGCATATTTGCACCTGTACCTGTACTATATATTGTGGTCTTTGGCCCCCAGAGGAATACAAATTGTCTATTCCTAACATGGTATCAGAGCCTCGTTAGCTCCGTCCTCTTTCTCGCAACTTTGTCGGCCGCCACCGTCCCTGTCGCCGCCGGCCTTGCCGTCGTCGTCGCCGCCGGTCGCCGCCCGTTTTGCTCCGTTTCAGATCTGGATCGGTCGCCGTCTCAGATCTGGACCAATCTGTGTCCCGATCAAGATCCGTTTCAGACTGGAATTAGTCTTCAACTCCCGTTCTGCGCTCGTCAACTCACCGACAAAGGTCCCGTCAGATCCGTCAGGTCCCGTCGCCTGTCGCCAATCCCAACTCGTCAACTCGCCAACCCCGCCTCGTATACATCTCCATGGGACTTCCCAGCCTTCGGACCGCCTGCTTACCTCTTCACGCCCGTGAGACCCCGCCGCCCACGTCCCCTCGAGGACTTCCTTGTCGCCCGCAGGACCCCGTCGCCCGTAGATTCCTCTCCTCGCGGGACCCCGACCCCGACCGCGGGACTCGCCACGTCCTCTGCTCCCGCCTCTGCTCGACGAGCTCACTACCGCCACCAGGTTGTCCTTCTACGCGGACCTGCTGTCCCGCCTCCAAGATTCCACCTGCTGGCTGGCGCCCTGCTGCCCTCTCTCGTCGACGAGATCCTCTGATCGGATCTGAGCACAGCTTCTTTTTTTCGTCAGATCTGAGAGTTGACCAAAAAAAAGTGAGAGAGAGATGTCTTCTTCCTCGGGTTATGTAGCGATTCCTCGCTACCCGGTGATCTTTGATGACGCAAATTATCCTGATTTCGCTGCCTTTATGCGTGTTCACATGCGCGATCTCCGTCTTTGGGGTGTGCTCTCCGGCGAGGTCTCCTGTCCGCCGTGCCCCTCCTGCTCATGTGGCTCCTCTTCCGCCGACGCCGATTGTTCTCGGCGCTGATGCTTCTCATGAGGCCAAGGATGCTGCTCGGAGTGCTGATGATAGTGCTGTTGCTGCTTATGACCTGAAGTTCAAGCAGTACGCTTCTGATATCGAGGTCTATCGTCACACTCTGACTGCCTACACTCAGTGGGTCGATGAGGATGCTCGTGATGTTGTTGTTTTCACGTCCAGTGTTCTGCCCCAGTATGCTGCTGAGTTCATGAGTCTCCCTACTGTTGCCGCTCAGTGGACACATCTTCGTCAGCGCTATCAGCCGTCCGGGGATGCTCTTTACCTGTCTGTGGTTCTTCAGGAGCATGCTCTTCAGCAGGGTGATTCCACTATTGATGAGTTTTATACTCAGAGTGCTGCTATCTGGCGTCAGCTTGATTCTCTCCGTACTGCTGTTTGTGGCACATGCTCGTCTTTGCCAGTTGTCTTCGGACTTGGATTTTCACCGCATTTATGAGTTTCTGTCTCGGCTCCATCGGGAGTTTGAGCCCCGGCATGCTCAGCTGAATGCCCGTGGTCGTGTTCCGCTCTCTGAGGTGTTGTCTGAGCTTTGGGCTGAGGAGACCCGTCTCCGTGGTGCTGGTCTCCTTACGGTTCCATCTGCGCTTGCTACTCGTGGTCCTCCTATGCCGTCTGCTTCCTCGACTCAGCCATGCTGTCTGCCCGCCGATACTACCCACTCCTCCGTGTCGGTCGAGTCGGCACCAGCCTGTGGTCGAGTCGCACCAAGAGGCTCATGGTCAGGGTCGCCGTGGTTCTCTTCGTCACTGCTCTTACTGTAATAAAGATGGCCACACTTAGGCCACCTATTATACACGGGATCCCAGTTTACATAAGCAGCACCAGGCTCGTGGGCAGTCGGCTCCTTCCGGATCTACAGCAGTTGCTCTCTCCGATCAGGACACTATCAGGAGTCTTCGCGGTCTGCTTGCTGCTACAAGCTCTTCTTCGATAAACCTTTGCTGGTTACATGATCGATTCTTCAGTCTTGCCACGACCACCACCTTCTACACAGTCAGGTACGTCCCCATGGTATCTGGATTCTGGAGCTTCCTTTCATATGACCTCTGAGTCTTCTTTTCTGTCCTCTCTTCGTTCTCTCCCTTCTCCTGTCTGTGTTTTCACGGCTGATGGTACCTCTCTTCTTGTTTCTAGTCGGGGCACCCTTTCTACTTCTTATTTTTCTGTTCCTGATATTTCTCATGTTCCTCTTCTTAAGATGAATATGTTCTCTACTAGCCAGCTTACTGGCTCTGGTTGTCGTGTCATTCTTGATGCTAATTCTTATGTTGTCCAGGACCGTCGCACACAGGCCCTGGTTGGAGCTGGCCCTCGCAGCCGTGACTCTTCAGGACTTTGGGAGTTAGACTGGCTTCGTGTTCCTTCCGCTGCCACTTCATCTGCCAGTTCTTCTCCGGTCTTCGCCTCTGCTACCAGCTCCTTTCAGCAGTGGCATCATCGTCTTGGTCACCTCTGTGACTCTCGCCTGTCGCCCTTAGTTCATCGTGGTCTTCTGGGGTCTGTCCCATGAGATGGGTCTTTATATTGTCAGAGCTGTAGGTTGGGTAAACAGATTCAGCTTCCCTATCCTACTAGCGCGTCTGTATCTCAGCGACGTTTTGATTTAGTTCATTCCGATGTTTGGGGTCCGGCTCCTTTCGCTTCGAAAGGGGGCCATCGGTACTATATTTTATTCATCGATGATTTTTCTCGGTACACTTGGTTGTTTTTTATACGCTCTCGCAGTGAAGTGCTCTCAATATATCAGCGTTTTGAGGCCATGGTCCGTACTCAATACTCTACCCCCATTCGTGTGTTTCGTGTTGATTCTGCTGGTGAGTATATCTCTCAGATGTTGAGGGGTGTTCTTGCTGAGCAGGGCACTCTTGCTCAGTTCTCATGTCCTGGCGCACATGCCCAGAATGGCGTTGTTGAGCATAAGCATCACCATCTTCTTGAGACCACTCGTGCCATGATGATTGCTTCTTCCCATACGCCGCATTTCTGGGCTGAGGCTGACGCTACGTCAGCTTACCTCATCAATATTCAGCCCTCTGTCGCTCTACAGGGTGGTATCCCTCTTAAGCGCCTATCTGGATAGTCTCCAGACTACTCCATGCTTCGCTTGTTTGGTTGTGTTTTCTATGTTCTCCTTGCGCCTCGCGAACACACCAAACTGACCGCTCAGTCTGTTGAGTGCGTCTTCCTTGGATACAGTGATGAGCATAAGGGCTATCGCTGTTGGGACCCCGTTGGTCGTCGGATGCGTATCTCTCGTGATGTTACTTTTGATGAGACGCGTCCTTTCTAGTACCTACCCGGTGGAAGATATCTCCTTTCTTCTCTTTCCTGACACACCTCCTTCTACTCCTGTTGTGTCTTCTTCAGGATCTCCTCCCCCTGATGTCTCTTCTTCGCCACTGTCCTCCTCTACTCCGTCTAGTTCTCCTAGTTCTCCTCGTTCTTCGGAGTCGTCTTCCTCTGCTATTCCTTCCTCTTCATCGTCGTCTCCTGAGTCATCTTCCTCTGATGAGCTTCCCTCTACTCGTCTTGTTCGTCAGCGTCGTGCCCCTAACCGTTACTCTCCTAGTCAGTATGGTCTTTCTGTTGCCTCCGAGCCGACCTCTTATCGGGATGCTGAGCATCATCCTGAATGGCAGCTGGCCATGGCTAAGGAGATTGCTGCGCTTGAATGCACTGGCACCTGGGATCTTGTTTCTCCCCCTCCTGGTGTTCGTCCTATCACGTGTAAGTGGGTCTATAAGATTAAGACCCACTCTGATGGATCTCTTGAGCGCTACAAAGCGCGTCTTGTGGCTCGTGGTTTTCAGCAGGAGCATGGTCGTGACTATGATAAGACCTTTGCTCATGTGGCTCATATGACCACTGTGCGTACTCTTCTTGCTGTTGCTTCTGTTCGTACTGGTCTGTGTCCCAGTTTGATGTTCAGAACGCATTTCTCAATGGTGAGTTGAGTGAGGAGATTTATATGCAGCCTCCTCCTGGGTATTTCGTTTCCGAGGGGATGGTTTGTCGTCTTCGACGTTCTCTTTATGGCCTCAAACAGGCCCCTCGTGCCTGGTTTGAGCGCTTTGCTTCTGTAGTGACTGCTGCTGGTTTCTCCCCTAGTGCTCATGATCCAGCGATGTTTGTTCACACTTCTCCTCGTGGACGCACTCTTCTTCTTCTCTATGTTGATGATTTGATCATTACTGGTGATGATTCTGAGTATATCGCCTTTGTTAAGGCTCGTCTTCGGGATCAGTTTCTTATGACTGATCTTGGTCCTCTTTGATACTTTCTTGGGATTGAGGTCTCCTCCACTTCTGATGGTTTTTACATTTCCCAGGAAAAGTATATTCAGGATCTTCTTGCTCGTGCTGCTCTTGAGGATGAGCGCACTGTTGAGACCCCTATGGAGCTTTATGTTAAGCTTCAATCTACTGATGGTGATCCTCTTCTTGATCCGACGCGTTATCGTCATCTTGTTGGAAGTCTTGTTTATCTTGCTATCACTCGTTCTGACATCTCTTATCCTGTTCATAGTCTGAGTCAGTTTTTTTCTGCTCGTACCACTGTTCACTATAGTCATCTTCTCCGTGTTCTTCGTTATCTTCGTGGTACGATCACTCGTCGCCTTTTCTTTCCTCGTTCCAGCTCCCTTCATCTCCAGTGCTATTCGGACGCTACGTGGGCGAGTGATCCTTCGGATCGCCGTTCACTTCTGCTTACTGTGTGTTTCTTGGTGGTTCGCTTATTGCTTGGAAGACGAAGAAACAGACAGCGGTTTCCTGTTCGAGTGTTGAGGCTGAGTTGCGTGCTATGGCCTTGTTGACTGCCGAGGTGACCTGGTTATGGTGGTTACTTGCGGATTTTGGGGTCTCTATTACCACAACCACTCTGGTTTTGTCTGACAGTACAGGTGCTATTAGTGTTGCACGTGATCTGGTTAAGCATGAGTTTACCAAGCATATTGGTGTTGATGCTTTCTATACACATGCTCAGGTGCAGGCTCAGGTTGTTGCGCTTCAGTATGTGCCTTCAGATTTACAGTTGGCGGATTTCTTTACGAAGGCACAGACCAGAGCGCAGCATGATTTCTTACTCTTCAAACTCAGTACTGTGGATTCACCATGAGTTTGAGGGGGATGTTAGATGTATATTTATATATTATAGTTTCCTCATATGTTAGGGGGCTTCCTGCATATTTACACATATACATGTACTATATATTATGGTCTTTGGCCCCCAGAGAAATACAAGTTGTCTATTCCTAACACCACTAATCAGAAGTTTCGTAAAACGTTGTGGTCCTGGCTGGCCTAGTTCGGACGTTCGCTTTCTCTTAATTTTTCCGTTCATGATTTTCCTGACAATTTTCTCTATTGTTATCTATTCGTGGATTTATGCGACGTACGCGCAGGGCTGCCGCTTCCTAGGCCAGGATCTACCCACTGATCCATGATATTGTTTCTCTATCAATGAGAGGATCTCGTGCATAGATTGTGTTTTTTTTCTCAACCAATCAGATTTAAAGGCATGGATTGTCTCTTTTCTCTCCACCGACCAGGTGCAAGTGCATGGATTTATGTATTTTCTTCCAATATACTATTCTATTTATTTATTGACAGCGCTAAAATCCTTGTCATATTTGTATTTACAGTTTTTCTTGTTCCTACCACGTATTCTTTTTTTTCTTAGTGGAATTCCTACCACGTATTCACTCGTCGTTCTTTCCTTCAACCCAACAATCAGTCACGCAACCCTCAAGGACAGCAAAGCTCTCGACAATAGAATGGGCCTCATCACATCGGCCCAACATCGAAAATCTTTTGAACGACCGGTGTCGCGCAGGCGCTAGGGAGAAGGACCCAAACTGACAGCATCAAAAATCTATTTGGCCATGTCTCCTAGACCACAACAAGTAGACGTTAGACCAATCATAGAGAAGCACAGGCATCATGCGCTTCCTCTAAAGCAATGTAAGCCGTTGGATGGATGCAGCAGTATAGATCGGTCCCGTACTGTCCCTCTCTCCAACCGGTAAAAAAATCTACCCGGCCAAGTCTCCTAGGCCACAACAAGTAGAACTTGGACCAATCATAGAGGAGCACATGGATCGTGTGCTTCCTCTAAAGTAATGTAAACCGTTGGATGGATGCAGCAGTATAGATCGGGTCCCTTGCTCTACCTCACTCCAAACGGTCCGTTGTCAAAATATCGCCACACATTTCATGTCGTGTGCATTTAAACCCAGATAAGTGTGCATTGTATCTAATTCTAGACTCGCATATTATTTCATGTACTTGGCCTGAATCTATATCCATGATTCTGCATGTGTTTATTATACTACTATTCTCTCCATCTTGAACTACATGTCATAAGTATTCTAAAAAATAGTTTCTAGACATACAGATTTTCGATATCATTTCTATACATTTTAACGTACAGTCCCTCTCTGTTTTACAATATAAGCAGCTTGCTAAAAGACTTATGTTGTAAAACAAAGAGTAAATAGCTAGTAATATTTTTTCATTTGTACACGTGTGTCACGACGTTTGCGACGATGACACTATTTACCTTGAATCGAATATCTCAGTAAAAGACAAACATAGTACCAATCTATCGATCTTACCCGTGAGCTAGAGAGATATGTCGACACACCTATCCACGCACATGATTCTCGTCTGGGCCAAAGAAAGCACACACACACATGTGACATGCATGACAAATTTGGACCATTTTCCATTTTAATATCTCGTCTCTTGTGACAGGTTCATCCCTTAAATGATGCATACAAAGCATTCGTACTTGCACCCTGTCCGTGCCAACTAAAAGAGTGTACCACGTTATTATAAAGGTTCAATTGGAATTTTTGGATATCCATTTGTTACAGGTATTTGGATTGGTTGGACTCGGTGGAAATCCTTGGCTCGCGATGTGCAAATGAGCCTATTATTTCAAAAAAAAAAAAAATTGAAAAGCTTAGAAAAAAGTTTGCATGTACTCCGAACATTTTACGTTCTCCCACATGTTTTTGGAGAAAACATTTTTGTATCTGGTGTAAAAATAAATTTTGATGCTCCAATATAAGGATGACAACTTTACTCACGGGTACAAGTACCCGTGGGTACCGTACCCGCATGGAAAGGATATGAACACAGTTTTATATAGTACTCATGTGTAATACTCATATCCTACTGGTTAAGTCACGTTTACGGGCATGGATCTAGGCTTGTATCCATGGTTATACCCATATCCTACCCGGTTAAACTAACACGTAAAATTTAACTATAGAGTTTTAATCTATGCGGTCGAGCAACCTAGGGACGAGTATGAGATAGTGATTTCTAAACTTCGATAATTTTTATATACTCGTCTACCTATTATCAATGTTAAGGAAATCGGTAATCGTTAGCTGCTCGGTTGGCTTGGGAGTAGCGATTAATCGAAATTTGGATGATTAACTGATTTAATCGGTCGGCTATTAATCGGTGCAGACTAGAAAAATTAGCACTAAAACACGTACGAATCCTCAGCCTTAAGCTCCCGGATGAGATCCTCAAGGCGCTCGAGCTCTTGTATGTGAGGTCTAGTCAACAACTACGAGAAACTGGTCAACAACGACAAGGAACTAGTTGGTGATGGCTGAAATCAAGCTCCTGGAAGAATGGATTGAACGGGAGCTTCGCAAAACCTACTTCATTGGGGCGGGCTAGCGGATTGATGGGCGATATGTGTTGATAATTTTGCAAAAATTTTGACCAAGTGTAGTGGTTAATCGGAAACATACCTAGGAATCGGAGTGTCAGACCTATTAATCGGGCTAAACGATTAACACAAAGGATTAGTGGTAATCGACACGGTTAGGTCCCTACTAGCGATTAATCGGCCTATTAATCGCTGATTCGGCCTATTTTTTAAACAGTGCCTATTATTGAGTAGAGATAGTTAAATTTTTGTCAAATATGATATTGATAAATGTAAAATTGTGATTAATTTGGGTACTATTGGATATACCCGTCGGGTACCCAACGGTACGAGTACCTGTCGGGTATAGGCATGGGTAAAGTTTTATACCCACGGGTACTGGTATGTGTAAAGTTTTGTACCCACTAAGTATACGGTTATGGTATGGTATTGCTCTACCTGTCTATACCCTGCTCATTGCCATCCTTACTCCAACGTGACTCTTCATGTATATTTTTTTCATCGTTTTTACACATGTAATTTAAAATGATTTTTTTTTCCTGAAAACTTGTATACAGACATAGAATATCCATATGTACATGTGAATATATTTTTCGAATTTTTTAACATTTCAAATTTTGTTTTTATGTATTTTTATAATATAGGATCATTTACACCCACGAACCAAAATGCCAGCTTGGACTTGGATACTATGCAATCTATAATGGATTTGATTGTATGGATCAGATCACATTTCAGTGGAACATTGGTTGGGGACATTGGTTTTGGACTTGAACTTTAATCAAACTCCAGGTTTAACCACGTGCGGTCGTATACATTGTATCTTGTATAAATAGGCAGGGAGAGGCTGGGCTTTGCTCCAACGACTCACAGCTATCATTCCATTCCATTTCCGGTAGACAAACCCACAATTAATAGTGGAGTAGGCAGCATGGCGGGGGCGAGAGTGGCCAATGGCAAGGGCCTGATGGCACTGGTGGTTGCGGTGCTTGTTATGTGCGGCGGCCGGATGTCATCGGCGTCGAACCTGGTGCCGGCGGTGTACGTTTTCGGCGACTCGACGGTGGACGTTGGGATGAACGGACCGCTGCCGCTACCCTACGGCATCGACTTGCCGCAAGAGTACCTGCCGACCGGGAGGGTCAGCAATGGTTACAACGTCGCCGACTACATCTGTATGGTGCCCGTCCATGCATGTTTTTTTTTTTTCATTTCATTTTCTGATGAAGTATGAAAATTAGCTAACCGCCATGATGCAATTCTGAAATAATGCAGCGAAGCTGTTGGGTTTCAAGATGAGCCCACCGGCCTACATGTCGTTAACGCCAGAAACGAGTCATGAGATCCTCAGAGGCTTTGGTGGGGTCAACTACGCTTCCGCTGGCTGCGGCATTCTCAACACAACCGTGAGAGCCGCTTGAAATAATGCGTTACACTTTTCATCCATCTCTAATTTGTCACTAATTGAGTATTCATGTTTGCATGGATCAACCGATCAGCGATTGGGGAAGTGCTTTTCAATGGCCGAGCAGGTGGAGTTCTTCGCGGACACCAAGTCAAAGATGACTGAGTACACCGGCGGCAGGGGCTCCGTCGCCATCAGCACACTGTTGTCCAAGTCCCTCTTCCTCATCAGTGCCGGCGGCAATGACCTTTTCATTACCCCCCTTATACCGGCCCTGTTTCCGATCTTCTACAATCGCCTCCTCAACAGTTTTACGAGGCATGTGCAAACCCTATACGACCTCGGCGCCCGCCGCTTCGGGATCATTGATGTGCCGCCCATTGGCTGCCTGCCCGTGATACGCTCCCTGTCCCCGACCGGCGCGTGCGTGGGCATCTCCAACGAGCTCGCCAAGGGGTTAAACAACTTGTTGGTCGAGAGGATGGCGCAGCTCGCTGCCGACCCCGAACGACCCGGGATGACGTACTCTGTGGGGAGCTCCTTCAACCTGGTGACCAACTTCACGACGGACCCGGAGGCCGCCGGGTTCAAGAATGTGACCAGCGCGTGCTGCGGCACTGGACGGATTGAGTTGGGGGCCTTATGCCTGCCCGACTCCACCGTCTGCGACGACCGTGCCGACTATCTGTTCTGGGACTTGGTGCACGGCACCCAGGCCACCGCTAAGAAGGGCGCTGCCATCATCTTCTCCGCCCCAGTGGAGGAGGGATTTGCCAAACCCATCAACTTCCAGGAGCTCGTTTCTTCAACACCCGGTTTTGTTGGAGTTAGCAGCTCTTAAATTAATTGCGACTTCATTGAAAGGTAGTCAAGATTGTCGTTTATTTTCTTCAGTTTATCAGAGTCCTGTTGGCACGATAGTTTTTACTGAATCTGTACGTGCCATGTTACCTTTATTTTGTGTTTACAAATAAACTGAACCTGACACGTGCGTTGTTCACGTGGTGGTGCGTCTAGTTTCAGGATGAGTGATCTCGATCATGGGATCCGGTCCAAGTTTCTTGCACTTCCTTTCTGTCAAATAAATGAGAAATGCAGTTATGCATCGCAAAATGCTCCATGTCTCTTGTGTGTCCATCCACAAGGTTTAGTGTCCATCTTTCGTTTGTGTTCGTCCATGGGTCTCGTATTGACTGGTTGAACGAAGGGGACATAAATAAATACAAAAAAAATCATTGGAAGACCGTTCAACGTGCTAGAAAGAACAAGATTGCAAAGCTCCATGATGGTAATGGCATCGTCCAATCTGTTCCGTCGGACATGGACTGTATGGCATGCTCTTATTTTACTATGGATACGAATGGTTAGCTTTGTAGGGACTTTTTCAGATGTCTTGTTTCAAATTGGCCCTATTATCGCCCCTGATACTCAATGGCTAGCTTCATGCCCGGTTTTATCAAAGAAACGGATATGTGTTTAAGGAATATGTTATTATAGCGATACTTCAATTCTTTGCTACTAGTTTCATGCCGGAGGGCACAAATGATACCTCTGTTGTGCTAATGCCAAAAATTGACGATCCGCTAGAACTCAAGGATTTCAGTCTCATCGGCTTATGCAATGTCCTATAAGGTGGTTTCGAAATGACTTGTTAATAGACTAAGTCCTATGTTTGATAATATTATCTCAGAAAATCAAAGTGCCATTTGGCCTGCTTGTGATGTTTTGAACCGCTTGTTAATAATTTATGGTGAATTAAATCTTTATTTTCCTGCTTATGTGAATATGCATTTCATGATGTTATATTGTTGTTATATTGCAGCCTTTAATCAACAATATGCAGCATATTTTTTTTCAGATTTTCAAAAATATACTTGCGGTGTTTGACTTTCTGAAAACGCCACAAATTATACATATAGTACTGGCATTTAGGCAAAACACCACAACTATATCTCCTAGTCGTGGCGTTCAGACCGAACGCCACCAGTGCGAGCGATAATGGTGGTGTTCATATAGGACGCCACCACTACGCCCTACGGAATTGTATTAAGAAGAAGACCTCGGGGCACAAGCGAGTGAGCCAGCGCTCGAACCTGTGTCGCTGTCATCCCCCCACAGACAGCTGTGTGCGGCTAGCCAAGTGGTTGACGCCCACTTCCCCACCATAGTAAAATCAAACCATAGTGTCCGAATGTATTTTCTAAGTTTGGCCAAGTAGTGTGAGTGGAGTTCCAGCAAAGTCAATAGAACGGCGAGACGATTTTTTTTGGAAAAGAGTATATATTAATATCAAAGGATACCAATTACACCCAGCATCTGCAACAACGCATGCCCTACCGCTCTACGGATGCACATAGCCCAGAAAAAAGAAAGTAGAATTACAAAAAAAAGTCCCGCTGTAGAGAACTAATCCTCAAAGTAACGATAGTGACACCATCAGAACAACACCAGAAGTCCTCCACTCCAATAACAACGCCTTCAAGAAGGAAACAGTGCCCAAACGCCGTCGTTGCATGATCAAAGATCATAGGTTTTCATCCTGGAGAAAGTCCTCGCTCACAAAACAATGTCTTCAACAAGGTCATTGCCAGGCACAACCAGTTAAGGCCAAACCTTGGATTTTCACCCTGCAAGATAAGACTGAAAACTCCCCCTGTGTTGTCTTCTAGCACCAACAGTCGCTGCAATGAGTCCCAGATCACGCATTCAGATCTCCGTTGTCACAAGAACAAAAATCACCATCGCTACCCTCATATTTCCGCTATCCTGACATTCTCCGCATCTGACTTCACCATGGCTCTAAGAATGGCGCTTGGTGGGAATAAACAATAGAGCTTCGCAACGCTCCCGCTGAAACCAAACGGCCAGAAGAACGGCGAGACGATGGTGGACTCGATTCAGACCGAGTGTTCTAGTTAGCGACAGAAAGGAGAGACGACAAAGCAATGTTCTGCTTGATGCATCTTCATTATAGCTATATGGATCTTTTATCTTCACGTGTGGGATACGATAATACAACAGATCTTCATGTTTGTGTCGTGGACGTCAAAAGGGATTTTCTCGAAATAGGCTTTCGCCCCGCTATAGATTATATAGCAATCAAACCGATAGTACAAGATATTGCTGGGGCAGCAGCAAACACACACCCAAACAAAAGAAAGAAAAGAAGAAAGAAAATGGATACAGAGGCGGATCAACTAAACGACGGTGACCCACAACCGCTGCGCCCTCTGGATAAGTACCACCACGGCTTCTAACACAGAATCACCACGCACCAAGCAACACCTTCAAGAAGGAAGGCGATGACACTGTTGCCCGGACCAGAGACTGGTCCTAGGGTTTTTTGTGCTCAAATATGACGATATGCCATACTCTTTTGCTCCCACGGCTCGGGTTCCTGTTATGCAATGTGTGTGCTATTTATTCCAAGTTGATACTGCATACTTGTTCAGAGTTTCGGGCTGTTCACCACCCTACAGAGTTGCCTAGCAAAATTGCAAAACTTAGGTTCCCATTGCATGCTCCCCTGTTCTGCCTCGATAGCCGCTGGCTTGTTTCGTTGTGGTGGCCGAGGTCTCTTCGTCGGCTCCCACACCGACCAACAATTGGCGTTGCCTCCATCACCGACCCGATGACCGTGCCGGTCTTGCAAGCAACAACTCCTGTTCAATTAGAGCCAACTTGGCTGTCATGGATCCTGTTCTAGCTCACACCAACATCCAGACTCCATATATTAAATTGGGAGGTGTGGTTCTCTCTCACATTGGCCCAAGGCAGCCATTAGAACATCTGTTGATTTGACCAACACAAATGAATTAGAGATGGTGGGAAGAGGAGATTGATCTTGGTGCTGTTCGGTGGTGGCGGTAGGTAGGGGTAGCGACAGAGGCGGTGAGAGGAGGGGATTAGTCCTGAACCATTGCGACAACAAGCACGATTCAAGCTTCTGTAGTCGCTGACCGGCCTCATCCTCCACCTGGAAGCGGCGACGACCCTGATGTTACTCCCCGCCAAGTCCGACTGTATCCTCATGAGAGCATCTCTAGCCGATACCGTATCCGGTCCCGTATCGCAAAATAATCGTTAGTTTGCGATACGAGAAGAAAAAAGCGGCTTATCTAGATACCGCATATCGTACCGTATTCGATTTTTTTTTACAGTTTATCATAAATAGACGCTTCCATGCTGCATATTTTCAGTACGAAGGACTTCTGATATGGTTTACCGCAAATGTAAAAAGGTTGGCGAGAGGGAATATTCAACTACAGTGTGTCGTCGCCGTCGCCGAAAATCGGTTACCGAAGGTCAATTCCGGTCATCCCGTCGTCGCCATAAAGCCGGAAGTCGGCCGCCGGAGTTGGCAGCTAGCACGGCGCGCCGCGCGCGCACGCACGCAGCAGCAGCTAGCTAGTCAGCGCACGCAGGTGGCTCGCACACACACGCAAGAGGAGCTAGCTCGTGCGCGCACCCACGCAGCAGCTAGCTAGGACGGCACGGACGCAGCTAGCTTGGACGATGAG
Source organism: Avena insularis (assembly GCA_023614405.1). Classification (NCBI taxonomy): domain Eukaryota; kingdom Viridiplantae; phylum Streptophyta; class Magnoliopsida; order Poales; family Poaceae; genus Avena; species Avena insularis. Next base: position 366,360,795 of record CM042685.1, on the reverse strand, counting down.
CAAGCAGCTAGCTGGCGATTCCGCCCAACGGCGGTGCAATTCTGGCCGGGGGCGGCGTGATTTTGGCCGGCGGCGACGTCTTCTCGGAGCAGTGATGGGCGTTCGATCTAGATTCGCGAGTTTATGAAGAAAACGATAAAATATTTGTGGGTATATTCTCAAGGGTGTGTTTGTGCCCCCAAATGTTTTGTGGGCATAGGTATCCTGGATTCCCGGCGCTTCAATGTGGCCCTGATGTTGAAATGGGTATGGCGCATCTTGAGGGACGACGGGGGCTGTGGCTTCAGCTGATCAAGGCCAAATAACTCCGCGGTCGGCCTCTCTTGGCATGCGAGCCGCGGGAGGGGTCTCAGTTCTGGAGATCCATTCAGGACATTAAGCACTACATTGGCCGTGGGATCTCTTTCGTGGCTGGGGACGGGTCAGGGGACCCGCTTCTGGCTCGACCCTTGGCTGCTCCCGGTACCACTGGGGATCCACTTCCCTGCCCTCTTTGCTATCTCGGCCTCCCAGGCGTCGCTTATCGCGGAGAACTTCCGGGATGGTTCCTGGAACCTCCTGTTCCGCCGCGTCTTCAACGTGGTGGAGACGAGCGAGTTCCAGAGCTATCTTGGACGCTGTGGAATGTGCGCAACAAGATGGTGATCGAACGGATTTCCCCACCCGGACGTCTGACTCTGTTTTTACTTTGCTTGCCTTTCTACAGCAGTGGTCCCCCCTGGTGCGCCCGCGTGACCGCGCCGGATTCGAGTCTTCGCTTCAGGCGCTACGTACTGCGGCGCTCCCCTTTGCGGCATCGTCGGCGGCGGCCCACGCTCCTCCCCAGCCCCCTTCGCCATGATGGCCGCCATGTTGGCCGCCGCCTTTCTTGCCCCCCCCCCTCCTTTTTTTGCCTTTTCGTCTTGGGCATTGATGTGATGTGGCCCCAGCGTTCTTTTGACTTGTTTCTATTTTTGCTTTGGCTTCGGCCGTGTGGGTGGTATGTCCGGTTATGTACTTGGATTTTGCTTTATATATAAAGCGGGGCGCGAGCCTGATTCGAGAGACTTATGCTAGATATGTTTTGCGCCGATATTTTTCACACCAAAAAAACTTGTTGTGGTTTACCGCAGTATGGCCAGATGCGATATCTGCTAGAGATGCTCTCAACAACGGGATACCGTGAGATTGGCCAGATCCGATATTTTTCGCACCGAAGAAACCTTACTCTTTTATTTTAGGTATATATAGATTGGTATGTTTGAAATGCTATAACAAATTATTATTTTGAGAAACACAGCACAATCACAGATGCTCACAACACGTATATGTATCCATCCCTATGAACACACACACGCACATCCTACCCTTATGAGCACCTTCGAGAGACTGAGTCGACGGATCGAGTCTTGAGATTGACGAAGTCACCACCACTAGTGCACAACACACCCTTTAATAGTGGTTCAGGAGACCCTCTAACAGCAGTTTCAGAACCGCTGTTGAGGGTTCGGTGTTAGAGCCCCCCTTTAACAACGGTTCGAACCGCTGTTAAAGGGTGGCGCACGTGGGGCTACCGCAGCGCTCAGCCCCCCACCCTTTTAACACTGGTTCGTAACACGAACCGGTGTTAAAGGTTATCTGCCACGGCAGGGAAGCGGCATAAATCTGCGGCGTAGTTCTGTGGCAGAAAACAAGATAAATCGCTGCCATGGCGAAGTTTCTACCGCCTGCTCGGGCGGATTTTCGCGGCGGACGGGAGGGGGGAGGGGGAATCGATCGAGAGAGGTATACACATACATCGTCGGTACATACGAGTACATGAATAATTAAGCAACTATTATTATACACAAACATCGTCATTGTGGTATTCTCCGTACACATTGAAGCATCAAGTACAAGACAAACACGTTCAAGCATATATACAATATAACATCTCCGTACACGTTCATTTTGGTGGATATCTAAAGAGTTCTCCGCCATGCGTGACGACCTCATCAAGTATGAACCCCGCCAATTCCTCTTGAATGGCTCGTATGCGGTCAAATGGTAGGAGTTGGTCCCGCATCCGTTCGATCTAAATATATATGAAGAATGGGGTCAATATATTTATAAGAATAAAACTCAACACAACTTATGGTAATAAAATAATGTTGTGTACTTTGTTTACTTACTCTAAGTTGTTCTAGTGCGGCTTGGCCTGTCGCACATATCGTGTTGCAAATGAACTCGCGAACATAGTATCCACATAAGTTATTGTCGGCTCCCTGATGCGCGGACTTGACGAGAATAGAGAGTTCAATCAAAATAATAATCAATAAAGCATGATATAATGGAATTGGAAGCAGAATCAAAGAGATACGCAGACCTAGCTAGCTAGTATTACTTACATTTTGGTCTACAAATTTTAGTTCTTCTGACCATTCGCCAACGGCCCTGCCCGTGAACCTTTTCCAAACCCTGTCCGACAAAGAAAATGGATAAATGAGTAATTAATTACTTGTTGTCACGAAAGTTGCCGATCTAGTGCGATAATATGATTGAAATTACCTCTGGAGCATCTCTTTAAAGTCTGCCCATAGATCTTGGTCTTTTCGTAACGAGTCCATGACAAGAACTTTTCCTGAGTCAACTTGAATGACTAGCAGAATAAAGTGGAACCTAAGCAAGCATAACTCATCATCAGTTACACTTAACATCGAGTAAACCGAAACAGAATGTCTACAAGAGAGGGTAACACTCACGAGAAGTTGTAAGGCAAAAGTATTTGCCTTTCGGTTTGTTGTCTAAGTAAAGACGTTAGCAAGAAATCTTCTGTTTGCTCGGGTTTGTGTTTTACCACTTCTTCATGAACTCTATTTGGGTCAACGAACCCAATGTCAAAAGGGCCTCCTTTCATGCATTCCATAACCTTTTTCGTGCATAATAGTATATACATATATGGTGAGCATATATATACATGCAATTAATGAATTGAATGAGATAAGATAAAAATTACAGAAATAGTACTTACACACAATAAAGGCTGATGGCAGCTTTGTCGAGTTCCTTCTGATTGAATAGAAAATGCAAGTCTTGAATGTTGAAGCTGATCTCGTCGTCTCCGCACAAGAAAATATGATATCTTATATGCGCTGTGATCCATTCTTCCATTCTCGTCTTGCAGAAATCAAGATACCACTTCTGCAATCTTCGCATCTTTGTTGGTAGATTCTTGAGCTCCTCTTTCTTGACGAGATTCTTCCCATACTTCCATGGCTATATGGGGTTGGCATCGCCTTTGGGCAAGTTGTCTCCCATGATGTTCAAGTATGCAATGTAAGTCATCCCCATCTTATTGGCCTTTCATTGTAGCTCTGCCTCGTAATCATTTACATGAGGAACTATCCGTGTGCCGAACACTTGGAGCAGGGCGCACGATTTGTTTTTTCCTGCTCTCCGAGCATGGGATCTGTTTTCTGAGGTGTCGCAGACTGCTACTTTCAGACTCCCTCCGCCTTGCATCCCCCTTCATAATCTGGCGCTCGTAGTCCGGCACAAGTGGGGTTTCAGGTTTCAAAATATTATTGTAAAACTTCTCCACCACCGCCGGATCTAGTTTCTCCTTTGGCTCGGCCCGTCTAGGTGCAAAGAATTTCTTGACCTCTTCTTCCGAGATCCTCTTGGTCTCCTCGTCGCTGCGATTCCACGGTAATACCGGCAATGGCTTGGCGGAAGGCTGCGGGACGTAGTTTCTTGAACTCTTTGGCGTATGGTTTCCTGCGGATTTCTTCATGGCAGTGCTAGTGATGCTCTTCGTGGCAGTGCTCTTCCGCTTACGCTGACGCGCAGGAGATGGCTGACGCGCAGGAGATGGCTGGCGCGCCAAAGATGGCTGACGCGCAGGAGATGGCTGGCGCGCAGGAGATGGCTGAAGCGCCGGAGACGATAGGGTAATATTCTGATGACTTGGAGACGGCTGAGGCGGCTCAGACTGCTGACGCTGCGAAGACGGCGGGGGTGCCAGTGGCCTCCAATTTCGAAGCACGATGTGTTCCTTCTTCCAAAGAATGATTGTTTTCACTGCAAATTTGAGTTGAGTTTCCCCTTCACATGTAGCATGGTCAAGCTGCCCTTCCTCATATTCCTTCACAACCTCATCCACCCCGACAATAGCATAGCCATCTGGAATCGGTCGGCAGTGGTAAGTTCCACCAGCTATAGGAGGTAAGGCATAGCCGACCGCCACCTTAAAGGATATGCCCATTAATCTCACATGCATCTCAGCGTGTTCGCTCTCCGTGATATCATCCACGGGGTATCGAGGACCCGTCATTTCAAGCGTGAGCTGCACGTTCTCCGTGGAAGTCATGCTGCTTTTCCGTGTAGAGTCTGGGCCGCCGGCAGCTTCCAATGCAGGCTCTTCGTGCCGCTGAGATGGGACGGTAGCTTGCTGGCTCTTTTGTGCATTCACTTGCGACTGCAGCGCCAGAAGTGCATGTTCTATCTGTGTCATCCGGTCTGTACGCTCTTTTTCTTTTCTGCCGCACCATCTGTAAGAAACACCCCACTCGGCAAACCCATCCTTCCACGTCATACCCCCTGTGCCTCGTGCAAGTCCAGGGTGTTCTTTTTTACCGATGACGTGTGTCAGCTGGTCATTCTCTCTGTCGGGATGGAAGGTCCTGGCGGATGTTTCCTCGTATGTCGTGATGAGTTCAGTGACGGGTTTGGCAAGAATTGTTGGGAAGATACACAATCCTGTTTCTGGGTCCAACCTTTCCCTGATTCTGTAGAACCAAGTCTTTGCACGTAGGTCCCACCCATGTGTCTGGGGTGTGATCCCTCTAGCGCGCAGGGCCTTCTCAGCTTCCTTCTTCTGGGCATTTAGCGTATTGGTTTCTGACCTCTTTGTAGCTATAGCACCTTCCTTGTATGCCACAATTCGGGCCAGTGAGATCTTATCTTTGCATAATATGGGTCTTCGAAATCTGGAGTCTCGCGAGTTTTGACAAATTTGTTCAATTTTGTCTTCCAGTTGCGGAAAGCATCAGCCATCTTCTTTAGAGTCCACTCTTTGATATTTTCCTTTATAACCGATTTATTTTCATCCTCCTCTGGCGTTAGGGTGAAATTTACCAACAGCGAAGTCCAAAGCGTTTCTTTGGATCTTTCATCGACAAAGGTACCGTCGCCCTTCTTTGGCTTATTCCAATATTAATTTGTGATTGGGATTTGGTCCCTAACAAGAACTCTAGCCTGACGTATAAATTTGTCTGTGGCCTTCTTGGGGTCCATCGGCCTTCCATCAACACGGAATGCTTCGATCGTGAACTTTGCATGATCTTTCAACCGATGGCTTGCGTCTCGCTTGCTCTTTTTCGTAGAAGAAGATTGTTGCTGGCTGGTCGATCCGGAGGGCTAAAATAAGAAAGAAGCGTTAATTAATACATGTACATATATACAAACCAATCGGTGCAAGTCAGCAAAGGCTTAATCTATGCATATACCTCGACGGACTTTGTAACCACTAAAGTGCGTTCATCGGAGTCGTCATCTTCTCCATGACTACTTGAGCTGTCATCATGTCCCTCCAAGTTCAGATATTGTGAGGTGTCCTCGTGGATCATGTTCTGCATTATTTCTTCCTCTTCAAGGTTTCTACAGAGTGGATCCATAGTTTCGAAAACAATAATATTGTCACACAAATATCAGTAATACATCTATTGAAATGCTCAAGCAAGGATGATGATATGACAGGTTAAAAGTATTGAAATGTAACCCTGATACAGGCTTGGTCATTCCAAACCCTAATTCAGAGAAACCCCGGATTCATATGAGAGGATACATTCGGAGAAACCCTAATGCTATATTGACAACGAGAGGTGTACTAGGGCGACGGCTGGTGGCGCTAGGGCGAGAGCGGGGTCGAGATGCGTGGGGGTGTGCGTTCGAACCAGCACGACGTGGGCTACCTAAAATGGGTGACTCACCCTCGACGCGTGTGTAGGCTCAGCGAGGGCGGAGGAGGTCAGGGTCCACGGCATTGGAAAAGTAATCGGTCAAGTGCAAACCGATTGAAAAAGTGAGCCCTAAGCCGACCACATGCAATCGGCCTGCTGCTGACCATACACATACACATACAAAAAAAAATATAAATATATACACACATACACATACAAAAAATGTATACATATATACACATGCACATACAAATATATACATATATACACACATACATATACAAAAAATATATACATACACATACAAATATATACATATATACACATACACATACACATACAAATTAACCAAAAATCACTAACTAACCAAAAATCACTAACTAACACTAACTAACCAAAAATCACTAACGAACACTAATTAACCAAAAATCAATAAACTAACAATAAAATAGCCTAACCCTAAAACTAATACTAATAACTAACTAATTAACCTAAAATCACTAACTAATTAAACAAAAATAAAATAAGGGGCGGCCACTGAAGCTCAACCGCGGGGCGCGCGGCGCGGCGTGGGTGGCGTGGCGCTGGTGGAAGGTGGACGGGATGGGGCGGTGGAGGGGCGGCACGGGGTGCGGCCGGGTGGCGCACGGAATAGCGCGAGGCAGCAAGAGATCACGAGACGGGGCGGGGACGGCGCGGCAAGCTGCACGACGTGCGATAGACGAGCGACGACTCTCCTCTCCTTCTCCACGGGTGCGGGCGGCTGCGGTGTCGGGAAATGTCGTCGGGAAAGATGAAGAAATCAGAGCCGCAGGGTCGAAGTAGCAGGCCGGTGGCGGCAGTCCCGGCGACGCGCTCCCGCATGACGGCGACGGCGAGGGCGTGGACGGCGACGCGCTGCGCCAGTCCTCTGCTTTCTTCCTTTGCGCGCGCTTGATTTGGCTGGGGGGAAGAAGGAAGAGGCGCGCGTTATAAATCCCCCTTTAACACCGCCATCGTGTTAAAGGGGAATTGCTGCCTCTTCTTTAACACCGGTTCCAACCACGAACCGGTGTTAAAGGGGGTGGGGATTTTGTTTCACGCACAGCCCCCCTTTAACACGGGTTCGTGGTTTGAACCGGTGTTAAAGGGTGGAGTATTTATTTCGTACATTAAAGGGGTGGGGGCATTTTTAATTCAAAAAATAGGATAGAATTTAGAAAATTCATATCTTTTTCATTTCAACTCAGAAAAATATGAATAATATATCATAATTTTCAGAAAAATAAGATCTATCCTTTCATATAAAAACATTTTATTGTTACACTTACATAAATAATTTTCAAAATGATTAAAACACTTCATATAAATTTTGATTATTCAATTAAGACAAAAATAAAATAGTCAAACCCTAAAACTTGGAACATAAGAAATATTAAGCATATGAAAAGGAATCTAACCCTATTTTATTAGAGCAAATCATATTTTATTTTGTATTAACATTTTTGAATTGTTTGGATATTTAAATTTAGCATCTTTTGTATACTTTGGAATCTAACAAAACTTTCAACATGAATTTTTTTTGCATTTGAATAATTAATCCTAAAACATTTTTTGTTTTTAAAAAATAAAATTCTAACTATTCAAACTAGTAACATTTTTTGAATTAGCCATTTGGTGGTTACTTCACAAAACCGTCTGTTTTTTATGCTCGGAAAATGTAAAATGCCTTTTTGGTGCGACAAAAAGGAAAACTTCCTCTTGCAACTTTTTTGCCATCCCATGATGCACAAGTATGCACAATATAGCCACATTATCATAAACTATGCCTTGATTCTATCCATAACATTGGTCATTTGACCCGAAAGCCAAGAAACCTCGAATGAGATAGATCATTTTGTGAAGGGTTTTTTGAGACATAATCAATATACCAAGTTTGATATTTTTCCTTCTAACTATGTCACATAATGTAACACCACGCGAAGGTTTCACATTGTTCTGATCGTTTTTTAATTTTGTATCCCCGTTTTAAACTATAGTCAAACTTTGTCGAACAACAGGCATGAAGATTCTTAGCTCGGGACCAAGCCTCGCTAAAATTGCATTAGATTTTTGATAAAATAGCATATTATGAACCTAAAAATGATTTTGGTAAAAAAACATGAGCATCGTATCATGTACCTGTAGTTCATATCTGACCCACTTCCCTCTCTAGGCAGAATTTGTCTTTTTCACCAAAGGTGGACGGAAAGGTTTCAGATCCCCCTGTTGGTATATTGTCCATATAAGGTGGTCTAGTATTTTTGTAAAATATGGTGGTAGTTTTTTGAATTAGCCATTTAGTGGTTGCTTCACAAAACCGTCCATTTTTATGCTCGAAAAATGGAAAATGCCTTTTTGGTGCGACAAAAAGGAAAACTTCCTCTTGCAACATTGTTTGCCATCCCATGATGCACATGTATGCACAATATGACCATATTATCACAAACTATGCCTTGATTCTATCCATAACATTGGTCATTGGACCCGAAAGCCAAAAAACCTCGAATGAGATAGGTCATTTTGTAAAGGTTTTTTTGAGACATAATCAATATACCAAGTTTGATATTTTTCCTTCTAACTATGTCACGTAATATAACACCACGCGAAGGTTTCGCATGGTTCCGATCGTTTTTTAATTTTTTATCCCTGTTTTAAACTATCGTCAAACTTTGTCGAACAATGGGCATGAAGATTCTTAGCTCGGGGCCAAGCCTCGCTAAACTTGCATTGGATTTTTGATAAAACAGGCATTGTTTCCTCCAGAATGCGCTGGTGGAAAAGGGCGGGAAATAATGGACGAGAAGAAATTTGTATTACGATAGAACTAGAATTAAAGTACATAATGCAACTAACTGTAAGTTACATAAAGCACGACTCGAAATTAAGATACATAAAAGAACTAAAAATTAAGATACATGGCCAGATTAAGTCACAATCGGCCGAACTTGTTTTGGAATATTGGAGTGATTCAGTCATGCTCCCGCCTACACCTGTAATACTCGCCACTGTAGTCGTCATACTCGTCGTGGCCGTCGTTGCTGTCGCCGTCGGGGTCTCCGTAATTGAACCTTGAAGGCTGAGTACGCGTGGGCTGGATTTGAGGGTAGCGCAGGCGGGGGTTAGAGTCGGCGGCCGTGTCATAGGCCATGACGCTCTGGAGAGTCCGACCGCGCCACCACAGCCGACGCCCGGCCTCGTTGAAGTCCGGAGGAGGTGGTCTGTCCTCCTCGTGCATGGCGAGCGCCCTCTCACACCGATCCCCGAAGAAGGCTTCCCAAGTCGGGAAATAGTCGGGATGTTAGTTGGGATTCCTCCGCTGCTCCTGCGTGAGTCGAAGTAGTAGTGGTTCGTGATGGCCATCCGGCACGCCACACCTAGAGGGACAGGAGGAACCTCCACGCTCCGCCTGCCAAAGATCCCACCAAATCGGGCGCAGAGTCTGACGGGCAGGGGTAGTTCGAGGCGTAAAGCGCCTCCGCCTCCGCCTCCTCGGGGGTTAGTGGTACGGTGGAAGCCATGGGAAAGAGCGATGAGGTTGCACATATGAGTCTAGAGATGTGCAATGATAATGGAGGCCAATCCTACATATATATAGTGAGAAATGGCGGGAAGAAAACTAGCGGGAAGAGAAATGGCGGGAAGAATTGTCACATTCCAAAGTATACAAAAGATGCTAAATTTAAATATCCAAACAATTCAAAAATGTTAATACAAAATAAAATATGATTTTCTCTAATAAAATAGGGTTAGATTCCTTTTCATATGCTTAATATTTCTTATGTTCAAAGTTTTAGGGTTTGACTATTTTATTTTTGTCTTAATTGAATAATCAAAATTTATATGTAAGTGTTTTAATCATTTTGATAATTATTTATGTAAGTGTAACAATAAAATGTTTTTATATGAAGGATAGATCTTGTTTTTCTGAAAATTATGATATATTATTCATATTTTTCTGAGTTGAAATGAACAAGATATGAATTTTCTAAATTCTATCCTATTTTTTGAATTAAAAATGGCCCCACCCCTTTAATGTACGAAATAAATGCCTCACCCTTTAACACCGGTTCAAGCCACGAACCGGTGTTAAAGGGGAGGCTGCGCAGGGCGGTGGTGCAGGGCCTTTAACACCAGTTCGTGGCTCGCCTTTAACACCGGTTCGTGGCTTGAACCGGTGTTAAAGGAGGTGCGCCTTTTTGCTTTCTGGACCCCGCTGGTACGGGCGGCTCCTTTAACACCGGTTCGTAGAAGAATCGGTGTTAAAGTCATTTTCGACCTCAACCAAAGGCCTCGTTTCCACTAGTGTACGAACACCTCACTATCGACAGAAACGTCACCTTCCACTGAAACAATGTTCTGACTTTTATGTAACACACATAGTCAACCCTAGAGTTTGAACTCTGGTGGGCTGGGGGTACAATCACCCTTCTAGCCGTCCAACCACAAAGTTGGTTTGCTGCTATAACAAATTTTTCCTGTACATGTTTCCTAAAATGTTACAAAATAATGTTGTATTTTTAAAAATATACTACTCCTTCCAATTCATATTAAGTGTCGCTAATTTTGTACTAAGATAGAATAAATTTTATACTTATTTTGTATTGGAGAGAGTATATACGATATTTAACTTTATCTACACACATCCGTATTTAGATATTTTGCACGGACGGACGGAGTACATAAGTGTTCATACGGTTCCTAGAGTTGGGCGAGCGTTGTTGGACAAGATTTGCCCAGCCACGTGAAGCTATGTGTCATGCATCGCATTTGAAAAGTAACATTTTCTCACGGCTACGAAAGCGACATGTCGCGCACCACTCACAAGCGACATCCACGCACAGCAAAGAAAGCGACGTCCCACACGCCGTCCGCCTCGTACGGCCACGTGAAGCGCGTGGCATCAGCCCGCTGACGCCTAGCGCATAGAAAAAACGAAAGACTAGATGGTACTCTCTCCAATCAGAAATATAGAGAGTTTTATATTTCTGAAAACATCTCTACGCAATTAACTTGTCGACGTAATTAAGCCCATCCTAATTAATTAATAAGCCAGTTTCCAAAAAAAAAACCCAGCCCATATCCATAAGCGAGATATACATGCATCCCTGCATCTGCATGCATTAAGTTAACATGGCTAACTGGCCACCCAATACACTCATTTCCGCTGCACTTTCCCCCTCGACCCCTCTCGCTTCACCGCCGTGGACCGGGCCTCTCCGGCAAAATAGCCGGCCTGAGTTGGACCTGGAGGGGCACCGGAGTAGATAGGGTAGGTAGTACTAGTAATAGGAGTCGGCCTTGTGCCGGCGCTATGCCGGGGGTTTCGCACTAGATCTCGCTCGCCAGATCCTCTGCTTGTTGTTGGTGATCTCCTTCGCTGAGGTGCTTCTCTGTGCGACACCGTCGATCTCCACCGGCAACCTCATCGGTAAGGCCTCGTGTCCCTATGAGCTTTGTCCTCTCGATCTACATCTATCTTCTTCTTCGGCCGGCCGTGGAGGCGAGGGGAGAGGGAAGTGGGTGTGCGCTCTCGGAAATGAGCTCACCGACAACGGGAAGCAAATGATGCGACATCGAGCCGTTCCACACTGGTCCTCTGCAAGCTGTTGATTTGTGATGCCGAAGGAAAGCATCTTTTGCCGCCTTGGATGCGTCTTTGCAACCTCCTTAAGTGGAGGCCCTTTCTTGATGGTACGACGATGGCAATCCTTGCCGTATTCTTCCAAAGTGGCCTACTCCCCGGCGAGGAAGACGGTGGACGTCGGTCTTCTTCATCCCTGGAGCTTGGCGGTGCGACACACCTGCTTGATCACTTTTTCAGCAACCTTTCTAAGGTCGTCTGTGTTTGTTTTCAGGACAAGTTTGTAGTTTCTTTTTTGTTTGGGTCCTATTTGTATCTTGTACCACCCCGTGCTTGGAATTAATGCAGCGATTAAGTCCTTCAGGACCTTTCCCATTCAAAGAAAACTAGCCACACGCCTAAAGAAACTCCTAAGGCTGGTCATACTGGGAGTATCATACTACTAGTATCATGCATATGATACTGGTTTATAATACTATTTTTATAGTGCATAGTATCATATGGTAGTTTCATAGTAGCACTATATTTAATAATTTATAGAATTTCAATGTAAATTGTGTACAAGATTTACATGCATTAGGATTTCTAGTTTTACGTGCTATGATACGGTATCTACCTATGATACTCTAACCCTTTCTTTCTTTATTAATTGCCATGCCACATCATATTTTTACCAACATGGCATGCGTGATACTAATTATGATACTCCCATTAGAATTAGCCTAAAGCCCATTAGAAAAATTAGAAAAATCAGAGTGGAAGCTGTCCATATAAAAAATCCACTCGCTCAAAGTCTCCTATGCCACAGCAAGTAGATGTTGGGCCAATCATAGAGAAGCACGTGGATCTGGTGCTTCCTTTAAAGTAGTGTAAGCTGTTCAAAGCGCATCCATATAGATCGGGTCAAAATATCGCCACACATTTCATGTCGCATGCGCCTAAACCCGGATCTGTGTGCATTGTATCTAATTCTAGACTTTCCTATTATTTCATGCACTTGGCATTACTCTACATCCATGAACCGGCATGAGTTTTATCATACTATTATTTTCTCCGTCTCGAACTAGATGTTGTAAATATTTTCAAAAATAGTGTCTAAATTTGTCTAAAGTTTAATGGATTTTCGACATCTATTTTAAGAGAGATGGGTTGCAATTTCATATACATTTTTAATCGTACAGTCCCTCAGTTTTACAATGTAAGCAGCTTGCTAAAAGACTTATATGTGAAACAAAGGGAGTAAATAGCTCATGTCACTAGTGGAAAAAGGGCTATCCGTCATGAACCCTCTCAGCATTTGTGTCCCATGCCACCAATCGGGACTAATCTTGCACGCGCCCCGGTTGGAGCGGGACGGGCCAGGGACATGCGTCCCGGTTGGGTAGAGATGTCGGTTGAGCCAAGAATCGGGACTAAAGATTGCGCCCACAGCCACGTGGCGTGACGCACCTTTAGTCCCGGTTCGCTCCAACCGACTAAATACCCCCGCCCTCTATAAATGCATCGTTCCCCCTCCGCCTCCACTGCTTTTTTCGAATGGTGGAAGGTGTGTGGGGGTGTGCTAGTTTTTTCTCATGCATGCATTGAAGGAGTTTGTTGAAATGTTTGAGTGAATAATCCCGTTGAATTTCTCATAGAACAAAAATATAGAAGGTGTCCGAGACGCACTTGAGCTTTCTCCTCGTTATTTCCCTCGATCGAGGTTAGCAATCTTATCATTTCTAGGTCATTGATACAATTCATGTGTCAGTGTGAATTGGTTATTTCACTATTTATGATGTCCTGTTTTTTGATAAACTTACTTATATGATGCGTATGAACGGTCGGGAATGGATGTACGGTGACCGGCGTAGAGCCGTATATCAAAGGCGTGGATAAATCTATCGATGTGGCTACGGCAAACAAAGAGAATGGATTTATACGTTGTCCATGTGTTCAATGTCGAACAACAAGGAGTACTCTTCCTCGAAAATCATTCGCGCCACCGATTATGAAAGGTTTCATGCCCAACTATAATTGTGGACCAAGCACGGGGAAAGAGGGGTTATGATGGAAGATGGTGAAGAATAAGATGATGATAACAACTATCATCATATGTTTCTGAATACTGATACCGCAATGGAAGACAATGGAGAGGAAAGAGGTGAAGAACGGGCATCGATGAGCCTCGATGAACTTGGTAGGGTCATTTCGATGCAAAGCGAGACCGTGAAATGTAAAATGAGAAGTTGAAGTTAGAGGGCATGTTAGAAGATCACAAGAAATTGTTGTACCCAAATTGTGAAGATGGCGACAAATCTCTCGGTACCATCGGAATTGTTATGCGATGGAAGGCGAGTGTGGTCTAACCGACTCCTCATTTGAAAAGATGCTGAAAATAATGAAGCCAAGTTTCCAAAACATAACGAACTTCCCGAGAGTACCTGAAGCAAAGAAGACTCTCATCCTCCGGGATTAGATGTGCAAAAGATACATGCATGCATTAATGATCGCATCCTCTACATGTAAGGAGTATGAGAATTTAGATAAATGCCGGTATGCAGCGTGCGGTATAAGATCGACGAGATGACCCCGTGATGTTGAGGGAGAGCCCCTCCTAAGAGGGTTCCTGCTAAGGTTATGTGGTATGCTCCTATAATACCAAGGTTGAAACGCATGTTCAGAAACAAAGAGCATGCCAAAGTTGTTGCGATGGCACAAAGAAGACCGTAAGAAAGACGGGAAGTTGAGACACCTGCGATGGGTCACGGTGGAGAAAAATCGAGAGACTTCGGACTTTGCGGTGTGACGCAAGGAACTTATGGTTTGGTCTAAGTACGGATGGCATGAATCCTTTTGGGAAGCGAGCTGATACAAAGACTGCCCGTGACTATGTATCTACAACCCGCCTCCTTGGTTGTGCATGAAGCGTAAGTTCATTATGATGCTGCTCATCCAAGGCCCGAAGCAACCGGCAACGACATTGATGTGTACCTTAGGCCATTAGTTGAAAAACTCTTACGGTTGTGGGGCAAACCAGGTGTACGTGCGTGATGAGAACAAACAGGAGCCATTTAATCTAGGGTTGTTATTCGTAACCATCAATGATTGGCTCGCTCTTAGTAACCTTTCGTGATGCATAAACAAAGGATATAAGGCATGCACCCACTGTTTAGATAAGACCGAAGGTACATATTTGCATAAATGCAAGAAGGTTGTGTACTGGCGAATCAACGATTTCTTCCACCAATCATCCCGTAAGAAAGAAAGGCAAGCATTTCAAAGGTGAGGCGGATCACGGAAGAAGCCCGAACTCCTGCCGGTGATGATGTATTTGGTATGGTCAAGGACATAGAAGTAATCTTTGGAAAGGGTCCCATGGACAATCAGATCCGAACGACGTCGCTACAGGACACGCACCCATGTGGAAGAAGAAATCTATATTTTGGGAGCTGCCATATTGGAAAGTCCTGCGTGTCCGCTCTTCAATCGACGTGATGCACGTGACGAAGAATCTCTGCGTGAACCTTTTAGGATTCCTAGGCGTGTATGGGAAGACAAAAGATACACCTGAAGCACGGGAGGACCAACAAATTATGAAAGACCCAAAGAACATGCATACAGATAACAAGACGGATAAAGGGCGTCACTTAAGTCGTGCACTATGCTCTTACCAAAGCAGAGAAGGAAATATTTTTGAAGTCCTTACAGATCAAGGTACCGCGCTTCTCATCTAATATAAAGGGATAATAAATATGGCAGAAAAGTTCCAAAACCTGAAGTCTCATGACTCCACGTGATTATGACGCAGCTTGCTTCCGATTGCATTGAGGGGCTTCTACCGGAAAATGTTCGAGTACCCATTGTGAAGCTGTGTGCATTCCTCAATGCAATATCTCAGAAGGTAATCAATCCAGATATTCTGCCAAGGTTATAGAAGGATGTGGTACAATGTCTTGTTAGTTTTGAATTGGTGTTCCCACCATCCTTCTTCAATATTATGACGCATCTCCTGGTTCATCTAGTGGAAGAGATTGCCATTCTCGGTCCGGTATTTCGCACAATATGTTCCCTTTGAGAGGTTCATGGAGTCTTAAAGAAATATGTTCATAACCGTGCTAGACTGTAAGGAAGCATCTCCAAGGGATATGGAACAGAGGAGGTCATTGAGTTTTGTGTTGACTTTATTCGACCTTAAGCCGATTGGTGTTTCGACATGGCATGAGGGAAGACTATGGAAAAGGCACGCTGGGAAAGAAAGCAATGATATGTAGGGACGGGATTCTTTCACTAAAGCACACTACACGCTTCTACATAATTCCACCTTGGCACTCCAGATATCGAGGAACACAAGAATATTGTACGCTCCAAAACCCGGGGAAGCCTGAATCATGGATTACAGATGAACACATGAAGTCTTTCGGTGGTTGGATGCGGACACATCTCTTGAATGACACCACCGTTGGAGATCAGCTATACTTGTTGGCCGCGTCACCATCTTCTCTTGTATTGAATTTCCAAGGGTACAAATAAATGGGAATACATTCTACACGATCGCCCAAGATAAAAAGAGCACCAACCAAAATAGTGGTATCCGCTTTGATGCAATAGACGAGAATGGACAAAAGGACACATATTATGGTTACATAGAGGAGATATGGGAACTAGACTATGGAGTCTCTTTTAAGGTCCCTTTGTTTACCGCAAATGGGTCAACCTGAATGGGGAAGGGGTAAAGATAGACCATGTAATGAATGACAAGTGGATCTCAACAATCTTGGTTATAGAGATGAACCATTCGTCCTAGCCAATAATGTGTCTCGGGTTTTCTATGTGAAGGACATGTCCTCCGCATCAAAAAGAAAAAATATGCAAACGAATACATCATATGATGAGCCAAAGGCCACATAGTTCTTTCGTGGAAAAGAAACATCGTGGGAATCGAGGACAAGATGTACATGTCAAGATTATAATAAGTTTGATAAAATTCCGCCTTCACAGGAAAACTGACCCAAGCATTCCGTTAAGTAAAGAAGATGCTCCATGGTTACGTCAAGCGGTCATAAGGAATGACATATGCCAAGAAATTCATGCTCATATTATGTAACTCTAGTTCATGTCTTTCGCGGTTTGTGGCTTGACCAAGGATATCTTTCGCGGTTTGTGGCCTTTAGTCCCGGTTTTGTAGTCTCGCTTTTAATATTAATAAATGTATTGAGTGTTAGTCCGTTTTGTGGCTGGACCGGAGTGCCTCTATGACCATTTCTTGGAGATGCTTGAGAACTGGCTCGTCGACATCTCCTCAAACTGGTCAGTGGTGTCCCTCGCTCAAAACCATCTTGCAGCTTGTAACTTCACTAACTAGATCAATACGCCTCGGAGCTAACTAATTTCACATATTAGGAGTGCCTCTATGACCAGGCTTTCGGAGATGCGGAGGATCGGCTCAGCATCTCCTCGAAATCGGGCAGTGGTGTCCCTGCTCTCGAAAACCATCTTGCAGCTTGTAACTTCACTAAGTAGATCAATACGCCTCGAGCTAACTAATTTCACATATTAGAGTGCCTCTATGACCAGCTTTCTCGGAGATGCCGAGGACTGGGCTCCGGCATCTCCTCGAACTGGCCGCAGTGGTGTCCTCGCTCTCGAAAACCATCTTGCAGCTTGTAACTTCACTAACTAGATCAACACGCCTGAGCTAACTAATTTCACATATTAGAGTGCCTCTATGACCAGTTTCTCGGAGATGCCGGAGGATCTGGGCTCGGCATCTCTCTCAAATCGGCCGTAGTGGTGTCCTCGCTCTAAAACCATCTTGGAGATGCCTCAAAGGCCGGAGGACTGGACTCACAAGGATGCATATTTATAGTACAAGCAGCTCGGCATAATGTCGACACTCACGACATAATGTCGACACTCACCCCTATTATTAGTGCCGACTCATCTTTAGTCGGTTGGTGTCTCCAACCGACTAAAGGTTCATCTTTAGTCGGTTGGTGACACCATCCGGGACAAGGTAAGCCGCATGACATAATGTCGACACTCACCCCTATTATTAGTGTTGCTGGCCCACTCTGCCGAATCCCTTGATCCGGTTGGTTTCTCCAACCGACTAAATATGAACCTCTCTTTATATAGGCATTTCCCTATTTATTAGGTAACACTCAAGACATTTATTAATATTAAAACCGGGACAAACCGACTAGCTAACACTGTGACTAAAGTCGCCCCTTTAGTCATAATCATGCCTAGTCCTATAGACGCAGCTTGTGGTCTTCATCGTCGTCGTCATCATCATCGCATCGCCACCGCCACTCGGGATCCTCACCATCCATGGCATATACCAGGGGCCATTCCAGCCTCGGATTCACGGCGGGTGGGAGAGGGTCTCTGAAGACGGCGATGCCTACCACCGACAAGTGGGGCACATGGCGGTGGACCTGCACCGTGGCGAGGATGGTCTCCCCGGCGATGTAGCGCATCACTGATGATAGTACGGTTCGCCCACCACGCGGCATTTACGCCGTTGTGGTTCACCGTGGCGGCCATCACCTCGTACTGGCGAGCTCCTTTCCGCCTATTAGCGAAGAAGGCATTCAGTGTCGAGTTGTCGGGATCCCACTAGGGATCCATCCGCTGCCCGGCGTGAGCTCGTGGTAGAAGTGGTTTGTGATGGACACTGCATGCGGAACCTTGAGGGACAGAACCCCTCCGCCAAAGATCCAGTGGGCGGCCGGTAGCCCGGCGAACAAGGGTAGTTGGAGGCGCACAGCGCCTCGGTCTCCTCGAGGGTCAGAATGGCCCAGTAGGCGTTGTCCATTGTTCTAAGAGAGGAAGGTGTGGATGTGTGGATAGCCATGACACGATCACCCTAAATATAGAGGGAAAGGGCGGGAAAACTTGGCGTGAAGCTTTGGGAAATGGCGGGAAATATCTTTAGTCCCGGTTAGTGACTACATCCGGGACTAAAAGCTCTAGTAGAAAGGAAAGGGCGGGAAAACTTGGCGGGAAGAGGTGGGAAATGGCGGAAAATATTTTTAGTCCTGGTTTGTGAATACATCCGGGACTAAATGTGTGCCGAACAATGATCATGTTTCGAAAAAACCTTCACAAAATGACCTATCATGTTCGAGGTTTCATGGCTTTTTCGGTCCAAATGACCGATGTTATGTGCTGAATCACGGCATAGTTTGTGATGTTGTGCCCATATTATGCATGTGTGTGGACATTGGTATGGAGAACAATGTTGCAGGAGGAAGTTTTCCTTTTTGTCGCACGGAAAAGCCCTTTTCCATTTTCCGAGCGCAAAAAACGGGTCGTTTTGTGAAGTAACCACCAAAATGCCGTTTCAGAATGCTACCGTCCCATTTTCCTAAAATACTAGACCACCTTACATGGACTATCTCCCAACCGGTACATCTAAAACCTTTTCTTCCATCCCGGGTAAAAAGGACAAATGTCTGCCGAATCGGTAGGAAGTGGGTCCGGTTTGTACTACAGGTACATGATCTATCGCCCGTGATTTTTTGAAAAAATCATTTTTAGACTCGCAATATGTGGTTTCTTCAGAGATCCAATGCAAGTTCTAACGATGCTCGTCCCCTATCTTCATGCACACCGGTTCGACCATAGTTAGAAATTCAGATAATTCAAAACGGGCATAATAAATTCAAAAAATCAACAATGAAAATCCTTCGCGTGGTGTCATATTTTGTTACATAGTTGAAAAGAAAAATACCAGACTTGGTATATTGATCATGTTTCGAAAAAACCTTCACAAAATGACCTATCATGTTCGAGGTTTCATGGCTTTTGGTCCAAATGACCGATGTTATGTGCTGAATCACGGCATAGTTTGTGATGTTGTGCCCATATTATGCATGTGTGTGGACATTGGTATGGAGAACAATGTTGCAGGAGGAAGTTTTCCTTTTTGTCGCACAGAAAAGTCCTTTTCCATTTTCCGAGCGCAAAAAACGGGTCGTTTTGTGAAGTAACCACCAAAATGCCGTTTCACAATGCTACCATCCCATTTTCCTAAAATACTAGACCACCTTACATGGACTATCTCCCAACCGGTACATCTCAAACCTTTTCGTCCATCCCGGGTAAAAAGGACAAATGTCTGCCGAATCGGCAGGAAGTGGGTCCGGTTTGTACTACAGGTACATGATCTATCGCCCGTGATTTTTTGAAAAAATCATTTTTAGACTCGCAATATGTGGTTTCTTCAGAGATCCAATGCAAGTTCTAACGATGCTCGTCCCCTATCTTCATGCACACCGGTTCGACTATAGTTAGAAATTCAGATAATTCAAAACGGGCATAATAAATTCAAAAAAAATCCGAACAATGAAAATCCTTCGCGTGGTGTCATATTTTGTTACATAGTTGAAAGGAAAAATACCATACTTGGTATATTGATCATGTTTCGAAAAAACCTTCACAAAATGACCTATCATGTTCGAGGTTTCATGGCTTTCGGTCCAAATGACCGATGTTATGTTCTGAATCACGGTATAGTTTGTGATGTTGTGCCCATATTATGCATGTGTGTGGACATTGGTATGGATAACAATGTTGCAGGAGGAAGTTTTCCTTTTTGTCGCACGGAAAAGCCCTTTTCCATTTTCCGAGTGCAAAAAACGGGTCGTTTTGTGAAGTAACCACCAAAATGCCGTTTCACAATGCTACCGTCCCATTTTCCTAAAATACTAGACCACCTTACATGGACTATCTCCCAACCGGTACATCTCAAACCTTTTCGTCTCCCGGGTAAAAAGGACAAATGTCTGCCGAATCGGCAGGAAGTGGGTCCGGTTTGTACTACAGGTACATGATCTATCGCCCATGATTTTTTGAAAAAATCATTTTTAGACTCGCAATATGTGGTTTCTTCAGAGATCCAATGCAAGTTCTAACGATGCTCGTCCCCTATCTTCATTTTAAAAGGTTACATTAATTATTTTTTAGAAATAGAAAATGGTTTTGGATTATTTATTCAAATCCATACACTTCTTATGTTTAAAGTTTTTCTAAATTCCAAATTAATATTCAAAAATATAAGTTAATTCATTTTAAAAGGTTACATTAATTATTTTTTAGAAATAGAAAATGGTTTTGGATTATTTATTCAAATCCATACACTTCTTATGTTTAAAGTTTTTCTAAATTCCAAATTAATATTCAAAAATATAAGTTAATTCATTTTAAAAGGTTACATTAATTATTTTTTAGAAATAGAAAATGGTTTTGGATTATTTATTCAAATCCATACACTTCTTATGTTTAAAGTTTTTCTAAATTCCAAATTGATATTAAAAAAATATAAGTTAATTCATTTTTAATTGTAAATGGTTCATATTTTAAATGTTTACATTAATTGTTTTTTAAAACAGAAAATGGTTTTGAATTATCTATTCAAATCCAAACACTTTTTATGTTTAAAGTTTTTCTAAATTCCAAATTAATATTCAAAAATATTATTTAATTCATTTTAAAAGGTTACATTAATTATTTTTTAGAAGTAAAAAATGGTTTTGGATTATTTATTCAAATCCATACACTTCTTATGTTTAAAGTTTTTCTAAATTCCAAATTGATATTAAAAAAATAAGTTAATTCATTTTTAATTGTAAATGGTTCATATTTTAAATGGTTACATTAATTATTTTTTAAAACACAAAATGGTTTTGAATTATTTATTCAAATCCAAACACTTTTTATGTTTAAAGTTTTTCTAAATTCCAAATTAATTATCATTTAAAAAACAATACAAATTTAAACCCCAAAATAAAAAATAGGCGGGAACAGAGAGAAAATACCTGAAAAAATTTGAAATCAGGGGAATATGTCCCGGTTGGAGCCACCAACCGGGACTAAAGACCCCCTGCACGCCAACCCTTGGTCTTCTGAAAATATTGGAGTATACGTCCCGGTTGGTGGCTCCAACCGGGACGTATGCCCCTTTAGTCCCGGTTGGAGCCACCAACCGGGACTAAAGGCCCTTCGTCTATAACTGACGCGTCTCCTTTCTTGTTCCCCATCTCACTTCTCTGCTTCTCACCGACGCACACTTCGACGGCAGGCTGCCAGCTCGCCGCCACCAGCTGCCTGGCCCGCCGCCACGCCTCGCCCACGCTACCGCTACTTTTCCTCGCGTGACCTCAATCGCTGGATTGGAAGCTCCGCTGCCGCCTCCGTCGATTCCGGCGTCTCCGAGCTCGCCCGGCCTCGCCACCACCTCCGCTGTGTTCTGGTGAGCTGCTGATCCTCACGGTGTTCTTCTTTCTCTCCTCTCCTCAGACATTTCTCTCCGCGTGTGCCCGATGCCGCCGCCGCTCGAGCTCGACGGAGGCGACGCTCCGGTGACCAACAAGGAGAGGCGCCGCCACTCCCTTTCTCCCTGCATCGCACTCTCTCTAACGCGCCCATCCGCGCGTCCAGGGGTGCCCGCTATTGCCGCCGCTGCTGCATGGGAGCTCACCGCCAGCGTGACGTCGTGCTGACATCACTCGTGGTCGCGTGGCAGCTGATGTGGCCTGGGGCCCATCAGTCAGCCTCAGTGGGTAGACTTCTCTGTGGTAGGAAAATGATCTGTACGCGTGGAGGCTGAGTTGGCACTGGGGCCCTTCTGTCAGTCTCACTGGCTAGGGGGCGCCCCGGTGTAAAAACTATTTGCCTTTTTTTTAATTCCAGAAAATGATTTAATATTGTAAAATCAATAACTTATTGTTTATAAGTCAGAAAAATACAAATAATATATCAAATTGTTCAGAAAAATGAAACCTATCTATCTAAACTATAATCATGCATTGTTCAACAACTTAAATGACAAGTATAATTAGAAGAACAAATGCACCCCTCTCATATGTTCCGGAGTTTCCCCGAGTTAGGGTTTTCACCCCTCGGAACCCCGATTAAATCGTCGAGCATGTCTTAGGGTTACATTCAATGCAAATTAACTTGTCATATCATCATACTTGCTTGAGCATTGCATCGATGCCATGTGTTGATTGTTCCTTTCTTTTGATTGTTTCGATTATTAGGTTTATTATTAGTTAGGTATTATTAGGTTTATTAATTACTTTGGTATTATTGGTCTTCGGCCCCACTGGTCAGTCACTGTGGGTAGCCCCAGACCCGATTCACATTGTCAAGCAACTTAGGTGCATGTGGGTTCGACGATGTGCCTATCTACTACACGGTTTCCCTTTCTCTTCATTTTTATTATTGTGTATGTATATATTAGGGTTTTTCTGAATTAGGGTTTATATATCTCAACACCGTACTTAACTTTCTCCTTTAGCCGCTTTGACTTATTCGTTTTTCCACCTATGCAGAAAATATGGACCCACACGTCAGAGACGAAGAAAAGGAAGAGTTGATCCAAGGTGTGATCCGTGGGAAGATAATTTAGACATATCAACGTTTACGAACAACTCCGTGAGGGTGATCCTCTTTACCGGAGTAGACAACTTGTTTGAGGTTGAAGGTGTTGCCTTCATGAGGGAGAAGGCGATGCCTTGTGTAATCGAGAAGACGATCATCGGCGAGGTGCATGTAATATAAATCAATTCATTAATTAATCATCTGCTATCTATATAGAAATAGTAACGATGATCTTTCTTCTTTTAGCCCTCCGGATCGAAGGAATCTACTGAAAAGAGCGACGAGGCCCAACCAAAAAGTTGCAAGACCATGAGAGGTTCAGATCAAGATGTCGCTGAAGACGCAAACCGACGGCTCCCGGTTGTCGCAACCAAATTTGTGGCACAATGCGAGTAATCGTTAGGGACTTAATCGATCACCATTAGAAATTGGAATAGGCCTAATGCGGATGAAGAGGAACATGTTTATTTGTCCCTAACCACGCCAAAGATTTCTTGTGGAAGATGCTCATGGTTAATTTCAAACTACTGAAGATAGAGCTGGATCCAAATGCGAGGATCCATTGAGGACGCCTTACAATATGGGAGAGCCATGGAGGCTAAGGTCGTGGAGTGGGCTTTGAAGAAGATGGCCCAAATGTTTCACCAACTAGAAGAAAAGATTGCACCTTGACTATGTCGTGAAAAGAAGACTCGATTTCAAGAATATTCAGTTTGAGAAGATAAAACCATTACGGGCTGAGTTTGTGGAATACAAGAAATCGAAAAAGCTAAGAAAATGTCCGAAAGCGAATAAGTGAATGTCGCTAACAAGAAGTATCACCATACTATGGGGCAAGGTGGCTCTGGTGGCATTCCTAAGTGGGAGAAACTTGAGCAGAACTGCGTGATAAAAAGATCACCCTGCAGATGTATTTATTGGGTAGAACGTGCAAGGAATTGGTTTTACGGGCATGGGGGCACGTTGGACTAAGAAGGAGGTGTATATATAACATACGACATAAAGAAGACCCTTGCCAATCGAGAGGATCAGAAAAGCAGTAAAGGCTGTTAAAGATGGGGACTTCATTCCCGATAGAGAGAATGATGAGCTCACACTCGCCCTTGGAAATAAGGAACATGATGGACGAACACGAGGCACAATAGGCTCCCGATCATGGAGGACTGGTTTTCCCAAAGAGAGGAAGAAATATCCTGATAGAAGCCGTCAGAGGAGTAAGGACAGGGCGGCAGTTGAAGCAGAAAGTCAGAAAGAGCGAATGCGTTTAATTGAAGAACAATTAAAGCAACAACAAGATGAAATTAACGCGCTTAAAGAGCAAAGTACCTGCCCATCTCAGAAGACACGGATTCGATGCTACCGCCTATCGAATAATCGAAAAAAGCAGTGGCTTCCACCGAGGTCCCGGTGATGACAATGGCGATGGACGATGATGCACCGACGATGGCTCTGGGCTACCCAGTGGATGATATCACGAGATGACACATGCGAGCTACATGTCAAAGTTGTGGACATATCAATGAAGGTGGCGGCTATGCCTTACCAATTAGACCCACACCAACTTACCACCGCCGTCCGTTCCGGAGGGCTACGCTGTTGTCGGGTGGATGAAATCATGCCCACCTTTGAGGTTTTGGATCTTCACTATCCTGTGGTGAAGGGGATGTGATCGCTGGGTGACGCAAAAACGCCACCATTCTATGGTCAAGGAATGTATCGTGCTTCAAAATCACACGCCAGGCCATCTTCGCCGCCGCCTCACCGTCTCTGATGAGGTCGCCGCCGCCGCTTGCAGCCGTCTTTCGCCGCCACCCGCCTGGCCGCTCACCCCTCTCCGCCTCACCAATCTCCGGCAGCCATCGCCGCGCCTTAGGATAAAAAGCGTAAGCGCATCACATTATCGCGTAAGCGATCGCCAAACGTAAACAAGAGCCTCTTCCAAAAGTACCAACGATTCCTCCCAAGAGAGCTTATGGTATCTGATCAAGAGAGCTAGGCGATCGTTGATCAACAGCTAAGTGTTGCTAAGCGGCTGAAAGAGCGAGTTCCCGACCAAAGAAGAAAAGGCCAAAGTGTTGAAAATGCTAAAGAATCTTCATCAACCCGAGCCAAAGCTGTCATCGACTATGAGCGTTCTATTCTCAAGTCACATGCGCACAAAAAGCCTCAAGAGCAAGATCGATGCAAGCGGAAATATGTTGCCCAGCTCGGAGAACAAGCAAAACAGACTTGCGCCCCTCTCAAGGTGATTTCTCAAACCAATGTGGGGTCGAGCAAATATGGGGCCGAAGAGCAGTATGATCCAGAGGTAGTTACTGTCTGGAGAAGCTGCTCAAGGTATGAGTATTGCCCAAGATTTATCGATTAGAGTTCTTCCCGTGGTGAAGTAGCATACAAATACCAGACGGAAAACCTCTCGTCAAACCCGAGGAGGTAAACAATCTTCCAACAAAATGCGAAGATTGCATAACTGGTACATGCATGCCACAAGGGCCGGGCTAATCGGATAGTGCCGAGGGTTACAAAAAAGCATCATGGGAAAGATAAGGATGACATGATATCCATTGAATTTGATGAACTATTTCAATTATTCAATCAAGACGCCTTGGACAAATCGATCATCAGTGCCTATTGTCTGTAAGTACTAATTCTGTAATTAATTTAGTCTCCAGCTATATTATTTTGTTTATTGCATGTATATAATCATACTGTAATATGCAGAATGAAGATTCTCGAATGCAGCAGAGGACAAATCTATGACATTGGCTTCATTAACCCATATTGGGTTCATGAAGCTAATCTCAAAATAAGCCCCAGGATAATGGAGGATAATATAGTACACACGTTAAGGTTTCAAGAAACCAAAAGGGAAATACTATTTCCTTACAACTTCGAGTGAGTGTTATTGTCTTGTATACACTTTCTATTTCGCTTACTCGATGTTAAGTATATAATTGATTAGTTATGCATTTGCAGCTTCCACTATATTCTGTTAATCATTCAACTTGACAAAGGGCGTGTACTAGTCATGGACTCGAAACATAAACCCCTTGAGACGTGGAAGGACATGCAGATACTTCTCCAGCGGTAATTCTAATAATTACGACACTATATCTGCAACGTTCGTGAATTTTATGATATCAAGTACTTAATAACTTATTTTATTCGTTTTCTACGCCGGGCAGCGCTTGGAAACGGTTCACCAAGAAGGCTAGGGGTGTTTGGAAAGAGGAGCTTACATTTCAACCACTAAATGTAAGCACCACTAGCTATATCCGCGCATCTCTTTGATTCTAGTTTTGATACAGTTATTATCATGCTTGATTATTATTTTGATTGAACTCTGTTCTCGTAAAGTGCCTGACGCAGGGACCAGGTAACAATCTATGTGGATACTATGTATGCGAGTTCATCCGGCAGACGTGCGATGAGAAGGGCAGAAATTTAGAGCAACTCCACGTACGTAAACAATTTCTATAGTTTTTAATTACAATCAAATTGTGTTTAGTTTCATTCATATAGGCTGACTCCTTTTTTAAATCAGATCGAACGTCTACGGGACGGTCTTCTGCCAAAGGATCGCGTACGAGCAATTCAGAAGGAATTGGCGGGATTCTTGGATGCAGAAGTCCTAAACACACAAGGGGAATACTACTCGGCTGTGTATAGACAATAGGAATTGTAAAAATAGCAACTTTCAAGAAATTGGCCGGTAGCATCGAATAGCAACTTTTGTATGTAGTGCATGAACTCGATCCGTATATTGAATATGATGTTGTCATCATGATGTAATATAAGGTTCCTTCATTGATAAATGCAAATCACTAAATAAACAATAAAACAACCCTAAATGAATTCTCTGCCGCGGCACAAAAAATGGCGAAAATACTGCCGCGGCAACAAAATGTGCCAAAATGAATTCTCTGTCGCGGCAGAGAAATGGGCCAAATCTCTGCCGCGGCAGCAGGTTATTAGTCCCGGTTCGTGTTACG
Organism: Avena insularis; assembly: GCA_023614405.1. NCBI lineage: Eukaryota > Viridiplantae > Streptophyta > Magnoliopsida > Poales > Poaceae > Avena > Avena insularis. The sequence continues at coordinate 366,333,913 of CM042685.1, read as the reverse complement.
AACCGGGACTAATGCTCCACCCCCCTCGCGGCTCTGATGCCGCCACGTGTGCCCCCATTTGTCCCGGTTGGTGGGATAAACGGGACTAAAGGTTAGTGCTTTAGTCCCGATTGCCCCGTCCCGGTTGGGCAACCGGGACTAATGCCCCTTACCAACCGGGACCTATAGGGCGTTTTCTACAAGTGTGTATTTTTTCATTTGTGCACGTGTGTATATGATGTATCATGACGTTTGCTATGAGACTATTTACGTTTGAATATCTAAAAAGAAGACAAACATAGTACTCCTTCCGTTCTAAAATATAAGATGTTTTAGATTTATAAAAAATGATCTAGACTTTTGTTTAGAATATAGATTTCACTTTAAATCTGAACCTATATATACTAAAAAATAATCTAGATACATTTGCTTAACAAAACTAAAACATCTTATATTAAGAGTGAGTACAAATCTCTCGATATTACCCGTGAGCTAGAGAGATCTGTTGTCCTGTTGACGCACCTGTCCACGCACATAGTTCTCCTCTGCGCCAAAGAAAGCACACAGTACACATGTGACATGCATGACAAATATGGACCATTTTAATATCTGGTCTCTTGCGACAGGTCCATCCCATGCATGATGCATACAAAGCATCCGTACGTGCACACTGCCGGTGCCAAAAAATGAGTGTACGATGTTGTTATAAAGGTCCAATTGGAATTTTTGGATAGCATTCGTTACAGCTATTTGGATTGGATGGACTTGGTGGGAATCCATTTTGGCTCACGGGTACAAATAAGTCCATTATTTGAAAACATTTTTCAATATGTCAAGAAAAATAAGAAAAAAAGTTTGCATTCACTCCCAACATTTTATGTTTGCCCACAACTTTTTGGAAAAAACTTTTTTGTGTCCCGTGTAAAAATGACAAATTTCATTGCTTCAACGTGATTATTCATGGATATTTTGATTTTGTCTTTTTACACATGTTATTCAAAATATTACTTTTTCTTGAAAACTTGTGCACAAACATAAAATGTTCGGAATTTCCAAAAAAATAAAATTTCAAAATTTGTTTTTTACGTATTTTTAAAATATGATCATTTACACCCATGAACTAAAACGCCACCTTGGTATTGGATACTATGCAATCTATAATGGATTGGATCATATGGATCAGATCACATTTCAGTAGACATTGGTTGGGAACGTTGGTTTTGGACTTGAACTTTAGTTAAACTAGCATGATGGCCCTCGCAAATGCGAGGGCATCACTTTATGTAGTTATAAAGATGTTAAGTATTTCAATTTATATTATCCAATTGTATTTTCTTACTATTCATCTCTTTGGTTGCAAAATACATGATGCTTACACTCGTAAAAAGGTATAACTTTGATCTCTATTTTGTATATTAGTATATATATCATCGTGTCTCTGAGAAAAAATTGAAACATTGCACACAAAAGGTAGACATTCCTGCATACATATACAATTGGATCCATATTTTTAATAAAACTTTACAAACCAATGGTCGGTACAGTCTCAAGTTTTTGTTCTAGTAAGTCGGCGCTATTTACCTTCATTTTATTGCCCTTTAGAAATTTATCGGTTGACCATAGTCCTCATCGTTGACAAAGCATAAGATTGTAAGAGTAATTTTCTATCTTCCTTTTATAACTTTCCAAAATCTGCATCTATAACATTGGTGTGTATGTGGTGAAGAACATTACTAAAGCATGCATAACATGTTCTTAAAATTCTTAGTCCGTATGATGATATATTGATTATGGTGTGATATACATTAGTCCAATTAATGATTAACATTAAAATTAATTTTTTTGTGTGAGATCCATATAATGATATATTGATTTCCATATATCTAGCTATTGTATAAAGATCTACCAACTATGGTGCAGTTAAATACAATTTTAAAGCTCTAAAGGTGTGATATATATATATATATATTTAGGTACTTCTACATACATCTAATATATATTGTCTATTTATTAATAGTTATATAATATAAGGATAGTTATTTACTAAGAAATAGGATCCGGTTTTTTGTATTTCTAAAATTTCTAGCCTCACTCTCTAGCTAGCAAGGTGACCTATGCAATTCTACGGCCAAAGCTTCTTTCTATTTAAATCTTTTCTATATTATGTTCTTTTTTACTGGCATGAGTATTTATAAAGAAATGTATGGACAAAAAGTGCAATTTGTAAAATATGATTCGAATTATCATATTTTTGTATAGAGTTTTTGTTAAATATATGTATGTCGCCTCTATCTTTCCCTATTCCATTACATTTTTCTCTGTACTGATTCTCATTAAGAATTCTTACGCAAATAATTAAACACCAATGGCTCGTAGGTAGATGTTTGTTCTATCATTTGCCTCCTGCATACTGCAAACATGTGTTTTAGTGTAGTGACATATATTCTTATAAGATAAATGGTGTGGAAGTTGCCAAAATATTCTATCATTCACACTCGTCATACTTGTTGTTTTACACATGTTTAATATTTTAGGTACTTGACATGATTTTTTGCTCCTAATATTTAATCTAAACATTCTCCACCATTCACTTGTGTGCTATGTTAGTGTAACGATTCACTTTATTTTGCCATCATATTGGCACAAATATCATATTATAAATTAGAAAAGAAGAAAATTGACAAATTCTTGAGGAAACACATCAATCTTTGGTGAAACTTTTGCATTATAGTGTTTTGATGGTTGCAAAGACATTAGTGAGTGCCAATGGGTGGGTGGTAAGCGTCTTCTAATGTGAAACTAAAACCACATAATTCCATAATGATAGTCACATTTCTCTATCATGCTCATGTTCATTAGTTGTTACTTTCCTCCAAAGTAATATGTTATTCCTAAAAAACTGTGTTAAATATTTTGAGCTTGATACTTCTGAAGTAATTATTATCTCTCAGTCAATACTAAGAACCATCCGATGTGATCGTCGAGATTACTCTAAGTACAAAGTATAAAGGGATAAGAAAACCATGACCAATGTCTACGAACATACATTGAAAATAATTATTTCTATGTCGTTAGGCACCCGCTAAAGTTTCTTTTTTGCATGTGTTCCTTTGTTTTTTTCATAATTTAAATTTCATTAAATGATTATCATATTACTGTTGAGATAAAAATGTCATCTAAGGTTAGATTTTAGACTTATTCCCATCAATAGATTTTACATAATGAAAATAATGGATTTGCTTTATTATCTTGTTCTTCACATAGAGATCCAGTTGTATTCTTTATTGGCCTAATAAAGTATGTACTCGCTCGGTACGTTATTGGTCGTCACATATCTCTAGATCGTTAATAACAATATCATATACATTTTATAACACAAAAGATATATGATTATATAATATTACATTGTAATATATTTACTTTGGTAAAATTGAGAATTTAGAGATACATAGAACCTATAAATCAGATGAGAGAGATTACTTTATTAGAAAATTGCAATTGATAACCTTGATTAGCCCATGATCGAATTAATCCGTAGATCCATATTTTGACTTACCCAAGATTTTTTATTTTGACTTACCCACAATTTTTTTATTTGGCTTAAATCGGCAATACACCTGGCTAGTACTGTTAACGTGTATGAGATGTTCGAATACATTGTTGTCATTTCCACTTTATTTTAGACCCCTTTAGAGTAGTTTCATATGTTTGATACCCCTCTCACCGTATGGGTCAATATCCGGCTTGCATGTATACGTGCTATTTGTCCAGAGGCTATCATAGACAGTATTGCTTCTAATAAGGCAGCTGCTTATCTTATTTTTTTTTGGGTCGTCTTGCTGACAGAGTAACAGTTCGGGATTGAGAGGAAATATTCATACTACATGTAACTGCAAGCAGTCCTTGTTAATTTCCTAATTCCACCAACAAATTTGCATGGCTTGAGTTTTTTGGGAATGTTACAGGTTTTTAATGTGTAAAAAAGACATTGCAGATTTTCTTTTTGGACCCGCAAACAATGCAAATTGGCTACCATCAAAAGGAAAAGGCTGCAATATAAAAATAAAGGAAAAGGCTGCAGCTAGAATCCTATGGAGACACGTCTTGACCATAGACGGTGTCAAAAAAATCCACATTTTATCTGCTAAAAAATCAGAGTCGTGTCAAATCAAACTAAATAGTTAGTATTTTTTTCACTATATTTTTTGGTACGATTGTATTGAAGTTGGAGTGCTTTTTTTAAGCAGCCCATGTCTGGAACAGTTTTTGGGCCTTGGACTTGTCAGCTGTGGACTTTTTTTCTGCTTAACATGCTCCACTTTCCTAATTGGCTTGTACGTGTCAGGCGTGGCTTTTTGGTACGCGACTGAGTTTATGTAACATCTCCTTATCTTTTAATCTCAGCCATAAATTTTAGATCAAACCATCTAAAATAATTGAAATGATGTGGCTCAACGTGGTTTCTCTAGTAGAACCCCTTATATTACTTTTAGTATATAATAATAGATTGCAGGTTTAACCACGTATACGGGCAATTGTGGAGCATGACCAAAATTAAAGAGGGGGCCAAATTGAACCCTTTGGGATCTTTTTTAACCATGCACCCAAAATTTGCTCCAATTTCAAGTTCTATTTGTAACAAGAGAAGATTTTCAAGCTTAGAAATGCACTCAATTTCTTTATTTTTTTTGCGGGTCACTCAATTTCTTTATTTAACGAGCACCGATATGGCGAGCAGTAATTTCTTCATTGACATGGCATATAGTAAGAGACTTCTAGTTTTATTTGTGAAGAAAAAGAGGATTTTAGATCCCAAGATCCATTTACGGATGGGCAGGAAAGAAAGTAGTATCAAAACCAGTCAATGTCCCTCAAGGTAAAACAAAAAATATAAGGCCTCCAAGTCGCTCCGCCAGTGCGTGCGGGCGTATCATTGTACATCTTGTATAAATAGGCAGGAGAGGCTAGGCTTTGCTCCAACGACTCACAGGAAGATTGCTCAGCTACCATTCCAATTTCGGTAGACAAACCCACAATTAATAGTGGAGTAGACAGCATGGCGGGGGCGAGAGTGGCGATGGCACTGGTGATGGCAGTGCTTGTTATGTGCGGGGGCGGGGTGGCATTGGCGGCGAACCTGGTGCCGGCGGTGTACGTGTTCGGCGACTCAACAGTGGACGTCGGCAACGATGGGCCACAGCCGCTTCCCTACGGGCATCGACTTGCCACATGAGTACCTGCCCACCGGGAGGGCCAGCAACGGTTACAACGTCGCCGACTACATCTGTACGGTGCCCGTGTGCGCGTGTATTTTTTTTCTTTATTTTCTCATACTCTCCTGACTTATATTAATGGCCTCAACTTTATCTAGATTCAATTGAGACCATGAATATGAATAGAAGGGAGTATGAAAATTCGCTAACGCCGTTATGCAATTCTGAAATGATGCAGCGAGGCTGCTGGGCTTCAAGATGAGCCCACCGGCGTACTTGTCGCTAACGCCCGAAACGAGCCATGAGATCCTCGGAGGCTTTGGTGGGGTCAACTACGCTTCCTTAGGCTCGGGCATTCTCAACACAACCGTGAGCCGCTTGCAACACTATCTTACTTTTTATCCATATCTAAGTTTTCACTAATTTAGTTTTAATATTTGCATGGATCGATCGATCAGCGGTTGGGGGCCAATAGCATTTCAATGGCCGAGCAGGTGGAGTTCTTCGCGGCCACCAAGTCAAAGATGACTCAGTACACCGGCGGCGGGGGCTCCGACGCCATCGACACACTGATTTCCAAGTCATTCTTCCTCATTAGCGCCGGCGGCAACGACCTTATATTTACCCCCCTTTTCCGGGCATGTTTCCGATCTTATACAACGACCTCCTTAATAGTTACACAAAGCATGTGCAAACCCTTTACGACCTTGGCGCCCGCCGCTTTGGGATCGTCGACATGCCGCCCATCGGCTGCCTACCGATGAGACGCTCTTGGTCTACGACCGGCGCGTGCCTGGGCGTCTACAATGAGCTCGCCAAGGGGTTAAACAACTTGCTAGGCGAGAGGATGGTGAAGCTTGCAACCGACCCCGAACTACGGCCCGGGATGACGTACTCCGTGGGAAGCTCCTATAACCTGGTGACCAACTTCACAGCGGACCCGGAGGCAGCCGGGTTCAAGAATGTGACCAGCGCGTGCTGCGGCTCTGGACGATTTGAGTTGAAGGGCTCCTGCCGGCCCGGCTCCACCGTCTGCGACAACCGTGCCGACTATCTGTTCTGGGACTTCGTGCATGCCACCCAGGCCACCGCTAAGAAGGGCGCTGCCATCATCTTCTCCGCCCCAGTGGAGGAGGGATTCGCCAAACCCATCAACTTCCAACAGCTCGTTTCTTCAACACACGGTTATGATGGAGTTAGCAGCTCTTAAATTAATTGCGACTTCATTGAAAGGTAGTCAAGCTCGTCGTTTATTTTCTTCAGTTTATCATGAGTCTGTTGGCACGATAGTTTTTACTGAATCTATGCGTGTCATGTTATCTCTGTTTTGTGTTTACAAATAAACTGAACCTGACACGTGCGTTGTTCACGTGGTGGTGCGTCTAGTTTTAGGACCAGTGATCTTGATCATGGGATTCGGTCCAAGTTTCTTGCACTTCCTTTCTGTTAAATAAATGTGAAATGGAGCTACGCGTCGCATACCCTCACTGTCTCTCTGAGACTGTGTGTATGTTCATCCACAAGGTTTAGTGTCCACCTTTCGTTTGTGTTCATCCATGCGTCTCGTGTTGACTGGTTGAACGAAGGATTATGGTTTCACATTTGTTGCTAGATTTGTTTTAAAATCCCGTGGCAACACACGGGCGTTGAACTAGTAAATACAAAAAAAAAATCATCAGCAGATGGTTCGGCATGCTAGAAAGAACAAGATTGCAAAGCTCCAGGATGATAATCATCGTGCAATCTGTTCCGTCGGACATGGACTGTATGGCATGCTCTTATTTTAAGACTTTTGTACACCTGCGATCCGTCTTGGCGCGTACATTTTTTTCTTTATTTTCTCATACTCTCTTGGCTTATATTAATGGTCTCAACTTTTTCTATATTCAGTTAAGTCCATTAATATGGATCGAAGGGAGTATAAAAATTTGCTAACGCCGTGATGCAATTCTGAAATAATGCAGCGAGGCTGCTGGGTTTCAAGATGAGTCCACCGGCGTACCTGTCGCTAACGCCAGAAACGAGCCATGAGATCCTCAAAAGCTTTGGTGGGGTAAACTACGCTTCCTTTGGCTCCGGCATTCTCAACACAACCGTGAGCTGCTTGCAATAATGCCTTACATTTTATTCATATCCGAGTTTTTCGCTAATTTAGTTTTAATATTTGCATGGATTGATCGATCAGCGGTTGGGGGCCAATAGCATTTCAATGGCCGAGAAGGTGGAGTTCTTCACGGCCACCAAGTCAAAGATGACTCAGTACACCAGCGGCGGGGGCTCCGTCGCCATCGACAGACTGATTTCCAAGTCATTCTTTCTCATTAGCGCCGGCGGCAACGACCTTATATTTACCCCCCTTTCCCGGGCATGTTTCCGATCTTATACAACGACCTCCTTAATAGTTACACGAAGCATGTGCAAACCCTGTACGACCTTGGCGCCCGCCGCTTTGGGATCGTCGATGTGCCGCCCATCGGTTGCCTGCCGATGAGACGCTCCTGGTCTACGACCGGTGCGTGCCTGGGCGTCTACAATGAGCTCGCCAAGGGGTTAAACAACTTGCTAGGCGAGAGGATGGTGAAGCTTGCAACCGACCCCTAACGGCCCGGGATGACGTACTCCGTGGGAAGCTCCTATAACCTGGTGACCAACTTCACAGCGGACCCGGAGGCAGCCGGGTTCAAGAATGTGACCAGCGCGTGCTGTGGCTCTGGACGATTTGAGTTGAAGGGCTCCTGCCGGCCCGGCTGCACCGTCTGTGACAACCGTGCTGACTATCTGTTCTGGGACTTTGTGCGTGCCACCCAGGCCACCGCTAAGAAGGGCGCTGCCATCATCTTCTCCGCCCCAGTGGAGGAGGGATTCGCCAAGCCCATCAACTTCCAGCAGCTCGTTTCTTCAACACACGGTTATGATGGAGTTAGCAGCTCTTAAATTAATTGCGACTTCATTGAAAGGTAGTCAAGGTTGTCGTTTATTTTCTTCAGTTTATCATGAGTCTGTTGGCACGATAGTTTTAACTGAATCTATACGTACCATGTTATCTCTGTTTTGTGTTTACAAATAAACTGAAGCTGACACGTGCATTGTTCACGTGGTAGTGCGTCTAGTTTCAGGCCGAGTGATCTCGATCATGGGATTTGGTCCAAGTTTGTTACACTTCCTTTCTGTTCAATAAAAGCGAAATGGAGCTACCCGTCGTATACCCTTCTCTGTCTCTCTGAGATTGTGTGTATGTTCATCCACAAGGTTTAGTGTCCACCTTTCGTGTGTGTTCATCCACGGGTCTCCTATTAACTGGTTGAAAGAGGAGGACAAATATACAAAAAAAGTTCACCAGAAGGCGGTTTGGCGTGCTAGAAAGAACAAGATTGCATCGTCCAATTTGTTTCGTCGAACATGGAGCGTTGTACACCCGTGATTCGTCTTAAAATTGGAGAAGGGATTTACCACACCTATGTTGGGGGCCCAAAGGATCTATCCTTTTCAGCACATTTTGCATTTAAGCCCTTCCAAAAAATCTCTTGTACGACGCACGGCAAAGAACAACAATAACGCAAGGCAATGAGCATTTACATGGCAAAGATTAAACGAGACGCACGGCAACGTGTCATCTTCGGCATCTCCATCCGCATATTCCCCTGCATTGAAGGGCCACCAGCCGCGATACTCTTCAGCTATTCAGGGCGAAGACGGAGAAGCATAAGGAGGTCATGGATCAGATGGTTGAGACGCTCGCGAGCAAGTGCCGCACGCAGAAGGAGGAGAAACTGAGCAAACGGACCAAACTTGTCACCATGCTGCCAAGACCAAGCTGTGGCAAACGTAAGAGCTGTTTTGGTTTCGGACCAGGCAGCGGCATGTCTGGCTCGAGCTACAAGAACCCTATGTCCTTTTGTAGCTACAAGAACCCTATGTTGAAGAAGGCGAGGATGGAGGTTGACAGTCAGGCGAGGATGCAAGCATCTGCTGTTCACAGGAGGCCAACAGGTCATGGGCAGCCCAAGAGGACAACTGCTGTGAATAGGTCGAATTTAAACCGTTGACGCAGGTTCTAGGGCCATGCTCATCTTGATTGTGCAAAGTTTTATTTTTATTTACACATGTTGGTACTACGTACGTGCCGTTTGATCTGAGTCCTAGCTTGTGCCACAAGAATGAGCAGTACATGTAGTTGGCTCAGCTGAGCCCCTGAGCACCTGTATCTAAAGGCATTAAGCGCAGCAAATGTAACGAGCTTCGTTCAAAAAACAAAAGTAATTTGACAGCAACACTGATGATTGACCTCTCGGATCCCTCCCTTAATTTGTACTCCCTATGTTTTAAAATATAAGATGTTTTAGATTTGTAAAGAAAATGTATCTAGACTTCTTTTAATGTGTAGATTCACTTTAAAATGAGTGAACCTACATACTAAAACAAGTCTAGATACATTTGTTTTACAAAGCTAAAATATCTTAAATTTTGAAACAAAGAGAGTATCTTATAAGCCACAGTGTGGTCTTCCAGGGGCTCGCTCTGTCCCTAGCCATCGTCCGGCAGAATTGCAGAGACGATGCCATCGTGTGGTGTGCTGGGCTGCCCATGGAGCAGCCTGGCGACGTGGACCTCTGGCTAACCTAATCGAAGGGCGATGTCCCTCCTGCCTATTCGATTTTGAGAAGTTGTGTCATGCTTGTATGTTTTTTGTGCCTGTCCCCCTTCGCGTTGGGCGATGTCGCTCCCCTCCTCTCATGTAAAACTTCCAAGGGATTCATCCTTTCTCTGACAAAATGAAAATTCAGGTGGAAGCCTTTGTGCTCCGCCTCCTGGTGACCACTGAAAAAAATGATTTACACCAACTTTGTCGGTGCTTATTAGCTTGAAGCTTATTTGGTCTCGATAATGATTAAGTATGGAGCGAGAGTGTGGTGAGCATGCAAGAACTAGGCATCATTTGGAAGCAAAGCTAAACTAATGGTGGTGAACATATACTGCTACTGCCTGTGGAAAAGGATTGATCGGGAGAATTTTGATTGCTTCATTGTGGTATTTCTCTAGTATCTCTGTAGACAAGTTAAATCGGTAGTATTCCATTTTACGTGGCATCATTGTCTTCCGTGTTCGAAATTTTATCAACAATCTGACCGATAATACATGCGTTATAAAATTTTACCGCGCATTAAAAACTTTATTCAGATATGAATTGGGTATTATATTTTTAAACATATAAATTTCTTTGGAAAATGGTAAATTTGACCTAGAAAAACACGTGTGCCACATAAATAGGGACGGACGAACGGCATACAGACAATAGTCCATGACTCACTATCTCCATCGTTGTCTTCCGCCATAGAGCATGTTTGTAGCGGTTGTAGTGCTGCATTGCATGCATGTTTTGGAATGAGAAACTAAGTTAGTATTTTCGGTTCAATACATCCTCCTTTTCTAATTCTAAGAGCGTCTGCAATGCAAGAGCATTAGGACGGTTCTTAGAAAATAAACCGGTTTTATTTGAGCACTGATACTTATTTATCCTAGGTATACACCTAACTAGGCACCTCTCCTATATAAATAAGCACCAATGCTTAACAAAACAATTGGTTTATTTTCATAAGCACCTCCCATTGTGCTTGTCCTAAGGTGTAGAAAGCGTACTTTTTGTTCTTAAGTCAGGACTAAGGAGATTAACGAGAAAATTACAAAAAAACACCACATTATAGACAAGGGTTTCAAAAAACCATCACTTTACCTTAGGGTTTAAAAAAACCACCACATCAGAGTTGATTCGTGTCAGATAGCACTAATACCAAAATGGGACCAGCACTTCGGAGTTGGTTCGTGTCAAAAAACCACCACTTCATAGTTGATTCGTTTCAAAAAACCACTACTTTAGAGTGGGTCTATCCTGTCAATTTTGTCACTAGACCAGCGTTAAACCGGTATTAGTGCTATCTGAAACGAACCAACTCTGAAGTGGTGGTTTTTTGAAACCCTAACGTAAAGTGGTGGTTTTTTTAAACCCTAGCCTGTAATGTGGTGGTTTTTTGTAATTTTCTCGAGATTAACAAATGTGGTCTTTGTATTAAGTATTCGGCCAAGCTTCAATCTACTTAGTTTACTGAAGATATGACAACATTTATAGATCGAAGGTCAAATAAATTTCTCTATTCATTTATTCGTATGGAGATATACATACCACTATTAATTATGAAAACTAGTGCCTAGATTACATTGACGATCGATGTGTCCATCTCTATGGTTTGAAGCAGGTAGCATTTTTCAATAAAAAGTTCAGAATTATTTGAAAACCAATCCAGCTCGACTTTGCTAAATACAACATGTCACTTTCTAACTAAGAAAAAACTTCTCGATGATGAGGGTGTGTTTTGCCTACTATGCTCCAATTATCTCGGTATTTTTTAAAACTCAAAAATGGCATTTTAAAGTCCCAAAATAAATTGACATGGGTAGATACACATCGTATCTACATATGCGTGTAGTTTTGCAAGATAATACGCTGAATCGTAGGCTTCACAAAAGTAACAAAACCGTGGGTCTAGAAGGGCAAAAATAAGACATTTTGTCCTTCTCATATTTTGTGTGTGCAGATAACCGCATGAAAAAATATTTTTGTGCAAATTTGGTTTTACATACTAGACATATATATGTACTTGTAAGTTATTTCTGGAAAAAAAATTAGACACTCAAAATGATTTTTTTTAAATAAAGATCACTCGTGCTCATATGCCAAAAGGACCTTTCCATTATATTAGAGGTCGCATATTCTATCAAATTAAATTTACATAAGAGGTCATGCTAACACAAATACCAAGTATAGTCTTCAAATAGCACAAAACGAGGTTACTCCATTTAGTTGAAAAATATGACAAGGCATCAACTGACATGATAGTTTATTCTTCTTTCACCAGTTTTTTCTTTTTTGATTATTCTCTTAATAGTCAGATGACATTATCATTAAGAAGATACTTAGTAAATTAGACTAGCACATAATAAAGCTTAAAAAACTTCCATAAGAATTGGTGTTTCCATTTTCTATATTGTATGTGTATGTTGAATTTCTTTGTTGTTGGAACTGATGACATTATCTCTATTATTTAACAACAAATTGCTCTCACTTGATTAATTACACTAGAATGCCGATAATAAAAAACATGGTGCAACATTTGATGATTCATTTATTTATAGTTTGAGGCGGCTATTTTTTCTCAGAATTTTGTCCAAAGCTAGGGGAGGGGGGCGCTGGCCCCCCGACTTGTACTAAGCTCCACTAGTGGGAACGACCGGTTGCTCAAGTTAATAATCTATTGTGTACAATTGACAAAGACTATCAACATGCCTGATAAAGGTGGCCCCGGGTAGCCCCAACGTCTTGGTGTATTACGTGTGGCTGACTTGCCAGGATGACCACAAAAGCCCACATGCCGCCTTTGGCTGCATGGCATGCTGATATAATACATATTGATCACGTATTGTACTTTGTATATTTGAAATAGTTAGATTTAACCTAACTGTATCGATCTGTAACTTATATACACATATAACATATATGTCATATGATATACCATTGGCCATCTTCTCCAGATATAGCTTTGGTTTACATGGTATCAGCCAAAAATCGATCATAAACCCTGGATGGCGACTTCCGCTGCCGCCATTTCTTCCTCCTCCCTTAAAATTTCGACCATGGCTGGCCCCCTTGCTGCGTGGATGCCCGATTCTGGCGTGTCTCCCGCGAGCGCGTGCCGTTTGGTGAGCTGCTGGCCTGCTACGCGTGCTGAGCAAGGAGGACAAAGTGGACGACATTGTACACGAGGCCCAGGACGACGACCTTGTTCTACCGTTCATCATCATCATAACCTCATTTAATTTGAACGCCGGTGAAGACATGCCTCCCTGCTCAACGATAAATGTTGCGACCACAACTACCAGGTGCACGCGCTCGTGGAAAGAATGGATTGTCAGAGTTGGGCATTAGGCCTCGTTTCCGGCCCTCGGTTTGGTTCAGTTTGGATGGAAATATCATTCAGTTCAGTTTAGGTTTGGTTCCAACAGACAATTCGGTGGGTTAGTTTAATTTGATTTGTTTATATTCGTTATGTGGGTTTAGTTTAGATACAGTTCAGTTACCCAACCATTGCCAGATTTAGTCATACTATTGTAGTGCAGACCTTATGTTATGTGGATCTTCAAACCCCTTAGTTGTAAGAGCGCATGTGTAGTACCCATGCGGGTCTGGGCATGTACAGTTTTACATGTTAATTAATAATCATAAAAAAGGAGGAAAGCGGGGAGGGCATTTGCCCCCCTCCCCCTTCGTGTCATACATTCAAGGTGTTTGCTCCTGTACAACCCCCCCCCCCCCCCCCCCCCCAAACTCAAGGGTAAAGTGGTATTTTGCCATTAATTAGTTCACAAACTGGTTTAATTAAGCCTAGATCCGATTCCATATACCAGCATATGGTATACAAAGATCGTATCCCAGTCCTGAGCAGACAGCAGACAGCCGCCAGCCACCAGCCACGTACATAATCCGCCACTTCGTCGTCGCCGTCTCCAGCGGCCGCCCTATGATCACCCATCCTCGCCCAAACGCCACCATCATTCACCCATCCTAGACTCTAGACTCCGTCCCCGCCGTCTCGAGCGGCCACCCAGGGATCACCCATCCTAAGAGCATGTCTAACAGACCCCTTAAAAGGGTCAAACTCGTATAATAACCGCCGGAATACGGGTTTGAGCTCCACCCGGCCGTCTAGCAGGCCCCGTAAAAACGGGCCCCGCTCCGATTTTTGCTGTTTTCGATTACGGGGCGGGCCTTCGCCCCCTACTTGTGCGGGGTGGGAGCGGGAATAGAGGGCCAAACCAGTATCCTCCCCTCCACTGCGCGCGAACGGTTTCAGCGAAACCCAACCGCCGCCGCCGCTCGATCTCCTCCTCCCCGCCCTTCCCGGCAACGTCGCGGCCGGATCCCGCTGCCATGGATCCTCCGCAAGGGCCGCCTACCGCCGACGGTGCATCTCCAACGGCCGCGGTGGTTGATGTCCCTGTCAGAGGTCCGCCCAACTCTGGCGACGTGTCGGCCATGATCTCCACCACCATCCCGTCGAAGAGGAAGAGGATTCCGAAACAATTCTTCGAAGCCCCTCCGTCGGCCGCAGCCCCGCCGGCTGCCAAGAAAGGGGGCAGGATGAAGACGAAGGCGGTCGGGCCGAGGGTGCTCCGCAGCCCAAGGTGAAGACAAAGCAGGTCAGCCGCATCGGCCTCGCGCCTCCACCGTCTTCTAAGGCCACGACCCCTCCTCCCTCCGTTTCGTCCGATGCGATGCCCGCGCCGCCGCCACCCACCATGGACGTAGACAAGGTGTTCAATGTTGAGTCCACAACATTGCACATGGACATGCTCAATGAATCCGCGGTGGATTTGGACGGAGGCATCAATGCGTTCGATGGGGAGTGCAACGTCGAAGAGATTGATGACGACGAGGAGGAGGAGGGTGACGAGGAGGAGGTGGTTGAGGTTGATCCGGCTGCCATCGGTTCTTCGTCGACGCCGAACCCACGCACGGCGAACTACAGCGAGATCGAAGACGCCATCTTGGTCCGTGCGTGGAGCAAGGTGGGGATGGATGCGTGCACCGGAGTGGACCAAGGCGGCAAGCGCTATTGGCAGCGCATTGAGGATCTCTACCACCAGCTAAATCCTCGCACCAAGAGCATGGCCGACAGATCCTACCGCTCCCTTGAAGGCCGATGGAACATCATCAAACCAGCTTGTTCTCGTTGGAGCGCTGCCATGGATCAAGTGGCCGACAACCCCCCTAGTGGATGCGTGCCGGAGGACTATGTAAGTTTTCCTTGTTTGTTGCTATCCATATGTGTTGATCATGTGCAAACATCACATAATATTGTTGTGCAGTCCAAGTATGCTCAAGCCCGGTACAAGGACATGGCCGGCTCCAAGAACAAGGAATTTCAATTTCAACATTGCTTTTCCATTCTTCAACATCTTGCTAAGTGGAAGTTGAGGGACAACGAACCAAAGTGCAAGAAGGAGGCACTTCTCACCATGGATGATGAAGCGGAGGACATGAGTGCGAGAAACGCCGGCAAGCCCGAGGGAAACAATAAAGCCAAGGAGAGGGTGAAGGTGGAAGGCAAAGCAGCTAGCTTCCGGGAGAAGTTGGATCAACTCATGAAGTCCAAGGAGGCATTGACGATGAAGACATTGAAGACCAAGCTCCTCATCACCGAGAAGAAGAAGGAGGTCAAGCTTTCCAAGGTGGAAGCAAGGCGGGAAGATGCCAAGTTGAAGGCCGAGCTTGACTTGAGGATGATCGCACTCAAAGAAGCCAAGGCCATGAAGGAGCTCTTGGCCGAGGAGAGGGATATCATGATGATGCGCACCGACGGCATGGACGAGGATCAGCTGCGTGGTGGAAGGAGACCAAGGCGGACATCATGGCGAGGAAGAAGGATGCGCGTGAAGCTCGTGCTGCAAGTGCTCAAGGTGAGTCTCCGACGAGTGGTGGCGCCGCTGGCGATGGACTCGTTGATGGTTGATCACATTTGGGAACGTCTGTGGCTTGAACATTGCCTATGATCGCGTTGTGATGTTAAAAACTACGAATTATGCATCACATATTTTGGATGTGCTATATTTGATCTGAAATTGTTGTGCAAATGTTGTCTAAAACCCTGTTTTAAGGGGTCGAAAACTCGGACGAGCTAGCAGAACCCGTATCCCCACCCCGACGAAAAGTGAATACAGGACCCTCTACTCGCGTTTTAAGAGACGAAAATATACGGAGCCTGTTAGACATGCTCTAAGTGTCGCCTTGCCTAGACTGCCGCCACCGTACATGCGGCCACGGAAGACCCTCGATCAGGAGCACTCGTCCGGCGCCTAATTCTTATTCCTTATTACCATCAAACAGAGAGCAGGTCGTGGATAGAGAAACGTGGACCATGATTCATGAAGTGATCAATCCTAGCCTTATGAAGAACAAAACAAATAGAGAACGCAGGATTCGATCGAGCTAGGAGCAAAGAAACAGACCTGCTTGACCGCCTAATTGAAACAACATGAATAAGGACAGTCCATGCTCTGCTCCCGGCTTCAGCAGAAACACGCAACTAGCAGGCTGACTCGATTTGCGATCAACTTAGCTAGCGGGATTGTATCGAGCCTTGTCTCTTTGCTTATTTCTCTAGTTTGTTTGATTACGGGGAATCCCCCCTGGAGAGAACAATCTTGCTTTGTGTTGCTATTGTTGAACGAGCGCAACAGCCATCTCACCGGCCACTGACGACCACCGCAGTCGCTCAAGACCGGGCCACCAGAAAGTCCACGGCCGCCGGCGCCGAAGAAGAGATGGGATCACTACCGGGAGGAGCACAAGGGGCGGGGCCACGGTTTTAACTTTTTTATACAGTATATACGGGATATGTACGGATTTGATCTCAGGTTCAATCTAATTAAAATGAGATAAGGGATTAATTAATGGCAAAAAAGACTAAATTACCCTTGAGTTTGGGAGGAGGGGGTTGTACTGGAGCGAACCTCTACATTCAAATAGCTCGGCTCCTGACCAAGGTTCAGATTTGATTGTTTGTAGCATGGGAGCTGATTACCCCAAAAATACCTGAGAAAAAAGAAAAGATATCTAGGTAACGAAAACCATAGGAGGCTGTATTGGCAAGATCAAAGGGTTCACAACAGCCAAAAGAGAAACCTCCTGGAAGTTCGAGAACTTTTAGTACCGTGCCGAACCAGCACGACTGCCCTTGTCACTTTCCTTTTTTTTCCATTCAGCCTACTTGGTCAAATATTAATTTGGCATTGTATATAGGTTCATATTTGTATCGAATTACTTGGTCAAATATTATAAAATTTGATTTTGATAAAATCTTATATGCGACATAAATTGGGACAGAGGGAGAGTTGATTTCATTCTGGTGGTGTTGAGGTCGGCAGTCACTCTGGATCCGTAAACAAAGTAGTCGTACAGAGTTGCCTCCTCCTCGAAATAGGCATACGCCCAGCTTTATAAATAAAGCAACATCCATACAACATCCGATACAAGCGAAACCATGAAAACCCAAAGTTCACCACAACACACACACCACGAACAACACGCACAGATACAAGGGAGCCTAGAAGACTCGCTCAGCGACCGGGCGGGGAAGCAAGCTGACGCGCCGCCCCAATCAAGTGCTCGATCATCCCGTCCAGCCGCGCCCTGTCCCGCTGCCTACTCAACGGGTACCACTGCTGCAAAAAATCCAAGAATTCGAAGGTCGAGTCAGAGGCACGGCGAAGAAAGACACGCTCGATGACCATCTTGTTACGAATGGTCCAAAGAGTCCAGGTCATTCCTGCGAACACAAACCAGAAGAGGCGCCTCCTCCTGCCGGTTTGGTTGACATTAGCTTCCAGGAATTCCCCCAGGTCTGCGGCCTGCCAAGATGGCCCCAGAGCCTCCCGGGTGAAGTTCCAGAGGAAGCGAGCGGCGGGGCAGGAGAAGAAAATGTGGTGTCCCGTTTCCGGGACCGCACAAAGGGGGCAAAGGCCATTTCCAGGGCCACGCTTGGCCACCTCCACACCTGAGGGGAGCCGGTCACACAGCATTTGCCAGAGGAAAATCTTGATCTTAAGAGGAAGGGGGGCCTTCCAAAGGGGGGCCGTCCAGGAGATGGAGGTCCCACCAAACAAGGCACGATACATGGATCCCACGGTAAAAGCGCCCGAGGGCGAGAGGTGCCAGGACATAATATCCGAGGAATGGGGCTGGGACAGGGGCAACGGGAGGGAGTCCCTTAGCCCCTCCCACGCCGCCCGCTCGGCCGCCCCCAGGTTCCGTCGGAAAGCAACCTGCCAAACCCCCGCTTGGAAGGCCTCGGCCACCAAGAGCAAAGGATCCGCGCAGATTGCGAACAACGCGGGAACCTCGTGGCATAAGGGGCGTCCTCCCATCCAAGGGTCGAGCCAGAAGATGGTGCTCCTTCCATTCCGAATGGAAATGGAGAGTCCCTTCCGGATCGCCGGCTTGATGTCCTGGACAGATCTCCAAAACTGAGATCCCTCCCGACGCTCACAAGCCAGGAGAGGGCGCCCACGCAGGTACTTAGCTTTAACTAGCTACAGCCAGAGGCCCCCATCGTCAGTCAGAATGCGCCAGACCCACCTCAACATCAGAGCCACATTCATATGGCGAGAGGAGGTGATCCCAATGCCCCCAAGATCCTTGGGGGCGCAGATGTTCGCCCACTTAACCATATGGTACTTTTGATGACCATCATTCGCCATCCAAAATAACCACGAGAGCTCCTTGTCGAAGTTGGCGTGCACGCCCTACGGAAGGATATACAACCCCAAGATATACATGGGGAGGCTAGAAAGACAAGCGTCAATGAGGATGGTTTTGCTCCCCTTGGAAGTAAACCTGCCTTGCCATGGTTCGGATTTTGCCTTAACCCGACCCATAAGGGGCTCCAGGTCCCTAGAGAGAATCCTGGTGTCCCTGACTGGCATCCCCAGGTAATTCAGGGAGAAGGTTGCCAGTCGGCAATTAAGGTTATCAGCAATCCGTTGTTGCTCGTCCAAGGGGTAAACCAAGACCATCACTTCGCTTTTGTCAAAGTTAATTTTGAGGCCAGACATGGCCTCAAAGCAAAGGGGTAGGAATTTGAGGTTGATGATGTCCTGGTCCGACCCCTCAACCATAAGAATGGTATCATCCGCATATTGGAGGTGGGTAACTCCCCCTCCAGGGATAAGATGCCCCACCACACCAGAAATGTGGCCGGAGATCTTGGCTTTCTCCATGATCTCCGCCAGGGCATCAACCGCAACATTAAACAAGATTGGAGATATCGGGTCCCCTTGTCTCACCCCATACGAGGGTTTAAAGTATGGCCCGACCTCCCCATTAATGTTTAATGCCGTGTTCCCACTCATGACAATCTGCATGATCCAACCTATCATGCGATCATCCAGGCCCCTACGCTGGAGTACCTGGCGTAGGAAGGCCCAATCTAGCATGTCATACGCCTTTTGGAAGTCCAGCTTCAGGAAAACGCCCCGATGACGACGAACCTTCACCTCGTGGATAATTTCATGGAGTGCCAAGATCCCATCCTGAATGAATCTGCCTTTAAGGAAGGCAAACTAGTAAGGGTGCGTCAGGCGCTCCATGAGAGGAGCGAACCTACGTGCACATACCTTGGACATAATCCTCTGGATCACATTGATCACCGTGATTGGCCTAAACTGCCGAATCTCCGTGGCTCCCACCACCTTGGGGATCAGAGTGATAACTCCAAAGTTCAGTCGCGACATCACAAGGGTCCTGATATACAACTCCTGAAACATGGGCAAAACAACCCCCTGGATACTCTCCTAGAACTTCTGGAAGAAGATAACGGGGAGGCCATCTGGGCCCGGGGCCGAGTTAGCCTTCATCTCCATGATGGCCTGCTCGACCTCCACTGGCAGAAACGGAAGCGTGAGCTCCAGGTTCTCCGCGTGAGAGACCCTGGCCCCTCTGGCCAAAAGTCCCCGGCTAACGCGACCCCGAACCGGGGGCCAGCAGAAAAAAGCTCCTTGTAGAAGGAGTAAATATGGGAGGTGACGTCTTTGGCCTCCTCCAAGAGACGACCGCCATCCAGAGGCAGGAGATAGAACATTTCCTACGCCTGCCATTAGCAATGGCATGGAAGTAGGCGGTGTTCGCATCCCCTTTTAGGAGCCAGTTCTGGCGGCTCCGTTGCCGCCAAAACGTCTCCTCCCCCCGAAAAATATCCATGAGCGAATCCTCCAGCACGTACCGCTGGAGCCATTCCTCCATAGAGAGGCCTACCGTGTCTGCTGCCTGATCTAAGCCCTGGATGACTGTGAGAAGGTCACCTTTCTTGCGCCGCAGCTCGGCACCAAGGTTAGCTCCCCACCCTCGCATGAACTGGCGAGCCAACAGGGCACAAGCATGCCACACATCCACCGCCGAGCGAGCCCTCTGAACTGACGCAGTCACCGAACTCCACTTGGCTCGAACCATCTCCACAAACCCTGGCTGCTGCAGCCAGAAGTTCTCGAAGTAGAAGCGGCTCAGCTTCAGTGGAGAACCTCCCCCAGTCGAGAGAAGGAGAGGGCTATGGTCAGACCCAACCCTTGTAACTGCCCGTAGGGAGCACAAGGGGTAGGCCAGCTCCCAATCCACATACACTAGGACCCGATCCAGCACACTCCTGATCGGGTCCACCCGGTTGTTCGACCAGGTGTATCTGGCACCCAAGCGAGGGATCTCCCGTAGAGCGAGATCAACAATATAGTCATTGAACATGCGCATCCTAGAGAGGTCCACATTATTGGAGCTCTTCTCATCTGGGGACCTAATAAGTTAAAGTCCCCCGCCACCACCACAGGGCTAGTGCAACTCTCCACCTTAGTAGAGAGCTCAGCCAAGAACTCCGGGGAACGGCGATGATCCGCAGGGCCGTAGACAATGATCACCTCCCAACTGAGGTGTGATCGTCTATGGGTGAGTGCCATACTCACGAAGAATTCCCCGCGGTCCATATCCTCCACCTCAAAGATGTCCTCCTTGGCACCCAGGAGGATCCCCCCGGAGTGACCCGTTGCCGGCAACCAGTGCCAGACAAACCTGTGGCGGCTCAATCCCTGCAACTCAGGGATCGAGAAATCCTGTCTAATCGTCTCCCGAAGGCCAACAATATCAACATCCTCCTGCCTCAGATAGTCCCTCAGCTGCTGCCTGCGACCATCATTCCCAAAGCCCCTGATGTTCCAATCAAAGAGGAAGATCTGGCGACTCATTGGGATACACCATCAAGAGGTGTCCCCTTACAGGGGATGGATCGGGCCCTACCTCCTGTCGAGGGCCTAGACACAGGCTTGGGAGGCCTCCCTCGCTTCCCCCCGCCTGGGGGGACGCGAGGGCGGACTCCGCCGGCAACGGACGAGGAGGGCTACCTCCTCTAGTCACCGGGCCCTGCAGCCAAGTACTAGCGGAGGCCTGGCTCCTAGCCAGCCTCTCCTGCCCCGCCTGAGCACGAGAAGCCGCCAGTATGCCATCATAAACCTCCTTCGCCTTTAAAGCCGCAATTTGTTCCAAGTGAGGGCCGCGTTCCCCTCTGAACACGATCCCACAGTCCCTGGCAACAACATCTAGGCGCTCCTCCTGAACCTCTGCCAAAACCGAAAACCTGGACCCGAAAGGAGGAGAAGAAATAGGGGGAAGGAAGGAGGGGGGAGGGCAAGACGTACCGGGGTCAAGGTTGCAGGACGCCGCCAGCGCCTCCGCCTGCTCGAGAATCGTCGGCTCCCACCCCTCACCACCATCCCTGGCTTGCACCGAGGCCAGCCTGACACTGGCGCGAGAAGGAGGAGGCGGGGGGCCTGGGACAACGGGTAGGGTGGAGCTTGGCCGTCGCCTCGGGAGTGTCGGGGAAGACCGAGAGCGACCCACCGGCCAGGAGAGTCGGAGTTGTCGGGGCCCCAGTCAGCGCCCGCTGGGGCGAAGCAGGAGAAGACCCCGGCGAGAGAGTGTAGCACACCACCCCGGGAGATCGAGGGGAAGACAGCGGCGCCACCACCATCCCCTCGCTAGGAGAGGTCCGCGCCACCGGAGGGCTGGATCGGGCCACAGACTGACGGGCATCCCAACCAGAGATTCCTAGGGACTCCAGCCCCTCGCCTAGGTTCGTCACATAGGGGGCCAGGCCTACCTCCTCCAAGATCAGAGGGTCCGGGCGAAGGCACCTAGGGACGTCCACCGGACGAGGAGGCTCCGAAAGAACCGGGCCAAAGGACAGAGCCGCAGTCGGTAGGACCGCTCCGCCCGCCGCCGCCGGGGGGAGGGCCGACCCACCCGTCGACGCCGTAGGAGCCGGGGGGTCTAGGTCCTTCTCCGAGTCCTCCCCACTGGACGGGTCAGCGCCCCCCTCCCCAGGAGGGCGGCGGTGCTCAGAGATGTCCGAAGACGGCGAACCCGAGCCCACTTCCTCCCGCTCCAGCTCCACCGACAGGGTCCTGTCGTGGGTACCGAAGTAGAAGGTCGGGAGGATGCAGTCCAGTTTGGCCGGGTCTGGGTGCCGGACCTGCACCCGCACCGGGCCCTGGCTGTAGAGGGAGGCCACGTCCAAAGCCACAAACTTGCCAATGGCCTGGGAGATAAGCCTGATGAACTTCTCCTATCTTGCTTCCTCAGGGATGCCGTAAATGCGCACCCACACAGTCGAGAGAACTGCAGTGGTATCAGGATGGACACACGACTCACGGATGGAGACCTTGATGTTATGGATGGGAAGGAACATCGACTGGCTCCAAGAGAGGGCCCGCAGTGCCATGCGCGACGGGAAGATCACCAAGAACACCATGGGGGCAGTCTCCCTCACCTTCCACACAAAGTCGGAGTCAAACGACCTCAACTCTGCATGGATGATGTCCTCGGTAACCTCAACCGATAGGGGGGTCGATCTCTGCCAGGTTTTGGGGAATAGACAGCTCCACCTCCCCCAGATCCACGAAGTAGAATCCCAAACCCAGGTCAATCCCGTGGCCAAGGAGCTCCAGGGTACTACGCTCGCGGTGTGGAGACCGGGCCGTGCAGTCCAGAACACGGTGCGAGGGGTCTCCGCAGAACAGACAGTGCTCAGGTTCCTTGAAGTCGGAGCGGAAGTGGCCGACCTCACCGCAGTTGAAGCACTTGTTGCGCGTCGGCGATCTCGAGCGAGGGACGGCACCCCCGTAGGCTGCAGTATGGGTGGGTGCCCAATCTGGCTCCCTCCCACGCCCGCACCTCCCACCGGGACTCCGGAGCTAGGCCCTTGCGCCGTCTTCCGGTGCTTCTTATTCTTCTTCTTCTTGGGGACGGGCGGCGCAGACGTAGAAATCGGGGCCCGCCCCGCTGGTGCCACCTCCGGACGACCACCCTGAGCGCGAGCCGGGCCACCATCTCTGCTAGGACGACCCCTAGCAGCATGGCCCTCGCGACCGGAGGGAGCCACGCGTCGCTCCAGCTCATGGCGCAGGTCCAGCTCGCGGCGCTGTGCCTCAGGGGAGGGGGCCCTGCGGGCGGGGGACCGGCCACGCGCCGGCGACCGACCCTGAGGGGAGCACAGCAGCGGCGAGCGAGCATGGGGGGAGGCGCGAGGGGGCTCGCGGGGCCCGTCCAGGCGCCTCTCCCGACCGTCGCGGCGCGAGGACTCCTCGCCATGGCGTGCCGAAGACCATCTGGTCGGGGAGCGTCGGGCTGGCGGCCGATACGGGGCCGCAGGCGGCGGGCGGGGCGCGGGGGAGGCGGGCGGAGAACGACGATGGTGGCGCGGAGACGGAGAGACACTCGGAGAGGAGGAGGTCCGGTGCTTCATGAGGGCAGCGGCGAAGGACGAGGTCAGAGGCGGCGACGGCTGGGTTTGGCGGACAGAGCGGGCGGCGTGCGCGTGGCGATGGACCTGCGCCTGGGTAGCAGGGTGCCCTAGGGTTAGGGAGTCCTGGCTCCCTAACCAGGCCCCCACTGGCCAAATCCCCTGCAGCCCATCCCGATTGGCCCGTGAGACGGCCCGGAAGTCCTGGCTCCTCCACGCGGGAATAGGGCCCTCCAGGGAGCACCCCTTCGTCACAGGCCCAGGTAGGCTTGGCCCACGATGGCCCACGCTAGCCAGGGGACAGGGGAGGGCTCCTCCCTCCTCCGCCCGCGCAGGAGGCGGCGGCGGAGCCCGCGCCGGCGCACCAGTGGCAAGGAGCGAGCCCCCAGGGACCTTGACGGCGCCGGGGAAGCTCCCCTTGGCCGTGTCGTCGCCCACAGGGGCACCGTTCGCCGCGAACAGGAACAGCCGGCGCGCCTCGCGCATCCCCACCTCCAACCTAGCTGGTGCCGACCTGGACAGGGGCGTGGCCTCCCCACAGCGAGCGGACCTCCGCCTGGCACGCCGGCCCGGGCGCGCAGCAGCCAGGAATTCGCCCAGCGTCGGCAAGACCGGCGGCGACGAGAGGCGCTCCGCCTCCACCCTCGCGGCCTCCTCCTCGTCGACCTCGCCAGCCACGTCCGCCCAACGACGGCCACGGATCGACTCAGGGGAGGCACCGGAGGGCGCGAGCGGCGCCATGGTCACCGGGGAGAGAGGGGAGAGGTTGGTGGCGGGCACCGGCGGTGAGGGGCCACGGCGCGCTACCAGCACGCGGGCGCCCGAGCCATCGCCAAGGCGTCGCCTTTCCCCGCTAGCTCCTTCGCTTGAAGTCTGTTCGGTCCATGACACTCGTACGAAGTTGCCTTGGGACGTTCCCAAAAATCTTTTCACCGGTACGTCCAACGGTGCAGGATCTAATTAAGTGGGTGGTGAAGAAGCGTAGAGAGCAGCATAGCAAAAAAAAAAAAAATAGATAAAAATATTGATGCTGCTAAAGTGCTAATGGATCCTAATTAACTAAAAGTACGTCGCGAGTTGTACAAAACGAAATGATCCAGATTGAGTTATACAAAGTCAAGTGTATGCAAATCAGTAGCTAGCCAAGGCTCTGCATCTTCCAATTAACATGGCCTTCAGGACGGTTTAATTAGTAGAGCGAGGATTACGGAATCCCTGCAACTCGTACTTACGTGTAGGGCTGGAATTATAACTCGAAACTCGCGAGCTAAATGAGTAACTCGTGACTTGGCTCGACTCGGCTCGAACTCGGTGTCTAACGAGTCGAGCCAAGTATTCGATTTGAGCTCGTTTGTTCACCCCAAGCTAAATGAGCTACTCGCGAGCTACTCATTTAGCTCGTTAAACTCGTTCAAATACAAAGTTTGAAAATTTTCATAGATGAGTGCCATACTATGAATGTTTCTTGAACCTATAATGGTGTAGAGCTACTATATTTTTCATTAATCTTCTTCCATGTTATTATGGAAGTACTATCGGTGTTTTAATTCCAAATTAGTATGATGATTACTATTTTTCTTATATGTGCTCCTAATCGTAACTTATAACATACTAAACGAGCTACTCGCGAGCTACTCGTGAGTTTACCGAGTCGAGTCGAGTTTCAAATATGAGATCGTTCTATAAACGAGCCGAGTCGAGCTAACTCGTTAGTTGAACGAGCTTTAGCGAGTCGAGCCGAGTTGGCTCGGCTTGGTGTTGTCCCCGCTCAACGCTCCTGGCCAAATCCGTGAGAGAGCGCCAGCAGAGCCAGCTTGCAGCATTGCATATTTGCACATGCGCTCTCGCGTGCCTAATCCGATCGCACCCCTGAGACGGCACCAGCTTGTACTTGTACAGTACAGTTCACCGGCTTGTCATGTACTCCTTTCGTTTCAAAATATAAGATGTTTTAGGTTTGTAAAGAGAATGTATCTAGACTTGGTTTAGTATATAGGTTCACTCATGTTTAGAGTGAATCTAGACATTAATACAAGTCTAGATACATTTGCTTCACAAAGCTAAAATATCTATCGTTTCGTCCGACCAAAGCTGCTTCCACGCGTGATATTTATTCCATCTGTTCGTCTACCTCCGGCCACGCACTGCCTCACGTGCTCGCCAGCTTAGCCCTGTCGATGATCGATCATTCTGGCTGCATACTGTTCATTCGTTTTCTACTGGGACGGGACACACATGCACGTACACGTACCACGGGCCGTACCATTATCACGGTATATAAGCTGGTGCGGGCATGTGATCGACAAGCTAGCTTGTCTTCCATCTATATCTAATCTTTTTCAAGACTGGATGAGTAAGACCAAAACATCTACTCCCTCCGATCCATATTAGTTGACTCATTAATATATAGGTTCATTCAAATTTTGACAAATTCAAGTCTACTAATATGGGTCAGAGGGAGTATCACTTTCCCAAACATCGACAATGGCCTTTTTTACTATCTGATTTTTTGCGTATTTAAGTTCCAACTCAGTAACTATATTCGTGATAGATTTTAAGATTTTACAAAACATCATTTTGCTAGAACTAGTATAGATCGGGCCTATTAATGCCTCGTCACACACGGAACGCCCTCCATATGTGGTGTAGAAAATCGCTGAACGCCACAAAATTTTGACCATTTGCCCGCGGCCTAGGCAGGTTCCTTCGCGGGTACATCACACAAGAAAAGTTCTCCAGAACATTAGCTATTACATCATACATAGACAAGGTAAAATTTATTACCAGCTAGCGAAGTTGTCATATATCACACGAAAATAGTTACGGATAAATTTCTCATGTGTGATCCTTTATTATTTTCAAACAGTTTAAGTCATCCAACCTTCGCATGATATGTTCCCGCTTCCTTTTCCTTTCCCCGGTTCCTTTTCTTTTTGCTGTTTAGCCGACTTACCCGCCACCCCCAGCTCATATATAAATTAAGTGAGCGCCGTCTATAACTCACACCAACAAAGAAAGGTTGAAAAGAACACTAGGAACAATATCCGGCCCTCGCGAAGATGAGATGGCTCAGAAAGCATTGGTCGCGCATAAAGCACGGATGGAGGAAGAGCTAAGGGCTCTGCCGCCTGCAGCGCCGCCTGGCAGATACGGGTCCATGTAGTCTCGGTATTTCCGGCTGCCGTGTGAAGGCGCACCTCCCGCCTCCGCCTCCGCCCCCACAGCAGAGTCGTTGAAGGAGGGGTCGGATTCTGTACGGGAGATTTAGGTGGCAGGTGGGCTTTCCCGTGCTCGCGCTTGCCTGCATTGTTATAGTTAAGGATACACTCAATAAATATTCGCGACGAACCAAGGAAGGAACCGAGGAGACCGAAAAAGAAACCAAGCTAGCATCGTTTGTTGTGGAAGAGTTGCATTGGCCTCGGTCGCTTCACTGCTTGATATACTGCCAATCGACACAAAATTAATGGGAGTAACTAAGAGGAGAGATTACAATTCTACATCATACATGTTTGAGAGAGAGTGTATATTACATCCTTTTATTAGTATACTGCCAAATATGCATATTGTTTTACTCATTTTTTATATAGGCATACGAATCGGTTACTACTATGATTTTGGTGTGAGGTACATAAGTATATAGATCGTGTACGCAAGGAGCAATTGGTGAAAATAAGTAACATGGTATATACTCCGCTCGATCAATAGATATAAGTAGTTTTGAATGTCTTCACCAACATTCCAAATACCATGGATTTATCATATGTATGAACTATTTAATTTTCTATTGCATTACAATAATATTTTTATTGTGAAATACTAATATTTTGCTTAAATCATTTGTGTGTGAACAAATGGCGGAGCATTCTAGACAATGTTGAGGGGACAAGAGCATTAATAATGCTAAATTTGAGAAACCTTTAACATTTTAGCGTAAATATATGAGACATATTTAAGAAACTTTTTAGAGTAGGGGGGCCATGGCCCCCCATGACCCTAGGAAAGCTCTACCACTGTGCACAAGGGGAACTTGGCGTTGTGTCACCCTATAGACCCCAATATCTATGGACCGGAACCGCATAATTCTCGATCATTGTGGCCTCGGGAATTTTGTCCCACTTCTAATTTTGCAAGACATGTTGGATATAGGAGATGTGCCTCCATTGAACGAGAAGACCAACCCATGTCTATGAACTTGACCACCCATGCTCGACACTGCAATGTCATTATTCTAGACGATAGCGAAGCGCTGGCCCTCATAGAACTACATGACCATTGTAGTCATTGCCACACGCATGCCCTCCCCGGTGATGGGACCGCCATCCTTGTACTGTGTGAGGGTCAATGCCGCCTGCTCCGTCGCGCTCTTACCAACGGTGATGTATACCATGTCCATGTACCCCTTGCCACCGTTGAGATCGTCGTAACCGCTGTCAAAGCATAATTCCTTTGTGAAGAGAAGCATACGAGGAGTGCTCTTGAAGGCGAACCAGATGGCGTCACTCGTCTTTAATCTGGAGATGTGCATATTGTCAGCCCTAGTGGCGAGGGTGGACCCGTACTTGAGGACTATGTGGATCCATGTGTCTGGCGCCTGGCTGAGCTTATGCCTACCCAGCTGCGGGCACCACTCGACCAGGGCAATCATGTCCTTATGCACCTCATTGTATGGTTCCTTGCCAAGTGGTTTCCTCCCCGACAACGTCAGGAGGGACTGCAACCGGCTGCAGAGCCCAAGGACTCAATCGTGTTTCTTGGGCCGGCGCAATTATCTTTCGTTGTGCAATTTGTACTTCTCAAGGTCTTCTGTGTATTCCCTAAAAAAATATTATGATTATTTACTCGGGTCCCTCTCATAGCCTTTCTATAAGTTTGTACCCTCCACCTTTCTAATGTAGATTTCAGGTCCTTCGGGGTCTTCTAAAAAATCTTAACTCAACGGTCCACCTCGTATGATAAAATATGATAAAAACCATCACAAAGTGTTGTGAAAAATATGAAAATAAATAAACCGAAGACGTATATATTATACTGCAAGATCCCTACTACTGTATGAAAACATTAAATTTAATCTTCTAGAACCCATAAATATAAACCTATGTTTTCCTTGTTCCCTAAACGCACATTATTGCTGGTCATGGCAGGAAGATCTTTTTTTCGGCACGGCGGCTCCCCCCATAGTGCAGCGTAGCTCTTCCTTTTTTCGGTGTTTTTCTCGCTTGGCAAGTGTGTCTTTAACGTTCTCTGGATCGTGATGTGCCATGGTCCTATCATCCTTTATCTCCTTTTTTTTTATCTTTATAACTTGTTATGGATAGTTGTTTTATTTATAAAACGGAACGAAAGCTTGATTTGAGATGGCACGAAGATATATCTAGCCACCGGTTGTTTGTTAGTATTAGTTAGTGTGCACGTGCACCGCACGTCTCCATAGTACAATATCCCGTTATACCCTCCCTCTATTACATTTGTCTCCGAAATTCGCTATCACATGTTCTTATTCTTCCTTTCTTTCTGTTGATCAAATTCATATTTCAACTATAGTAAAAACTACATGTATCGTTGTACAAGAACTTCAATAAAATTAATTATTCTCATTATTCAGATAACGAATAGTCTATCTAGCATTAAAAAAGAGAATAAGTTTTTCATATTCACGTTCATCAATAAATTCTTCTGAACTTGAAAATAGCCAATGCACGAAATGGACGATGTAGATATCTTGATTTTCTCCACCCCAAAACCAGGAATCCAAGTTAAGCTTCCCCAAGCGAATTTTCATCACCGTCCAAGAGGGTCGCACACTTGCTGCTACAAGAATATGCATCAGAATCCAAGGAATTAAACTGCAATTGGTTAATTTATATTTTGATGCTACAGCTGCACCGTAGAAGAATTGACATGTTAAAAAAGATATACGCGAGGAACAGATTGACGTTTTTTATAAAGAAAGAAATACATTGAAGACTAACTGCAAGACAGAGGACACTTATGCTTCAGATATAGTTGTTGATATGCTTCATAAATATTTTTGCTATGCATACCAGAACGTATGGTCATATGGCGGTATCCTCACATTAAACTTACCATCGAGCTATCAACCTATATGGCAGTGGCAATACATATACATTGAATCATCCATTCAACCTACCCGAAATAAAGTAGGAAGATCATTCATAAATTGCAAAGGAATCTAGAGGACATTTGAAAATAATAAAAGGCGTGAGCAAACATGTTTATGTGACTAAAACAAAAAATCAGCAAGGCGACAGGCCGAAGAGATTTAAAGCCAAACCCTTGTCAAGGTGGCAGCTGTGTTATTGACCATTATGGAGTGAACATCTCTCTGTCCTCTAAGAAGAACCTAGAATACATGCATATCTATGTCCAATTGTCATATATCTAGAACCGAGAAGACATGCATATCTATGTATAATTGTCATATATCTCCAGATCGAAACAAGCAAAATTAATGATTTATTATCTTATTTTATTTTCATGGCTACATCTGCATTCATCTTTTCACTGTCATCTAGGCATAACTAATAAGTTCAAGCATAAGAGACAATAATACAGTAATAAGATATATCAAAGCACTAAATGTTTTGTGCCCCATTGCTCCATTTCAATACAGTCTGACATAATGGCACATGGTAATACACCTCATGTCCATGCCACAAGTTTTGCCACTTCCCATTCATCTTCCATCTGTCCATTCACTTGTACTCCCGAACGCATCATGATTCACCTTAAAACATCAATTTATTACTAACTTCACAACTAAATAATTTGTGAACTATGAACATATCAGGAACTCACGACTTATTGCAATATATTGAGATATTAAACTCAAGTTCATAAATCATGGATGTACCTCTGTAAAGCACTCGTCTCCCTAGTTGCGGAAGTGCTAAACTGAAGCCTTGTTAGCCAGTACCTTTGTATCGTCAAATGGTATATGTGGCAGCGGTTTCCGGAGGTTATATGGACGCTGCTAAGAAGAAGATATGACGAGCGGCAACTACGACCACGTCATGGTCGTCATACATGTCCCAAAGGCATTTGTAGTGGGCTTCAGCGAGATGCTGCACCATTGACGAAAGGCATTAGGTGGTGGGGATCAATCCTGAACAAATATAGGTGAATATGAAATACATATATGCAACTGTAGTTGTCAGTTCCAAAGGTCCAAGTTGCATTGAATACATCTACCACACATAGCAATGAATAAGCAATACAGTAGACAAATACTCCAGCTGATGTACTAATATTTAAATGTAACATTACATCTTGTTTGAAGGGAAAACAATGGCTAAAAATATAGTTTAGAATTTAATTTGAAGTTATACCTCACAAAGACTTTCCTCATCACCATCAAACACTCTGATCTTTGTATTGAATATTTTCATTCGTGTTGTTTTCCTACTTTATCAAAGAAGGCTATTTTCAGAGAAGGCCTAGATGATACATGCCATGAAACAAACTGGCAACATAGTATCTAGATATGATTAAAAAACATATCAAATGTAAAAAAACATATCTAAAAAGAACAATTATTAGACAATGCATGCAGAGAAGGCTCGGGTATAGATGATAAAATAATTACAACCACATGTAGTTATCAGTCTTTGTGTACACACACTTGCAAATACTGCATGTGAGAACTCTTCTATTCCCTCCGATCCATATTACTTGTCAGTAAAATGGATGTATCTAGACATGTTTTAGTGCTAGATACATCCATTTCAATGACAAGTAATATGGATTGGAGGGAGTACATAGTATCTTGTTCAGTATACCAATCTGAAACTTAAACTTATGCTCCGTGCATGTGATAATCTATGAGAATATTGCACAAAGATGCAGGAAGTGCAGCGGGAGAGAGAGCACAACGGACCTCAGCAGCAACTCCTGATCTGGACGGGGCTTCGATTGTCGGCCTTCGTCAGCAAGCGACGATGGCTCGAGGCGAAGAGTTCTTGATATGCCTATGGGAAAGCCTGAATTATCTGCATTAAGATCAGGTATTCACAAAAAAAAGATCAGGTATTCACAAAATTCTTATGCAATGCATTGTTAGTAACCTATGACATTCCGAATAATACTTGTTTGCTGAACTACGTACAATATCCTATTCTGCTATTCATCGTCCCCATTGCAGTCTATGTGCATATGCTAATAAAAGGGTTTGAATTAGGAATCTCACCACCGTCTCAAGTATGTTGCAATCAGCAGCCTGGCAATCAGTCGAGGTGAGCTTCCTTGTCACCGTAGAGTAGTGCAAAACAGGTGGAGCACAATCACCGAGCAATGCAATCTCAGCCGCATAATATGTCACCTTCGATGCTCCGCGCGGCCGGCTGCCAGAGTGAGGTCCGTTGTTGGTTTCCATGGTGCAACACGGTGATCTCCACCGATGCGAACTCCCCACGACCTTCCCGCCCTCCTCCCCGCCTCCATCCTCGTTGGGCTGGAACCGCAGGCCGTGGTGTACGCGAGAGGCGTGGAACTCCCGGAGGAAGCCGAGACAGTCCCCAACGCCGACCTCTAGCAGAGCCGCCATGGGACAGGAAGAGAGGGAGGCGATCCTAGGGCGGGGCCCGGGGCCAGGGCCGGGGCCGGGGCGGGCGATGAGATCGTGAACGTCTCGGTAAGGGGAAGCTCTCGGCTAGGTGAGAAGGGTAAGAAGAGAAAATAAAAGAGAAATTTTGACGGAGACGTGATAATGGTTGCGTTTTCCGCGGACTTAGCAATTCGACGGGCGGAGTATTATCTCTACGGGATGAGTACCAGTCCGTCAAACTAAATTGCTAAATGCACACCGATCAATAGATCTGGTTAATATTGGCTGTTAGATTCAATTTAGTGGGCCTAATCCTGCGGTGGTAATGGGTTTGTGATATATCGTGGGGTACCCATAGAAAAGATAATGTTCGCTCCTTTATAAGTAGTATATATATATGCTAGCAGCTTACCTAGCACTCTCTGCCATAATATCACCGACCTTTGGCGTCCGTACGATTAGGAAGCTCACGGGAAGGAGAGGTAGAGTTAAGCCATATATGGAGAGACAGCATTGAACCACAAATCGAATAAATCTTTCTTGGGCATTGACATTGACATGCATCATTGATTAGGGCCCTAGTCACCGATCGATATGATCGGTTTCACGTGGAGGTATATATGGATGTCTCCTTTCCGTATCACAGAGAACAATACTCACCATGCCTATGGATCTATGGTTCGTCATTACTATTTATACTCATGGAAAAAAAATAGCGCGCTATTTTGACGCTAATAGCGCGGTATAGCATATCCGGAGAGGTCACGCTATATTTTAGCAATTTTACTCGTTATGGCGCTATTTGCAAAATAGCATGCTATATCACGTTAAAACTTCATAGTGTTAGCAAAAAATAGCGCGCTATTTTTTTCTATCTTGTTGAAATGTTAATGTTATGCTTGTAGACACAAATGCTATAGTTTTACCTCGTGTGATGTTGATGTTAGGTGTCTATAAGATTGGAAAACTATTTTTGTATGTGGTTACGTATGTATTGTTCTAACATGTTTTGGAATATATTTTTTATTCCGGCCAAATTATTTTATTTTTATTGTGTCAAAAAATCATAATTATTTTTAGACTATATCTTGTATTACGCCATTTTGAAATAGCACGCTATAGCGTCCATAGTGTTTGGAGAAGGCCGACGCTATTTCATTTAGCGCGCTATTTTTTTTCATTGTTATACTTTAGCTCTTCTTTATTTAATTTTAGTCGATCGGTGCCTTTGATAAATTACTGGTATACATGCACACTTCAGACCGAGCTCCCTTTTTTTTGGCAAAATAAACCCTTTATTATCCTCATACCACATTACAGGATTGGGACAAAGCTTCCTTGGGACACCATTGTTCTGTCATCAATCATGCTTTGGTTTTGAAGTATTGAATATTGTCTCTTCTAATGTGTCTGGGGGTCGAATTCGAGGTTAGGGTCTATGGGCTTGTTTGGTTTGGGCCCACGTCCACCACACCAAATCCCGGGCGTACCAATATTTTGGCGTAGGATTTTGTCCGCCACAGTTTCGTCTGCCTGACCAAAATACGATGATTAGGCTCTAAACCAAACGGCAGTCTATGCTATCAGTCAACGTCCAAATTTTGGTAAGGTAACCGCGGGCCATAATCCTGGATGCATGGCTAGCTGTCCGGTTTAAGTAAACAAGAATCAAAGCATTGCTTATTCTCTGCTCAATCCTTGCACGTGCGTGCGTATGTGCCCGGCCGACATGAACAATACAGTGACGACAGCCCGTGCAGCCTCCGATGGATGGACTCGTGTGATATATAGTGGCAGGGCCAGCTTGCAGCAGATCGCGTGAGCCGATCCCGCTTCCACCGGAGAGATCGAGCACCATGCATCACTACAGGAGAAGCTTGGTATGCCGAGGGCTTATTGCCGTCGGCGTAGTCAGGAAAACCCTCGGCGTACGCTACGCCGACGGCTGCCCTTGGCGTACCGTCCTCGGCGGACCTCTCCCTCGGCGGAGCAGGCGCGGCCGTCGGCGTAGGACAAGACCGTCGGCGTAGGTCAACGCCGACGGCCTGACGGCGCCCGTCGGCGTAGAGACCGTCGGCGAACGCCGTCGGCTACCGAAGGCCTCCCCGGCGTACTCTCGCCACGTGGAAGCGGTGAGGCGGCTGGCCGCGGTACTACGCCGACGGCCTCCCCCTCGGCGTAAGCTCGCCACGTGGAGGCAAAGGGCGGCTGGCGCGGCTTGCTCATGTGCCTCCCCTCGGCGTACGCCTGCCACGTGTAAGCAGCGGAGCGGCCTGGCAGCAGGGGGCTGGTCCTACGCCGACGGCCTTGCCCTCGGCGTAGCCGTGACCTACGCCGAGGGCAAGGCCGTTGGCGTAGGACCAGCCCCAGTTTTTTTTCCAGCAATGCTCACCTTTATTTCAGCACATGCTCATATCAAACCCTCACAGCTCACAGCAATGCTCACCTTTATTTCACACATGCTCATATCAATCATTGCTCATATCACACATTGTTCATATCACACATGCTCATATTAAACATTGTTCATATCACACATTGTTCATACATCATCCATACATCGTTCATACATCATCACACATCCCTACAACTCTGGAGGAGACGGGGTGTACCCGAGATCTCCCCTGGTGAAAAGTGGCGACCTCTGCCGAGGGTTGCGTCGATGAAAGCAGCAGAAGAGCCACCTGGCGAGGGAGTAGAAGTGTGAAGCTCGGGAGAACCACCTGCAGAATGGCCAGGAGATGGACTATTGTCATGAAGCGGTGTGATCTGACGCCCATCCGGCGAGGCGTGGCCAAAGTGCCGGTTCCCAGAAGCTCCCGTTTCCTACATGTTGCCTACATGTTAGCAACTTGCGAGGCAAAGTAAAGCGATAACCAGTGGGTTAGCAAAGAACTTACCGGTGTCGATGCGTAGTAGGTTAGAGCGCATGCATGCGAGGGGGGACACATGCAAGCACCTATATCAACCTCTCACCACACTCACACACATATGTTAGGGACATATGCAAGTTCTCATATGATTCCGATGTTCTCGTGGTCTTCCTCCGGCGAAACCCTGATCTCTGTGCACACTCGGATCGTCTACCCCCCTAGACGTTCCTCTGACAAGGGTAGCCCGGCGTAGCTCTCTCTTGTTTTGTGTTTGTTTAGGTCATAGGGTGATGTAAAACCATGTTGGTTCACAAGTTGGGGCACTATCCTACCCGGTTTCACCTAAACAGGGAGATTCCCCAATTATACTTAGGAACCTTCGCCTCTAGGTTAGAGCGCATGCATGCGAGGCGGGACACATGCAAGCACCTATACCAACCTCTCACCACACTCACACACATATGCTAGGGACACATACAAGTTCTCATCTGATTCCGATGTTCTCGTGGTCTTCCTCCGGCGAAACCCTGATCTCTGTACACACTCGGATCGTCTACCCCGTGAGGCGTTCCTCGACAGGTAGCCAGCGTAGCTCTCTCTTGTTTTGTGTTTGTTTAGGTCATAGGGTGATGTAAAACCATGTTGGTTCACAAGTTGGGGCACTATCCTACCGGTTTCACCTAAGCGGGAGATTCCCCTTATCTGGTCCGGAACCTTCGCCTCTAGGTTAGAACGCATGCATGCGAGGGGGGACACATGCAAGCACTTCATGTGGTCGTGGTGAGTGCTATTGAGAACCACATGCGATAATAACACTTACAAACATATAGAAATTTCTCGGGGTCTTGCAAGATTCGCAACGATATTTCATGTGGACGTGTAGACTGCTATTCAGAGGGTACGAAATTATCCAATTAATAAAAAAATATATAAATAATTGATACAAATACAAAATAAATGAAAATAGAGAAGGCTACGCCGAGGGTGACCGTCGGCGTCGCTGAATGCGCCGAGGGTGGCCGTCGGCGTATAATATGCCGAGGGTCGCCGTCGGCCTAACCGACGGCACCGTTAGCGCGTCGTCCGTGCTGGCCGGCATGTGCCACGCGTCCGCTTGCTACGCCGAGGGCAGCCACTACGCCGAGGGTGACCGTCGGTGTAGTGTATACTACGCCGACGGCTTGGCTACGCCGAGGGCTGGCTAGTTGGGCTGGCCTGGTGCGGTGCTACGCCGACGGCCCCGACGTTTGACCGTCGGCGTAGCGGACGGCCGTCGGCGCATCTGGCCATTCCTGTAGTGCATGTCCGACTAAACCTGCTTCCATTCCTTCGTCTGGGTTGAGATCTTAATTATTCCATCTGTTCCTCTCTCGCTAGCACAGGCTTAACACACGCACGTGCTTCCCTGGCTGGCTATTTGATACAGAGGAAGGAGGGGTAGATTTAAGCTAGGAGAGACAGCATGACTATTTGATACACCAACAATCGGATCCGTCCTTCAAATTTAGCTGTACCCATCTTGCTCTCGGTGCCTTCGATTAACTAATTGTTTTTTTTTGAGCAACCACATATTTCATTAATTGAAAATCAAGTTACATGAAGCAACACATGTGGACACTAAAAGACAGACTGGGATAAACTGATTATCCTGAAAACACTGCAGATAAAATACTAAGAGATCGAGAAATACAAAACGACCCCTAGATTTTACTGCAACCACCGAATCTAGCGGCTTCCGCCAACCTCCAGCGACGCCGAGACGAATGCCGACAGAGACGTCGAGCCTCCACTATTGCAAGATCCAAAAAAGCACCATGGCCAACGAGGCTTTGTGAGTCGATGAACAGGCCTGCTACACGCAGCGAGGCACATGTCGCTGTGGCACGTCGACCGGGGGACGTCCCCGTGCTGTCTTGGATCAAGATCCATCGCCTCCTGTCGACGAAGTCGAAGGAGAAAGACAGATCCACCACCTCCGGACCAACATCCTTGCTCCAGAGAAACCACCTCGTCCCGGCCGCCAGCGCCGTCGCGAATAATGACGAGCGCCAGCGACACAACGAGAAACAGATCTCACCAGATCTGAAGAACGACGTGAAAGACCAAACAGCAAACGTTGCCATCACCTCCGAGGCGCAACCATGAAGATCAGCGCCGGTGTGGGAGTAGAGATGAGGCAGATTTATTCGTCCGGTCGCCGCTCCCACCACCCCAACGGCGCGCCACGATAAAAATACCCTAACCCTAACTACTAGACGAAGGAACAAGGTTCCCCCTCCCTCCAGCCGCCGGAGCGGCAAGCGGAGGGAGAGGGAACCGGTCTGATCGCCGGCTGAGATCTGGGGAGGGAGTTGGATTTGGCGCCGCCGCCTCAGGAGACGTACGTCGCCACTTCTCGATTCCGATTAACTAATTGTTTAGATGCATATAATGTAGGTCGAGCTTCGTCCTTGGTACACCTTTTTCCTTTTTTGTCTGTCTCCACATCTCTCTGTCCAACACACTGTCTCTTAGTTCCTCCCTAGTTGATCATGCTTGGCTTTTGGACTAAATATCTACTTAAATCTTCTTCTTAATCATACATCTATCTATTATATACTAAAAGTAATATAAGATTATCTTTCGAGGCATTAGGTTGATCCACATCATCAAAATTATTTTGGCTATTAGATCTATAATTAATGGTGTAGATATAATCTGAGATAAAAAGATAAGTAGTGTTACGTAAAATCTATCTATTATATACTAAAAGCAATATAAGGGTATTTTTCGAGGCACCAGGTTGATCCACATCACTTAAATTATTTAGACAGTTAGATATATAATCAACGGATGAGATTAAAAGATCTAATAGTTACGTGCATACAAATATATAGTCTGATTCATGTCCTACACCCTATACATGACACGTACTAAGAGATAGATTAGTTGTTCAGATTTAAGCCTAATAAACATATAATAGAAAAAATATACGTGCTACAAAAAATTGGAGATGCACACACTAACATGTTGCTGGTGCGTTAAAAATTGGAGATCTATATTATTTTAAACCGTTAGATATGTAATATATTGCTGTGATTTAATCAGCTAATTGATGAACCACGTAATAACTCTTCTAGGTCATGTCAAAATAACGTACGTGCAGCTCATATACCGTTTTCAAGAAAGAAAAAGAGAGTTTGTGCATAACACTAATTGATATGTACGTGTCCATGTGTCACTAGGATATCATCACGTTAAATAGGAGTATATATGCTAGATTATTAGGTGTAAACGTGCTGCTAATATACTGTTTGAAAGAAAGAGTTTGTGCACAACACGGCATGTTAATTGATTTGGTACGTGTACATGTCTCACTAGGATTTCATCAGGTAAAATAAATGCTAGATTATTAGGTGTAAACTAAGACGTGGCAGGAAACCATGCTAAACTATAACATGTGTATATATATTTTTCATGTATATGTGTGTTTTTTAGGCACCATATGAGTCCACATCATCCATATTGATGGTTGCATCTGTAATCTAGGTCCCATGTCTATTAATATAGATTAGTTTGTGTTGCACATGAAAATTGAAAGGAAATCCTAAAACCTACACACCATCAAAGTATTTCTTTTGGTTCCACTTTCCACTACGTCTGCACATTCTTTACAGGAATTTGGTGAGCCGATGCAAAAGCTTTCAATCTCATACACAACAAAATAGGTAGATCCTATATAGTCAGAGTTGTAAAAATCCATCAACTTGATGCATGTCGTCTTCAGCCTTTTTGCTTGCCAAGAGAAATGTGTGCCTCATTACCTACCACTACCGCGATCAGAGGCCATTGTGCAACAACTAGAGGTTCTTTGCAATTATGTTCGGTGTCTTCGTCCACCATGATTAGCATTGCTTGAATTTAAGCGTTAACTAGGTTAGAGTTTGTTTGAAGTTATGTTCGATGTCTTCGACCACATTGATTCGCATTGCTTGATCGTTACTAACCAGTAACTATCTGAGGCCATTGCATATCAGCTACGGTTCTTTGCAGTTACATTTGATGTCTTCGGCCACCATGATTAGCATTGCTTGACTTGAGGGTCTACTAGGTCAGAGGTTCTTTAAAGTTATGTTTGATGTCTTTGGTCTGAATGATTAGCATTGCTCGACTTTGAGTGTCAACTAGATCAGAGGTTCTTTGCTATTATGTTCGTTGTCTCTGGCCACCATGATGAGCATTTATCGCCTTTGTGGGTCAACTATTTCAGATATTTTTTGGACTGCTCTTTTATGGTAGTTTTCCGTCCCTATCAACACACTTAGTTTGGCATAGTGGAACTCGTGAATGGACAATCATCTACATAACCCATATGATTCTTAATGTTCGA
Organism: Avena insularis; assembly: GCA_023614405.1. Classification (NCBI taxonomy): domain Eukaryota; kingdom Viridiplantae; phylum Streptophyta; class Magnoliopsida; order Poales; family Poaceae; genus Avena; species Avena insularis. Next base: position 366,294,530 of record CM042685.1, on the reverse strand, counting down.
CGATGCATATACTACCTGATAATTGTAAGTGCTACCAAGTACTACTACCACCATTCAAATGTACATTTCATATAAGAAATACCTAGCAAAATTTAATATCGACAACTAACAGAAGGTATCATTTGGGTTTCTTAGGTTTATCATCATATTAAAATAGTTTCAGTAAAATAGATAGTAAGCAGGGTCAATTAAGGGCGAAGAACACCTCAGTTGACTAGACTTAGATACTTTGGTGGGCAGTGAGCTATTAGATCTAGCTCTAGAAAATAAAAATAAGAGGAAAGATACAATAAATAATTTAGCCATAAGATGGAGATAGAGATGCTTCCCAATGAAAAATATTTTTATGTACAACCATGCGTGATCGGTTACTCGAGATAAATTATAGGTTCTAGGCCATAGTTTTAAAATAATTCAGCAAATAATAACTCCCTAACGTAGTTGGCAAAACAAGATATAGCTTATGGATAATTTTTATTGCCAATAAGAACCCAATACACGTGTTAATTTTACTCTTGAATATAGATAAGTTTGTATGCCAAGAGTGGTTGGGTCCTGTTTTTTGCATTTAGATTATCTAATTCGTATTAGATATACTCCCTTCTATTCCAAAATCTAAGACTTTTAATAGTTTGAATTAAACTGCTAGAAAGGCTTATATTTAGGAACAGAGGTACGATTATTAAAGTCTACATATTATATTACAAATAAACATGAGGGTCTAGCATAACAAAGACATTATGATCTTAAGATATTTAAACGGAATAGAAAATGTGCCTCCACATTTGATATTATATTTACCACATTATCTGTGGAGGTTAATGAAACGTAATATTATGTATCACGTGTAATGTGAATATTAATGAAACTATGAAATCATCCCTCAGAGACTCTTAAGTTAATAAAAATGATGTCCTCGCAATTGCGAGGGCCACCTTGCTAGTTATATACTAAAAGTAATATAAGATTATCTTTCGAGGCATTAGGTTGATCCACATCATCAAAATTATTTTGGCTATTAGATCTATAATTAATGGTGTAGATATAATCTGAGATAAAAAGATAAGTAGTGTTACGTAAAAGTAAACGTGTACCAACAAGTCTTATGTCACGATTCGCCTACCATAGGTACGTGGAAATCCTATGCTGTGGTGTTAACTATCCACGTACGTTCTTGAAAAAAAACCAACCATGTGGGCCTCGCTACTTATTGATAGGCCCTATAGAGTTTGTATATGTTACTTCTGTCGAGAAAAAAAAAGTCCATATGTGCTACTTGCTAGCAAACTGTATACGGTACGGCCTGTAAAATGTAATCACTTAAGAAGTCAAACCTTTTCAGTAGAGATCGTCGATCCCTAGACAATAGCAAACGTGAAAACTAAGATCACCTAGCAAGCCAAATATATTTTTCTACGATCATACTAATGCATGTCGCACTTACCGACCATTCTCCGAGATACTCATTTACATTTGTATGATTTGTTTTTGTTTGTTATTAAAAGTACAATAAAATAACTAATTGTGTTGTGTGCACATTTAGGTTCATGAAAAGCTTTTCCCCTCACAAAAACATAACTTACAAATCACAACACATGTCTGCATGGATACAGGCCTAATCCCGTCCACAAGTATTAAATATATACTCTGAAATTTTTAAGCGACGAAAGAATCCCAGTATAATAATTAATTGTGTTGTGCGCACATTTAGGTTCATGAACCTATTTTCTCATCCAAAAACCACCACTTACAAACTCGCAACACATATGTGCATTGATATCAGGGGAATTCCGTCCAAAGTAACACTTAAATATATACTCCAAAATTTATAAGCGACATGAGGTTATATTTAGATCACCGGCCATAGAAAACCCCATTTTAATTGTCCATTGGTTCATCTGGGTTGTTAGCAGCACTCATGTAGATTCCCAGATATATGGAAAAAGGTTAAACGTTCTAAAACATTCAAGCTATTCCAATCAAGTGAGAATGATCTTCAGAACAATCATGCTTACAAAATTCGTACACGACTTGCACTTAGTGTTTAACTAAAGTACCCAAAAGGAGAGAAGTCCTCATGTCTAGATAAATTGATGGTATTTGAGATCCATGCTAGAGCAGTGATGGATTCAGGAAACCTTATTTTGTACGAAATCATTTCGCCTTTGAGGACATACATCACCAGAACAAATATATATCAGAAATTTAGAATTTCTAGACTATGGCAGATTAACATGTAAATTATTAAGTGTTGTCGCTAAAAAAGTTAGTATGGTCAGTATGAGGCCATATGGTTAGAGGCTTAATCTCAGAAAATTGGATAACCGGAGATTTAATAGAAACTAGGAACTTTTAAACTTCTCTCCTATAATTAAAAAATTATTGTCTATGGTCAAACCATTGTTTATATTCGTTTGTCGTACCTTGGACATCTATTGTGAGTCGTTAGAAGGCAAGTAATAATCATATAACAGAAGCAAAATATGGTAAAAGAGTCCAAACTAGAAATTTAAGGTGAGTGAACCAATGAAGACTGAAATGCTGGATACGCCTCACCTCCATATGCCTTATCCACCATTGAAGGTGAGTGAACCAATGGTGATTGAAACCCTAGATGACTCACCCGGTCACAATTCTTATTTTTTGGAGACGAAAATCATGGAAATTTCACACTGATAATGGATAATAAAATACTTATAAATTCTAACGTTATTAAAAATCATGAATGTCTAATTGTCTTTTTTCCTAGATTAGGTGTCTCACACATACAATGGCAAAATCAACACAAACATTTTTTTGAAAATAGATAAAGGTTACATCATCATTCTACCATTATCTAGAAATTCTTGCGCCTATATTATCCCATATTTTGTATATTAGAATCATGGTACATTGAAAAGGAGAGGTGTTGTAGGGATTATCAGAAAAATAAAAATATTCATCCATCTATCAGATCCACCACCACAGATAAATTTACACATGGACAATACATCCATTTTATCCGTCAATCCATTTTTAGGACTCAAAAATACCCAGATAGTACCATTGCCTTTTTGACCAATTGAACTACAATTTCTGAGGTAACTGTAACTAATCATATAAAAAAATGATATGATCAATTTTCAAGAAAAATAAATAAATGACATATATGGTCAGTACACAGTGTTTAGAGGCAGCAATAAAAAACTATCTCACCCTAACTGAAATTAAATAAGATTGGGTTATATGTTGTCTTGCATAATATTTACGTGGTTGTCTACAATGGCATTATTTCTGGTTGCACATAGGATCATGGATACAAAACAATATTTACTTCACAATCACTTTCAATACATTGAAAGGAATGTTACCATCACATTTCTAAAAAAGGATATTTATGGTAATAAAAATGGTGTTTTCAAATGTACTAATTATTTTCCAGACTAAAAATAATTAAGATGTTTGTGTAATGGTTATGTTTTACCTATGGTAACATTTACATGGTTGCGTGAAATTGCATTATTTCATATCCCATAATCTAAGAAATATAAATTATATAGATTTATTTCACAATTACATTCAACACACATTGAAGGGCTGCCCTCGCATTTGCGAGGGTCACCATGCTAGTTTGATTCACAGAAGCTAATGATGGGGACATAGAGAGATATTCATAGACGAATATGATGTTCGAGATTGAGGCGAGGGACAAGTCTGACCGTCAGAGTATCCTGGAAGCCTCACGCGTGCCGTTGGATCGCTGTCAGAGACCTCACCTGAATAATTAAAAGCCTCTAGTTCATGTTTCACAATCCGTACTGAAACGTACGTACGGATCCGACGTACGAAAAGGCATTAGCTCAACTTTTATGGCTGGTTGATTAATTAAGCAGCTAATAAGGACTTTTATATACTCATCACGTCAGTTTCAAAATCACGCAAACTAAATTTCTTTCCGCAAGCAACCCCCACCGGACAGGCCGGTCGCGGTGCGATGCGCATCACTTTCGGAGTACAATGCATGTGGGCGGCCGTACACCTGGGATTCAGATGACGGAACCCAGCTAAGAATATGGGTGTTGAAGAAGAAACGAGCTAAAAATATGGAGCGAGCATGGTCCTACTCAACCGCTATATGTACTTGTCAAAGCTAGCTACATACGTCTGGAGTACTCTGAAGCAGCAGCTAGCGGCCGTAAGCCAAAATGCTGTTGGCACAACTTGCTTCTGCTCAAGTTAATAATCTCTATCGTGCTTGATTTGACGAACAAAGGCAGCAGCTAGCGGACCACGCACGGGATGAAGGTAGAAGTGGTGACCGTCCTTGTTCCTGTTGCGCAAGAAAGGTATATATCTTCTCCCTCTGCAATCTCCTTCCTCAAGCCAGGAGTGGCCGATATATAGATACTGCAACTGGGGGCGGGGGGGCAACCTCCCCCTCCGGGGGTGCATGAAGAGCATGATGGAGGCGAAAATGAGCAAAAAAATCATATTCAACTTACCTGTCCACTCTCTTGTCGCCGTGTGGGAACCCTTCCAGCCAATTGGACGGGAAGAGGACCGGGGCGTCTATAAGACAGGGGGTGCGGCACCATAGGACCCATCTTCTTCCACCTCGAGAAACCCTAGTTTTTTCCTAGCTAGGAACCCTAAATTTGATCGCCTCATCACCATCTTGTATTATAAACATCGTCAAGTGAGACAGGTTACCCTAATATCTGGGCTCTTTCTCTCACGGGAAGAAAGGGATACACGTCTATACTTGTTTTTTGATTAACAAAGCTTGTCACCTCTTGCCTCTGGATTGATAAACTACCTATGTAGCCCAAGCCCAAGGTAATTGGAGTAGTAGCAGGAGTTGTAGTCTAGCTGACTTGGTCGAATCATAGGGTTACAAACTAAAGAGAGGCTGTCGGAAATTTCTAGGAAGCAGCGTGCCCAGGTACCCATACTCTCATTTCTAAAGTAATCACCGCTGATTGGGAACCACACACTAAACTAAAGGTTAGGACTGCCTTTATCAACAACACTTTCAGTGAAATCATATTGTGCAATTTATTAACAAAAAGTTCGAAGATAAACCTTTGTTGTTCTTTAGCTGTTGAGCAGGTAATGTTGTCTGATTGTTGCTCCATAGTTTAGATGGAGTATATGCTCCAGCGATGCTTAATAAGTTAATATAAATTAGGGATATAAAATGGAAGGATTTTTTAGCAGCATGAGAGATACATTCAGAAAAATAAGCAGCATGGAAGATGGAGGCATGCACGGCACGTATCTATTAGAATTGTAGAGCAGTGGGTTCTTGGTGGTTGAGTGGGGATCGATCCAAAGCGAGGTACATGTCTCAATCATCTGTCGATGGATCCATCTATCTCCAAACTGTTTGTGTGTTCATGCAAGCAAAAAAGGAAAGATTATTAGTGGATGCAAGCAATTGGTATAGCATTTCGTTCCCTCCCGGTTGTTGAAACCCCTCGTGGCGAGTATTTTATCCATCCATCAATTTATTTTAGGTGAACCAGCTGCAAATGCGTCGATTATCTGTCTCCGGAGAATAAGAATATGGCCATCTACTTGGTAAGCAGCCGTGTCGAGGCACCTATTATGTGATGTCGACGCTCTGATCTTGACAAAATTAAAGTGGTCCATCGATCGACAGGTCCCTTCGATTGGCAAACATGGAAATCTTTTCGCCGGTGGAGTTCACTTTTGTGATCTATCTGATATATACATTTTATCAGTAGGCCCTTGTTGTTATCGTGCTAATAGTAATACAGGGTAGTCAACTTTTTATCATTCAAAAAAAAAAACGCATAGTATGTGTTTTTTAGGAAACAGCTAGGACTCCGTCCTGCCGCGAGCTTTATTGATCATATAATAGTTACATCGTCAATTAACAGAGATTCAATAAAACTCAGCGGTTCAAATATCTAAACAGATGGTAGTGATCTTGTCTCTCTCGCTAGACAATCTGCAACGACATTAGTCTCCCTATTACAAAAACTAAATTCACATTTAGAGAAAGTAGAAGCTTGTACATAAATATCTTCAAACACCGCAGCCGCCACCGTAGACTAGCAGCAGCCTGCTTGTAAAGTCTCCACCACCTGAAAGCAATCAGAGTGGATTATAATCCGGGAACATCCCAATTGATCCGCAAGCATAACTGCCGAGTATTTGCATCAATAGCATAAGTAATTGGATCGTTGCAAGCAGCGATAAAATTTCATGTTACATCCCGAATAACCGCACCAATTTCTTTACCAAGACTATCTAGTCTGAAGCTTGCATCAACTTTTACTAGGACATAAGATTCTTTCGGTTTAGTCCGGGTACTTTTCCTTTTGGTAGCACCTTTTCTCAGCACACGGATCCAGATCGAGCCATCTTCCCACCTCGCTGATGCGTCCGTCGCCACCTCCCTGAACCCCGGCCGATCCGCCACCTCCCCGACCATGTTTCGCCGGATCGGGCGGTCCCACCATCTCTCCCGATGCCCGTCCACCTCCACCTCCCCGACCCCGGCCACGGCGCTACCTCCTCGACACCTCCCCACCTCCCTGACCCCGGCCAGGCATTGCACCACCTCCTCGACGCCTTCGCGGCCTCTCCCAATGACCCCCGCCACGCACGGCGCCGCCTCACCGGCACCTCCCCACCTCCCTGATGCCTCCCCACCTCCCTGACCCCGTCCACGCACGGCGCCACCTCCCCGACGCCTCCGTGGCCTTCCCACGTCGCTTCCACCTCCACGACGCCCGTGTTGGTGAGTTCGTCGCCTCTCCACCCGATGCTGGCGGGATTCCGGTAACCAAAAAGTGGTGGCGCCGCCAGTTTTTTGCATGTGTTTGCATTGTTCTTACAAAAATTGTCTATATAACTTCATATTTAGATCAAAGATGGCGAAGAAGAAATTCATCACCCCTTCATCTTCGACGTCCACACATTCGATAAGCTTGACAACTTGTGATGATTTTCTTATATGATTTTGATCTTACTTACATGTTGTTGCTAGTGATGTGTACCATCTTATGTGTGTTGCTAGGATAAATAGTATGCGGTATGTCGAGGAAAGGTTCTGGGAGTCTACAATTCATGGGATGAATGTAGTAAACAAGTTATAGGCTATTCCAACAACTTTTTCAAAGGGTTTTCGACAAAAGAGATGGAGGAGGAGGAGTACTTCAACTCCCTTAAACCCGAGGAAAATAGAAGCAATTATGAAGTTGAAAAGCAAGTTACTGGGTCTACTAGCTTCAAGATCTTCTATGTTATGTGATAGCATCTTCTATGTTTACCTTGTAAATAGTTGAAACCATCTTCTATGTAGCCATGTATTAATTGATCCAATTAGTTCTTATGTAAGACAATTTTTATTGTGTTATGAATGAGATGAACTAACTAGCTCTATTGACTGAGATGCTGTAACTAAGTATTTCAATTGTGACCTCGGAATATTTGAATGCCAGCGAAAGCAAATTTAATTTTTTAGCCCTAAAATAGCCACCATTATGCCGATAGTAATAGCGTGTGCAATGCGAACACCGCTGGTAGAGGCGGAACGCCACTGATAGTTTCGCACTCGTGGCATTGCACATAAACGCCACTACTATGGCTTCTACTTGTGGCGTTTGATGAGGAAGCCACTACTATCTTCTATCAGTGACATGAGATTAGTGGCGTTCGCGTTCAACATCACGAACCTATTTCTCCAAACGCCGCGGCTAGGCCTTTTACTACTAGTGTTTTGTACCTTAGGATAGATGGTGGATTGAAGCGTGCACATCCATGTGAACCTTGGTTGAAAACCATGGTCTTTACGGTGGTAAAATCAGTGTCGTTAAATTTTCACATCTTCACAAAAAAAGCTGGAAACAGCACAGCGATTTGACGACCAGTCCTCTTGTCTGTATTCCGCAAGAAGGCGACAGTATATACCAGAATGACAGTGGCCCGCATGGGGTTAACTGAACAAGACAGAGCTCTGTCCACTGTCCCCTTCGGATTGATAAACTAGGCAAGATAATTCGAGTAATATATACGAGCGACATACTGTAGTTTTAGTTGACTTGGTCGAATCAGAGGTGTTATATGTTGATCTTAATTCTACAAAGTATAGGCCAATTTCTGACGAGTGGAGCGAGGCCCGGTAAGGATCGTCGAAGACCTAGGTTTTCACCGATATATAAACCCCTTGTAAGCCGCCGGTTGGGAGGAGTTGCATCTGTGAAATCCCGGCGTTTGTAAACACTTCTCGATATAGTGAAGTTTCGCTGGCTGGCGCCCGTTAAATCTGTTGGAGAGGTTTTTTCACGTTAAATCTGTGTCTCTTTGCTATGTTTTTTGTTTTCGTTCTTTGTTATCTTCTTATCGCGATTGTAACAAGAGGATCCAAATTAAAAAGCCTCAGCGCTGTCCCCGTAGCCGCGAGCCTGAGGTAAAGCATATTCGCCATTTATAAACAAACCATGTCTGATTTGGGAAGCGTGTCGAAGCAGGATTAGCACAACAGAGTATTAAGATAATAGCGGTTTAGTGCTCTTCCTTTTGTATAGGATTTGTTCCTTAATGTATGGGAGTGCCTAGGGCTAAGTCGACTGAGAACTAGTTCGCTGATGTCATCACCGATTTGCTGTAGATCGGGCCAAATTCAACCAAACACTGATTCGTCTCCAACAAGAGACCATGCTGCTCCTGCTGCGGCTAGGCAGCGGCCACCGCGCGGCCGCGCTGCTGCTCAGCCTCAATTGCTGCTGCGCCCTGCTCCTCCTCGCGCTGCCGGCCGCGGACGCTGACCCCCACAATATGATTATTAAATGTTCTTTTTAACTTTAATTGTCAAAAAGGGTCCCACAATAATAATTGTCTTAGTAAATATTCTTTTCAACTATTAATGTGAATTAAAATACTAAAATATGATTATTAGTATGATTTTATTTGTGTAAAAATAGACTACAATGGGATAGAGGCTCGTAGAAAAAATAAAATAAAATGTAAAGTGCAAAAAATGTACTCTCTCCGATCCATATTAGTTGACTCAACTTTGTCTAGATCAGATGCATCTGGACTAGATACTTAACTACATACATATGAATCTAGATAAACTTGAGTCAACTAATATGGGTCAGAGGGAGTATTTGTTTTTAAAATATTTTTTCCCTATTTGAAAATGGGTATTAAATGCTTGATGGAAAATTAACTAGAAAATGTACTATTATGGGTATTAAACCTTAAACAACAATACAAAAAATTATGTGACAAAGGATCATACCAAGTAAAATTTATCTGTAATATTATGGGATGGAGGATTTAGCCGATAGCGAAAACAAGATAATTAGGAACCATGAGATTAGGCTGCCGGGCAGCTTGAACCCAAGGAACTACCCCGGGCAATAGGAACATTGGGACTGCCTCTGGGTCTAGTAAAAGTAAGAACTAACTATAAAATGCAAAAAATCACGTTTGTTTTTTCAAAATGGGTATTGAAGATAGTTGTGAAAAGACAATGGTTCAACAGACGGACAATTGCAAAAAGCAAAATGCAAATTGGCTAGGTCGAGCCCGGTTGCAAGTTAGTTACAATAAAGTTTCAATTGACCCCCTCAACAGAGGCTCAGTTGCGGTAAAGTTGCAACTGGCCCCTCGACAGTGGCTCAGTTACAATCAATTTGCAACTGGCCCTCGACGGGGGGTTCAGTTACAATCAAGTTGCAACTGCCTCCCCAAGGAAGGCTCAGTTATAACCAAGTTGCAACTGACCCCCCTTGACGAAGCTTCAGTTACAATCAAGTTGCAGCTGCCCCTCCTCCCCCCTCGACGAAGGCTCAGTTACAATCAAGTTGTAAACTATCTCTCGAGGGAGGCCTAAATTACAAGCTATTTTCAACTGGCCCCCCACGATGAAGACTCTGTTGCGATCAAGTTGCAACTGGACCTCGACGAGGCTCGATTACAATCAATCAAGTTGCCCCTCGGCCTCGAGGGGCTCAATTGCGATCAAGTTACAATCAAGTTGCAATTGACCCTCAATGGGGGGCTCAGTTACAATCAAGTTGCAACTGGCTCCCCCTCGAACGGGACTCAGTTAAAAGCAAGTTTCAACTAGGCCCCCCTCGATGGAGGCTCAATTACAACCAAGATGCAACTGGCTTCCCCTCGACGGGGGGCTCAGTAACAAGCAAGTTGCAACTAGGCCCCCCTCGATCGAGGCTCAGTTGCGATCAAATTGCAACTAGCCCACCCTCAAAAGGATGATCTGTTACAATCAAGTTGGAACTGCCCCCCTCCACTTGATGAAGACTCAGTTGCGTCAAGTTGCAACTGGCCCTTAGCGGAGGTTCAATTGCGATCAAGTTGTAATTGGCCCTCGATGGGGGCTCAGTTACAATCAAGTTGCAACTGCCCCCCCCCCCCCTCGACAAAGGCTCAGTTACAATCAAGTTGCAACTGACCCCCCTCGATAAAGACCCAGTTGCGATCAAGTTGCAATTGGCCCCTTGACGGCCCCTAATTACAATCGACTTGCGAACGGCTCCCTCGGTGGAGGCTTAGTTGTGATCAAGTTGCAACTGGATCCCCCTCGATGGGGGGCTCAGTTACAAGCAAGTAGCAACTAGGCCCCCTCGACGGAGGCTCACTTGCAATCAAGTTGCAACTTGACATCGACGGGGGCTCAGTTAAAACCAAGTTGCAACTGGCTCCCCCTCAACGGCGGGGGGGGGGGGGGGAGGGGGCTCAGTTATAAGCAAGTTGCAACTAGGCCCCCTCGATGGAGGCCTAGTTCCGATCAATTTACAACTGGCCTCCCTCGACGAAGGCTTAGTTCCAATTAAGTTGCAATTGTCCCTCGGCCGAGCGCTCAGTTACAAGCAAGTTGCAATTGGCCCTCAACGGGGGGCTCACTTATAATCAAGTTGCAAATAGCTCTCCTCGATGAAGGCACAGTTCCAATCAAATTGCAACTGGCCCCCCTCAACAAAGGCTCAGTTATGATCAAGTTGCGACTAGCCCCTTGATGAAGGCTCAATTGCGATCAATTTGAAATTGGCCCTCAACTGAGGCTCAATTACAATCAATTTGCAACTGACTGGCCCTCGACGGGTGGCTCAGTTACAATCAAGTTGCAACTGGGGGGAGGCTCAGTTACAAAAAAGTTGCAACTGACCCTCGACAGGGGGCTAAGTTGCGATCAAGTTGCAACTGCCCTCCTCGACGGAGGGCTCAGTTACAAGCAAGTTGCAACTGGCCCTCGACGAGGGGCTCAATTACAAATAAGTTGTAACTGGCCCCCAATTGACCCTCGATCGAGGCTCGGTTATAAGCAAGTTGCAACCGACCCTCAACAGAGGGCTCAGTTGCGATCAAGTTGCAATTGGCCCTCGACCGAGGGCTCAGTTACAAGCAAGTTGCAATTGGCCCTCAACGGGGGGCTCAATTACAATCAAGTTGCAACTAGCTCTCCTCGATGAAGGCTCAGTTCCAATCAAGTTGCAACTGAGACCCCTCAACAAAGGCTCAGTTGCGATCAAGTTGCGACTGTCCCTCGGTGGGGGGGCTCAGTTACAATCAAGTTGTAACAGCCCCCCCTCGACAAAGGATCAATTGCGATTAATTTGCAACTGGCCCTCAACAGGGCCTTAGTTACAATCAATTTGCTACCGACTGGCCCTCGACGGGTGGCTCAGTTACAATCAAGTTGCCACCGGGTGGCTCAGTTACAATCAAGTTGCAACTGGGGGGCTCAGTTACAATCAAGTTCCAACTAAGGGGGCTCAGTTACATGCAAGTTGTAACTGACCCTTGACCGGGGGCTAAGTTGCGATCAAGTTGCAACTGCCCCCTCAACAGGGGGGCTTAGTTACAAGCAAGTTGCAACTGGCCCTAGATGAGGGGCTCAATTACAAATAAGTTGTAACTGCCCCCAATTGACCCTCGACCGAGGGCTCAGTTACAAGCAAGTTGCAACTGGCCCTCAATGGGGGGCTCAATTACGATCAAGTTGCAACTAGTCCTCCTCGACAAAGGCTCAATTCCAATCAAGTTGCAACTAGCCCCCTCAACGAAGGCTCAATTGCGATCAAGTTGCGACTGGCCCTCGACGGGGGGCTCAGTTACAATCAAATTGCAACTGGCCTCCCTTGACAAAGGCTCAGTCGAGATCAATTTGCAACTGGCCCTCGACGGGAACTCACTTACAATCAATTTTCAACTGACTGGCCCTCGACGGGGACTCAGTTACAATCAAGTTGTAATTGCACCTTTGACGAAGGCTTAGTTACAAGCATGTTGCAACTGGCCCTCGACGGGAGGCTCAATTACAAGTAAGTTGTAACTTCCCCTCCCCTCGACGGAGGCTCAGTTGCGATCAAGTTGCAATTGAACCTCGACCCAGGGCTTAGTTACAAACAAGTTTCAACTGGCCCTTAATGGGGGGCTCAATTACAATCAAATTGCAACTAGCTCTACTCAACGAAGGCTCAGTTCTAATCAAGTTGCAACTGGCCCTCGATGAGGGGGGCAGTTACAATCAAGTTGCAACTAGCCCCCCTCAACAAAGGCTTAGTTGCGATCAAGTTGCGACTGACCCTCGACGGGGGGCTCAGTTACAATCAAGTTGCAACTGGCTCCCCTCGACGAAGGCTTAGTTGTGATCAATTTGCAACTGACGGGCCCTCGACGGGGGACTCAGTTACAATCAAGTTGCAATTGGCCCCAACTATCCCTCGACCGGGGGAGGCTCAGTTACAATGAAAGTTGCAATTGATCCCCCTCGATAAAGGTTCAATTGCGATCAAGTTGCAATTGGCCCTCGACCGTGGGCTTAGCTACAAGCAAGTTGAAACAGACCCTCGACAGGGGGGAGCTCAGTTACAATCAAATTGCAACTAGCCCCCCTCGACGAAGGCTCAGTTGCGATCAAGTTACGACTGGCCCCTTGACTGGGCCCCAGTTGCAAACAAGTTGCAACTTGACCTTCTACATGGGCCTAGTTGCAATCAAGTTGCAATGGGCCCTCGATGGGGCCCAGTTGCAAGTTACTTCCGATTGGCTTAATTAAACGGAATCTCAAAAAATTCAAAACAAAAGCTAAGTTACAAGTGATTTGCGACTAGTATCAGTCAAGGTCCGGTTGCAAGCTAGTTGAAATGAAGACATACACAAAAAATCAAAATACAAAAGATCAGTTTCAAGCGAGTTGTGATTAATCTTGTTTAAGTCTTAACATGCAAAAATTCCAGAAATACAAAAAAGATCAGTTGCAAGTGAATTGTGATTCATCATAAACTAAATTTAAAACCATAAAAACCAAATTTAAAAAATCATAAACCAAAAATTAAAAATTCATAAACCAAAAATTCGCAATAAATGAACCCAAAAAATCGGAATCATAAACCAAATTCAAAAAAACATGACCCAAAATTAAAAACAACAAACAAAAACAATAAAGGAATAATAAATGTTTATTATTATTTTTTAAAAATAATAAACGTTGCTCAAAATAAAAAAGAGGAAAAATAAAAATAAAAATAAAAAATGAAAAGAAAAAACAGAAAAAAAAAGAACTACCCAGCTAACTATGGCCACGCGCGCCCTTTCTGGCACAAAACAAAACAAGCCCAACACCCAGCACGCATGCACAAACAAAGAATAGCACCCCGCGCGTGCACGAACAAAGGACACACAGCTACACGAATCCTAAAGTAAAAGCATCCAATGGTACCGACCACGACTAAGAACTAGTGTGTTCTCAAACGACTGAGAACAAGCTATTCCATTTTTTAAAATGCCTTTTAACAAAAATATAATAATCATTGTACAAAATAAAAATAGCAGAAAAATAAAAAGAAAAAAACCAAAACCAAAAACAGAAAAAGGATACAAAACAGAAAAAAGAAAACAAAAACAAAAAATAAAAAAACTGCACGGGAAATGGGCCTGCCAACAGGTGTGTCCCTGTGCAGTGCGGCGATTATCATTTCCCGCACTAAGTGTCGAAACACACACCACAGCCCACAAAAAAATTCAGGTTGGCCCGCACACGTCCCCAGACCCAGAACAAAAGACAAGTAACGCATCATACACAATAGGGAAGAGAAACACAAGCCCAGTGGCTTAGATGCACGAATCACGAAGCAAAACATCCAACGGCAGCGAACACGGCGTCTGAGAACTAGCAAAACCGTTAATGTATAGTTATCCCCTAGTTATTAGCAGGATTAGTTGTGATCCTTTGCTTGTACTGTAAGTTGATATATATTTGATATATAAAGGAAAGAGCCCAGTCTGAGGGGTTACCCACGGCAAACCAATCTCACCTCTTCAAACTCAGAGTTCATTATCAGTATAGCACTTTCGATGGAATTATAAAATATACTCCTATAAACAATCGAGCTTCTCTGTTCCTCTAGATGGTACTGGTTGTTTGCCTTCATATGAATGATCTATTCATGGTTTAGGTGGAGTATATGCTTCCAAAGATGTGCCTTATAAATTCATAGGTTAATTAGTAGGTTTGTATAATGGAAAAAAAAAATAGCAGCATGAAAGCTGCATCTGCAAGAATAATTAAGCAGCATGGGAGATGCTGGCATACACGGCACGTATGTATATGTAGAATGGGCCGGAGTGGGTGCGTGGCGTCTCAATCATCGGTCCGTTGCTTGCAAGCAGCCGATTATCGGTCGATCTCCAGACTGCCGGCGTGCCGGCGCGTGTGTGCGTGCAAGCAATTGCTAGACCATTTCTCTCCATCGACAAGTGGTAACCATGTACTCTCTCCATCTCAAAATAAGTGAATTTTATTTGTCTATGTTTCTATATGTACATTATAACGCATCTACATGCATGCGAATCTGGATAAAACTAAATCACTTATTTTGGAACATCGGGGAATATAATATATCTTTTCTTGGTCAAGACCACTTTTCTGATTCATCTCATATACAGTACAGTATGTAGTAGTACACCGTATCTTGTCAGTAGACCTTTATTATATCGTGACAATAGTGCAAAGGATAGTCGACTTTTTATCGTTCCGCATTCTGAGAATTTTAGGGGATGTTTGGTTGCCAATCACATTTTGCCAAGACAAACTTTGGCTAGCCGCACTTTAATAGGCATGTGTTTGGTTTATGACATACTTTGGCTTGCTATATTTTATTATCTATATGGCCCATTTGTCATAAAGTCATTATTTTTGTCAACTTTTGCTAAAGTTTGGCTTCAAAATTTGCAGTCACACATTTTATGGCTGCCACACTTTTATGAATTGCCACACTTTTACTTCCAAAAAAAAGGAATTGCCACATTTTGGCTTGGCAAAATGTGGCTGAAAACCAAACAAGCCCCTAATACCTCCCCCTGAGGCTAGTCATAGTGAGAGTAACTTGAGTACTCCCTCCATCCCTGTTTAAAGGGCACAATTTGCAATTCTCTGAGCCCTAGGTGTCATCTAATTGGTCCATTTAATAGTATGAAGTAGAACATGCATGAGAAAAAGAGTTAGAAAAGCGTTCACATTTGTTCACACATGTGCTTGCAAGCAGTTTATTCTTTTCACACGGAAGTAATTACAGAGATTAAATGCTTTTGTATCTAAGTATATTGGGATTGCATGGTTTGCAAATTGTGTCCTTTAAACCGGGACGGAGGGAGTAGTACCATAGTTGTAACACCCCCGGGATTAAGGCTAGACAAATCCTAGACCACCGTCTGAACATAAGCCTAACCTAATCTCGAAAGCGTACAGAGAGAGAATCGATAACACAACAGTGACCCTATGACACAAAGTTTATTACAGCGAGCTCATAACTGAGCGAAGAACCAAAATATTACAAGCAGAGGTCACTGACCACAAACACCAAACAACGGAAGGCAAATTATGCTATTAAATATAGCAAACTTAACAAATGGCCTAAGAGGCCTGAAGCATAACGATGATGTCCAATCCATAGATCCCATACTGCCGACTGGGAAATCCAAACTACTCGTCGATGTCGATGCCGTGAAGAACTCATCTTCTTATGGTAACACATACTTAGCTGCAAAATATCAACGAAGCAAGGGTGAGTACAGGGTGTACTTCGAAAGACTTATGGTTGGTGGAGTAGTTTTGCATAAAGTCATCTTTGTTTTGTAAAATAAGAGGGAGAGGAATCTCGACTAATCAGAATATTTTAAAAGGGAATAAGAGAGCGGTGTCTCTAACTTTGATCATCTCTTGACATCCACCGAATCATCAACAACTGAACCTACCTAGGATCACCCCCTCGAACCCTGAGGAAGCATCCTTAAGCACACATTGATCTACCAAGTTTTACGATTAGGTTCAAGTTCTCTATGATCTTTGAATCTGGTTTCCAAGTCGTTCATAACCGTGGACACGACTTTTCGAAAAGATTTAACCCTGCAGGGGTGTACAGCTTTACCCACACGCGCCAACCGATTCTTAATGCCAGTATATTACCACGTCATCCTGTCAAACTAGGTTCATTCTCATCTTTGATATTTTAATTTTTTTATTGTTATTATATAACTTCTGATTTTCGCTTTTCACAAACACAGGAGTATTACGGTGAGTATACGTCTAAGAGAATCATAGAGACTTCGAGTGGATTCATACGGTCATCTAAACAAATCGGTATTGAATTTTTGTTTGTTAAAATTAGAACAGAGAGGAGGAAGGGGGACCCAAGCAAAAGTGTTTTTTTTTATCGGAGCGTAGAAACAGACGATTCTCTTCTTGTTTGCCTGGTGGACCGGGGACAAGTCAAGTGCCTGCACGACCGACCATATATATACACACATGATCAATCCTATAATTTGTGTTGGAAAATTCAATTGCTCCCACCACGTCATGGTCCAAAAGTCCAGCTTTGCCTTTCAGTCTTTCTCCATCAACAATCTGTTCCGCCATGCATTATTTGGAAGCAAAGGCAAAATTAATGGTGGTGGTCTGCTTGCGGAAAAGAATTGGTTGGATTTTCTTTTCTCTGATGATGATAGGTGGTCTGTTGTGGTATTCTCTGTCCATGGATATAAGCCAAAGATGCAAAAATATGTACTCCCTCTGTCTAAGAATAGATGTCTTATGTTTTTTAAATTTTAAACAAATCTATATACTAAATAATGTCTGGATTCATTCAAATTTTGACAAGTTTAATACATCTATTTTAAGACGAAGGGAGTACTATAGACCAAGAATAATCCCTATCTCCCGTGACTTGCAACGCTGAATTGCACGCGTACTGCGAAACGAAAAACTAGGGTGCTACTAATTCTAAATGGACACGTGCGACATGACACGACAAGGGTAGGCTCGCCTGGAGGGCAATTTCGTCAGCCTCACGATGATGATTAAAGAACGGAGGAAACAAAGCCGTTCGTGGGCGTAGGTGTTGTGATGGAGACCTAGCCAGGGCGTCTCTGATCGCATCCACACGGATAGCTTTGACCTCTTGCTCCATAGCAGCCGATCAAGGACAGCGGTACTATCTAATTCGAAAAAAAAAAGAATTCTGCGATGTCTTGCCGTTGTTCCTAGTGCTATGCTGGCAATCGCCAAAAAAAAAAAAAAAAAAAAAAAGACAGCAGCTACCGCCAGCTACTAGCCAGTCTCGTTGCGTGCAATAGCAATGCATTGACGGTCGTCTCTGCTTGCTCGCTTGCTCTGGACAGATAATGTGCGGCTTTGCTTTTCGCCTGCAGGGTCTTCGAAGACCTGTGTGTTGAATCCGAGCACACTGGAGAGAGACACTGCTGCTCATTACTGTGCGTGTGACAGAATAATGGTCTCAAGGCCTAGCTGCTGGTCTTTCTTCCACTCCTCCAAGTCTATCTCTCTATCTGCCCGGAAATTTCTCGAAATAGCCAGATCACCGGGTCCCATCAGTCAGATTCGGCATTAGAACAACGTCAAAGCCAGATCAGTGCTTTCTGAAACCTCTCGTCCCAAAAACAGTGTTATCTGAATTTTTTTAAAAAATTGGTGGTCTTTTAAAACCCTAGCCCCAATTGTGGTGGTTTTTTATAATTTTCTCCCTGGTAGTCCACGGGGGACAAGTCAAGCTTGTTTTCCATTGTTTCCCCATCATCAAGCCAATCTGTTTCGCTACCAAGATAGATATCTAGGCATCATTTGGAATCGAAGCGAAATTAATGGTGCTGGTACATACATACCTACTGCCCGTGGAAAAAGGATGGATTGGGAGAATTTTGATTGGTTTGTTGTGGTATTTCTCTGTCCATCCATGGGTGGATGTAGACAAATCAAACATGCAAAATTGGTATGGACCCGTGAGTCCTTGACTCGGCGACTCCCTATATATCTCAGTCGTTGGCTTCTGGCTTACTAGAAAACAAAGTTGGTGTTACCTCTGCAATGAAAATTCTAACTCTGGTACTAAAATATAAAATGCCTAAGTACCGGTAAAAAAGTCAAAACTTACTAACTTTGACCAAATATTTATAAAAAAAAATATGTACATCAATAAGTATTATGGAATGAACATAGTAAGAAAATATATTTTATGATAAATCTATTGATATTGATTTAGTATTGCAAATATTTATATTTTTTTGTGTACAATCCTGATCAAACTTGGAAAAGTTTAATTTTGACTAAACCTTAGCCACCTTATATTTTGTGATGGAGGGAGTTTCAAACTCGACTGTATTTTAAGTGTACCGGCTGCAATGCTGAATCGTACACATATACCACTATTTTCACTTAACACTCGATCCGTTCCTAATTCTAAGGCGTGTGTTTTGCGTTCGTCACTGATACCAACAAGTTAAGGTGGTTAACAAACATATGGTCTCCCAGTCGAGCAATCAAAAAAAAAGAGTCGAGCAATCGACCAAGTCTCCATCTGCTTAGTTCGATGAGAAACATATACCATATAAAAAAACAATTATCAAGTAAATGTCGGCACAGTTTTCCAATCCTTTTTGTAGTGTTCGAACTGGGCGTGATAATGTCATGGAAATGTGGATATGGCTATTATTTGGGTATAGAACATGCATAAATTATATCAACTAACGAGGTGTCCATCACCCGCGGGTAGCTTTTCAATTGTGGTGTCCGCATTTTTCTTCCTGGAAAAGGGCTACAATGCTGAATTGCACACATACCGCAAAAGTGAATTTGTATTTTTTGTTCAATGTGTCACAAATTCCAATGCATATTGGTAAAGTATTGTACGTATACGGTTGTTACGATAGTTTAGAATAGTTAGGACTTTAGTCTAACTTGACTTGTACTCCAAAATGATCCATGTACGTCTATATATACTCGCACATGAGTCTCAATAATACATCCAACATATTTCGCCAATCCCCTTTCTATCCTTCTACTCATATATTGATATTTGTTGCTAAGACCAAGCTAATGTGATTAACAAATAGGGTCTTTGTCAAGCAATTCGATCAAGCTTCCACCGACTTTGGGAGTCGGCACTTTGGTGTCCAATTCTACAATACCAATTTAGGGACCCAATTCGGTGCATCCAAAAAAACATTAGTTTAAACATTGGAAATATATTTAAGGAATTTTCTAGAGTAGGGGGACCATGGCCCCCCTTCGCCCTAGAAAAGGTCTTCCAATGTGAACAAAGTGAACTTGGTGATGTGTCACCGTATACTCCTTGCCTCTATTGAGATCGTCATAACTACTGCCAAAGCATAGTTCATTTGCAAAGGCAAGCAGACAAGGATTGCCCTTGAAGGCGGGTGCACGTTGTTGGCCTTGATGGCGAGGGCGGACCCGGCCTTAAGTACCATGTGCACCCACGTATCTGGCGCTCGTCCGAGCTTATGCCTATCCAGCTGCGGACACCCCCTCAACCAGGGCAACCATGTTCTTCTGCACCTCGTTGTACGGTTCCTTCCCAAGTGGTTTCGGTCCCGGCGATGTCAGGACCGTCTGAAACCATCGGCATGGGGCCAGAGCCAAAGGACTTGATCGCGTTCGGCGGGCCGACACGATTATGTTTCGGGGTGCAATTTCTAATTCTCAAGGTCTTGTGTGCAATTATTCGGATCCCTCTAACGGCCTTTTTGTAAGTTTGTATCCTCCGTTTTTAATGCAGTTTCCCGGTCTTTCGGGGCTTTTTCAAAAAGCAAATCCTAACTCAACGCTCCACCTTGCATGATAAAATATGATAAAAAATCATCACAGCATTGTTGTGAAAATATGAAAATAAATAAATAGAAAACCTAGATATTATACTGCAAGATCCCTACTAGATGAAAGGGTGAAATTTAATCTTCTAAAACCAATAAATAAAAATCCATGTTTTCCTTGTACCTTGTACTCTGAACGCACACTCTTCTGGCCAGCACTGGCAGGAAGCTTTACCTAACCACGTTTGTTTGTTTGTTAGTACTAGCAGCTTATTACCTGGCACTCTCTACCACCAGAGAATCACTGACCTTTCGCGTCCGTACGATTAGGAAGCTCACGGTAAGGAGAGGTAGAAATAAGCTAAGGAGAGACAGCATTGAACCACAAATCATATAATTCTTTGTTGGGCATTGGCATTGCCATGCATCATTGATTAGACCCCTTAGTCACCGATCGATATGATCTGTTTCACGTGCAGATATACTCCCACTAGTGCATAGGTAGGCCTCTAACACTGGTTCGTAGAGGCCTCTAACAGCGGTTTCTAGAACCGCTATTGGGGGTTTGGTGTTAGAAGCCCTCCCTCTTTAACAACAGTTTTTATACGAACCGCTGTTAAAAGGTGGCTCACGTGGGACTTTTGGAGTCTCTTGATTTTGAATTATTTGACACATGCGAACCATGCCTCATGGGCAAGATGATCAAAACCCCGTTCTCCGGTATGATGGAGCGAGCAACGGACTTGTTGGAAATCATACATACCGATGTATGCGGACCGATGAGTGTTTCGACGCGCGGTGGATATCGCTATTTTCTCACTTTTACCGATGACTTAAGTAGATATGGGTATATCTATTTAATGAAACATAAATCTGAAACATTTGAAAAGTTCAAGGAATTTCAGAATGAAGTGGAGAACCATCGTAACAGAAAGATTAAGTTTCTACGATCCGATCGTGGGGGCGAATATTTGAGTTATGATTTTCTCACGCATCTTAAAGCAAGCGGAATTGTTTCGCAACTCACGCCACCCGGAACACCACAGCGCAATGGTGTGTCTGAACGCCGGAATCGAACCCTATTAGATATGGTCCGATCGATGATGTCTCTTACTAATTTGCCGTTATCATTTTGGGGTTATGCATTAGAAACCGCTACATTCACTTTAAATAGGGCACCATCTAAATCCGTTGAGACGACACCGTATGAACTGTGGTTTGATGCTAAACCTAAGTTGTCGTTTCTTAAAGTTTGGGGATCTGAAGCTTCGTCAAGAAGTTGATGCGGACAAGCTCGAACCCAAAGCGGAATGCGTCTTCATAGGATACCCTAAGGAAACTATTGGGTATACCTTCTATCCGTAACCGAAGGCAAAGTGTTTATGCATGAAGAACGGTTCCTTTATTGAGAAGGAGTTTCTCTCGAAAGAAGTGAGTGGGAGGAAAGTAGAGCTAGGCGAGGTTATTGAACCTTCTCTTGAATTGGAGAATAGCGCAGCACCTGAAATTGTTCGGTGCCACTGCACCAACAATAGAGGAAGCTAATGACAAGGATCATGAAGCTTGGACGATGTTGCTCTTGAGCGTCGCAGTCGACAAGGTTGCGTGCCCCTCTGAGTGGTACGGCAACCTGTCTTGGTGTCTTGCTAGTAGAAGACGGTGAACCTCACGAACTATGAGGAAGCGATGATGAGCCCAGACTCGAGAAATGGCTAGAAGCCATGAAATCCATTGGGATCCATGGCGAAAACCAAGTATGGACTTTGGTGGACCCTCCTAGCGAGAAAGGCCGTTGAGTGCAAATGGATTTTCAAGAAGAAAAGCAGGCCGGATGGTAATGTTACCGTCTATAAAGCCGCGACTTGTCGCGAAAGGTTTTCGACAAGTTCAAGGTGTTGACTACGATGAGACTTTCTCTCCGTAGTGATGTTTAAGTCCATTCGGATTTTATTAGCAATTGCTGCGTTTCATGATTATGAAATATGGCGATGGATGTCAAGACTGCTTTCCTCAATGGCAACATTGATGAAGAGTTGTATATGATGCAACCCGAAGGTTTTGTCGATCCTAAGGATGCTGATAAAGTATGCAAACTTCAGCGTTCCATTTATGGACTGAAGCAAGCATCTCGGAGTTGGAACCTTCGTTTTGATCAAGTGATCAAGAGCTTTGGATTTGTTCCAAATTGCTACGAAGCTTGCATCTACAAGAAAGTGAGTGGGAGCTCGGTGACATTTACGGTACTATATGTGGATGACATATTGATTATTGGAAATGACATTAACATGCTTAACGATGTGAAGAGTTATTTGAACAAGTGTTTTTCAATGAAAGACCTAGGTGAAGCTGCTTATATATTGGGCATCAAAATCTATAGAGATAGACAAAGGCGCTGATAGCTTTAAGCGAGTACATACCTAGACAAAGTTCGAAAAGGTTCGAATGGATAAGGCAAAGAAAGGTTCAGTGCCTATGTTGTCAGGTAAGATATTGAGCAAGGCTCAGTGTCCAGCTACGGTAAATGATAGGGAAGCTATGAGCAAAGTGCCTTATGCCTCGGCCATAGGTTCTATCATGTATGTCATGCTATGTACTAGACCGGATGTGTCCAATGCTCTTAGTTTGTGACGGTATCAAAGTGATCCGAGTGGAACACTGGACAGCCGTGAAGAACATCCTAAAGTACCTAAATAGGACTAAAGAAATGTTCTTAGTCTATGGGGGTGATGAACAGCTCGTCGTAAAAGGTTACGTCGATGCTAGTTTCGACACCGACAAGGATGATTCCAAATCTCAGACAGGATACGTGTATATTTTGAATGGAGGAGCTGTGAGCTGGAGAAACTGCAAGCAAAGCGTGATCGCGGGATCTACAGTAGAAGCGGAATACATGGCGGCTGCAGAAGCGTCAAGTGAAGGAGTTTGGATCAAAAACTTCATCACTGAGCTTGGCGTGGTTCCAAGTGCATTGGACCCACTGGAGATATTGTGTGACAACACTGGCGCCATAGCACTCACTAAGGAACCAAGATATCATCCAAAGACCAAGCATATCAACCGCAAGTTTCATATAATCCGAGATTATATAGTAGATGGAGATCTGAAGATTAGCAAAGTACATACAGATCTGAATGTCGCAGATCCGTTGACTAAACCTCTTCCGCGTGCAAAACATGATCAACACCTCAGTGCCATGGGTGTGAGATTGTTGCCAAATGTAAACTAGATTATTGACTCTAGTGCAAGCGGGAGACTGTTGGAATTATGCCCTAGAGGCAATAATAAAGATGTTATTATTATAATTCTTGTTCATGATAATGTTTATATTCCATGCTAGAATTGTATTAAGCGGAAACTTTAATACTTGTGTGGTTTGTGAACAACACCGTGTCCCTAGTATGCCTCTATGGACTAGCTCATTGATCAATGATGGTTAAGGTTTCCTAACCATAGACATGAGTTGTCAATTGATAATGAGATCATATCATTGGGAGAATGATATGGTGGATAGACCCAAACTAAGCGAAGCAATTAGACCGTGTCATCATGTTCGTCTTTGCGAAGCTTTTCTTATGTCAAATATTGTATTCCTTAGACCATGAGATAATACAACTCCCTGGTATCGGAAGAAAGCTTTGAGGTCATCAAACGTCATCCTATGAGAGGGTGATCATAAAGGTGTCTCTCGGTGACGGAAAGTATCATTGGGTTGTATGTATCGAGATGGGATTTGTCCCTCCCAAGTCGAGAGATATACTTGGGCCCACTCGTGTCGATATCAACACCGCTTGCAAGCATGTGGTTAAGGAGTTAATCACAAAGTGATATCGGATTACGGAACGAGTAAAGTACTTGCTATGAACGAGATTGAACTAGGTATGACGATACCGACGATCAAATCTCGGGCAAGTAAAATATCGCGAGACGAAGGGTATATATATGGGATTGATTGAATCCTAGCATCGTGGTTCATCCGATATGATCATCGATGAATGTGTGGGAGTCAATATGGGTTTCAGACCCATGTTGATTATTGATAGAAGATCATGTCGCATATTCTCGAACCCGCGGTCACACACTTAACGTGTCTCGGCGCTAGGATAGATTGGATAATTGGTTTATGAGTTTTGTTAGGAGTCTCGGATGGGATCCGGGACATCATTAGAGGTTCCGAGTGGTCCGAATAAGATTCATATAAGGCAAAGGCAGTTTTTGGAGTTGAATTGTTCCGGTTAATCGGTATTGTACCGAAGCTTCTAGAACCTTCGGAAGGGACAAACGTGGCTCCACCTTCCGTGAGGGGCATGGGCCTATGAGGGAGTGCCCTGGCGCATTGGGCCAGGGGCACAAGGCCCCATAGGGCCCAAGCCGGCCAGAGAGGTTTAAACTCAGATAGAGCTTCTAGAAGGGGGTTTCCTTGCCCCACTCTTCCTCCTTGGGGCCGCTGCCTTGGCTTGGGGAGGGGCTGGGGCTGCCCACCCCTCTATATATAGAGGGCTGGGCGCACCAACCCCCACACCTTCCCTCCAACCCTAGCCGCCTCTGCCCTCCTCTCTCCCTCCCGATCTTGTGGCGAAGCCTGCTGCAGAAATTCTCCAATTGCACTTGCGTCGCGTTGTAGATCCAACACATCTCTCCACCATACTTGCTGGACCAAGGAAGGAGGAGACGTCGAGGTGCCGCACGTGTGCATCTCACGGAGGCATCGCCACTTGTGGTGATAGATCGGATCGGATCGCGAGGAGGAGAAGCGAGTACGACTACATCACCCACGTTCCGACAAACGTTCCGCTGTGCGAATCTTCAAGGGTATGAAGATCTAATCCAATCTCTATCGTTGTTTGCATCTCCTAGATTAGATCTTGGCTTTCCCTCTGTTCGCATCCGTAGAAAATTTTGATTTACTATGCCGCGAAACCCTTCAGGTCCCGACTCATACAAATCAGAAAACCTTGTGTTAACAAACTGGTCACCGTAGTTCGGGTCAATTTCTTCATCATCATCGGGATTCTGTGCCATGTTGTCCAAGTCTCCCATCTCGAAGTCTTCATCATGTGCTGGTTGTGCTGCCTCTAGGGTGATGTTGAGCTGGTCCTCTGTCCCCAAACGGATCTGGCTCTTCGGCCATAGGTACAAGTAGCCGAAGCCGGTATTGAGGACCGCTGCCGTGTCCTCATCATCCCATCCTTGAGGTTGAGAGGGAGGTTCCACCTGCTCGTAGCCCAGAAGCACCATACTGTATTTGACCCTCATCATGTCAGGTGGCATTGTGACATTGTGCATTTTGCGGTTCTCTGGTTGAACGATAGTACCCTTGGCAACATCCATCAACTGGCCGCCCACCCAGTGCATTAGAGTGCAAGGAGTGTCTCCCTGCGAAAGATCGACATGTAGGCCGAGCGTTAGAAAAACAGAGATCAAGTCATCGGTGTGGTTGAGCCTCGCAACTCTCGCTTTAATTAGTTAGTTACCTTGAGGGTCTTTGATGTACCAGCATTGGTCGACTTTGCTAGCCAAAACCCAAGGCTCATTTCTTGCGGGTGCGTTCGCGCTGGTGGTCTTTGACGGTATAACCATCATGGTGAAATACCGGTCTTCTTTCTCGACGCTCTTGGCCCACCTGACACGGAACATCGGCACCTTCTCTGTAACATAGTCGAGCTCCCAAATCTCCTCGATCCTTCCGTAGTATCTTTCCGGGATGTCGCCGGTGTAGAATATCCCTGTTACCCCTGAGTTCTGGTAATCGCAGTTATTGTCTTTTTCCTCTGTGTAGAACGTGTATCCGTTGATATCGTAAGCCTGATAGGTCATGAGGTTGTGCGAGGCGCCCTGTGACAATGAGAATATGAGTTTATCTTCCTCCGAGTACTCGCCCTGCGGTGGATTAGCTATGACCTTCTCCCTAAACCACCGCGTGAAACCGGAGTTGTGCTCCTTGATAACATCTTCCTCCCTCGGGACCTGGCGCCCCTGATCAGCGTGATTCTTCTTGATAAACTCTTTGTGCTCATGTATGTATGGATCAACCACCTGCAGGTGTTACAGCGCGACCAGGTTTGCTCTTTCAAAGTCCTTGGTTCAGCCCTCCATGTCGACATGCTTTGCACGTCGACCCTCGCGGTGACCCCATCCAGCGAGCCTCCCGAGGTGCTTGTTGAATGGCATACCAAGAGGGGTCTCGGTTTGTAGAAAGTTCGAGCAGAAAGAGATGCACTCTTCGGCCAGGAAGCCGTTTGCTATGCTTCCATCTGGACGGGACTTGTTATTCACGTATCCCTTGATGTGTCCATTGAGCCTTTCGAACGGCATCATGCTTCGCAGAAACGCAGGACCGAGCTGGACGATATCCTCCACGACATGGAGAAGCAGATGAAGCATGATGTCGAAGAAAGTGGGGGGGGGGGGGGAAATAGATCTCGAGCTCGCACATTATCACCACGATCTCGTCATGTAGCCTCGTGAGCTGCTTAATGCCTATCAACTTCCGAGAGATGACGTCAAAAAAGTTGTAGAGGCCAAACAGTGTTTCACGGATGTGCTTGTCCATTATACCTCGGATCGCGACCGGGAGTACCTGCGTCATTAGCACGGCGACATCGTGAGACTTCATCCCGCTGAAGCGCTGCTTCGCCTCGTCTAGCCATCTGCTTATCTTCCCCGCGTAGCTGTTCGGAAATTTGACTCCGAGGAGGCACTTCATAAACTGTATGGCCTCCTTCTTACTCAGAGTGAAGCATGAGGCCTTGAGCTTGACCTCTCCCTTCTTAACCTTTTTCCCCTTGCGACGATGGCTATTCTGTGTTTCTGTCTCCTCCTCATCATCGCTAGGTGGTGGTTGAAGCTCATCCCTGATGCCCATATGCTTCAAGTCGTTCCTTGCCTTCGGCCCATCTTTGGTCTTGTCGGTGTTAAGGAGGGTGGCAAGCAGACTCTCGCCCACGTTCTTCATGATATGCATGAGATTAAGGCTATGAGGAACGCGGAGGATCTTTCAGTATGGCAAGTCCCAGAAAACAGACCTCGCCTTCCATACCTTCAGCAACGGCTCTGGCTTCTTCTGGTCTTTCCTGGCGCAGGGCACTCCTTCCAGTTATTCAACAGCTTGTAGATTTCCGCGCCACTCTTCTGGTGTGGGATTCCTCGGAGCTCGATCGTCCCATCGAACAGATGTCCTAGCTTTCTCCAGGCGTGATTCTTGGGAAGCCACCTCCGAGCCCCAAGGAACACAGTTTTCCCGGACCCGGGATCTTTCTGTAGCTGGCGGTACGTTGTATTATCCTTGCACCTAACGCATCCATAGAATCCTTGGACCACCTGCCCCGAGAAGTATCCGTAACCGGGATAGTCTTGCACCGTCGTGATCACCGCCGCTCTCATGTCAAAGTACTCTTGTCTCGAGGCGTCCCATGTACGGGCTCCTTCTTCCCATAACGTGGCCAACTCCTCTTTCAACAACGTGAGATACAGATTGATGTCTGTACCAGGTTGTTTTGGCCCTTGAACGAGCATACTCATGGTTACGTACTTCTTCTTCATGCACAACCAGGGGGGAGGTTGTAGATCCATACAAACACGGGCCAGGTGATGTGTGTGCTGCTCTGGCTTCCAAACGGATTGAGTCTGTCAGTGCTCACGCCCAGCCTGAGGTTCCTTGACTCTTTCTCAAAATGTTGGTAATATTGGAGGTCCAACGCCTTCCACTGGCAAGCATACGAAGGGTGCCTCAACATTTCCTCCTTCTCCGGATCATCGTCTTCCGGCCTCTTTCTTTCCGCGTGCCAGCGCATGAGCTGTGCTTCCTTAGGGTCTGCGAAATACCGCTGCAAACGAGGAGTTAGAGGAAAGTACCACACCACCTTCCTAGGAGCTTTCTTGGTCCCTCTCTTGTATCGAGAGGTCTTGCACACCGGACACGTGGTCTTCTCCGCGTCCTCGCCCCGGTAGATGATGCAATCATTTATGCAGACGTGGTATTTCACGTGCGGTAGATTGAGAGGGCACACGACTTTCTTCGCCTCAGCGATACTAGTCGGACATGTGTTCCCCTTCTTGGGAAGAATATCGTGCCAGAATACAATGTTGTCGTCGAAACATTCGTCGGTCATTTTGTGTTTCGCCTTCATCTCCAGAGCCCTAAGCGTTACATTTAGACGGGTATCCCCGTCGTTGCATCCGTCAAACAATGGAGTGACCACGTCTTTCTCCATTTGCTCCAGTTTAGCCTTCTCTCTACCGGCGGCTCTGGCGTTACTCGTCTCCTTGAGAAGCAGATCTTGGACATGAGGGTCTCGCAACCAACTCGAATCATGGTCGGCACCACCTTGATCATCTTTGTGTCCATGCCCGACGCCACCTTGATCATCTTCGTGTCCATGTCCAGTGCCACCACCCTGATCTTTGTGATCGTGACTGGCGTCTTGATCTTCGTGATCATCACTGGCATCTTGATCTTCACCATTATTGACATCCTCATCATCATATTCGTCATCACGTATCCATCGAGTGTAGCCATCCATGAAACTACGTCGAAGCAGGTGCGACTCCAGCATTCCGGAATCATGCCTTATCAGATACATCAGCTTGCAGTCCCGACATGGACATCTTATCTCTGTCTTGTTTGCACGTTCCATGTCGGCCCTCGCGCATGTCATCCACCTATCCACGCGGGCTTTGTTGATCAGTGGTCGGACCATGGCCGCCTGTGTGGTACAAAGAGCAAGAGAATAATTAGAGCATATATGGACGTGGATCGCCGGAAAAATTCGGCATGACCTCCCCTAAAAAGAGGACATCCGATAGTGCGAATTCACGGAAAAGAAATAAATCGACATTTCGGCGAAACATTGGCATCTCAAATGAAATCCCTGCACAAAAAGTAGCACCACAACACAATCATATAGTCGGTGTCTCCGACAACGCGCATACATGCAAGCAACGCCTTCACGCTTCCTCCAACAACGACTTGCGCAAGAGAGCCGGAGGAGAAGTAAATGGACATGTTGTAGATCTAGAGGAGCAAGAGACTTCACTTACATATGGGTGTCAACCAATGGATGTTGAGCAAGCTTCTATGGTGAATCAATGGGGGAAATGAGGTGGGGAGGAGGAGGGGGGCGACCAGATTTGTCTTGGTGGAGGAGGAAGAAGTGACACAAGTGAGTGGGGTAGTTGCCTCCATGTGCAAAAAGCTGGAAAAAGTGGTGCGTGGCGCATATTGCACAATATGCGCCTCCTATAATTCAAACTATAGGAGGCGCATATAGCAATATGCGCCTCGCATATGCGGCCACCTACCACCGCCCGGGCCCGCAGGAGTTACTTGAGGCGCATATGACCATATGCGCCTCGCATATTATCAAATATAGGAGGCGCATATAACCATATGCGCCTCGCATATTCGTGCACCTACCAACACGCGGGCCCACACAGATTATGCGAGGCGCATTCTGTCCATATGCGCCTCGCCTATCTGATATATAGGAGGCGCATATGACTAGAATGCGCCTCGCATAATATGGGGCTGCTAGATTCCGTCCGTACAGGGATTATAGGAGGCGCATTCTTATCATATGCGCCTCGCATATTTTTATACTAGAGGCGCATGGAGAAGGAGTGTGCCTCGCCTATTATATAGGAGGCGCATATGGTCTAAATGTGCCTCGCATAAGCATGTCTCCTATAGCCTTTTCTCTAGTAGTGTGGTAGGACATTGAGAAACTGACAATTTAAAACGAGGAGCAATAGAAGTACTAACTGAGTTGGCACCATCCATATTAAAACGATGAAGAACTTTTTTAATATAACTTTGCTGACTAAGAAATAACAAACCAGACTTTCTACACTCGGCCCAAGCCTCCCGGCAACGGGCCTCGCTCCACTCGTCAGAAGTTGGCCTGTACCTTGTAGAATTTGGATCAACTTATAACAATTTTTATGGCTGTTTGATTAATCAACTCCAGACTAAATCCATCACATCAGTTTGGAAAATCACGCGTAAATTGTTTCTCCCGCAAGCAACTTGACCGGGCAGGAAGGTGGCAATTTGATCCAGCCCCTATACGGCAATAATTAACTTGGCAATGCACACGAAATGTTGGCAATGGCAGGAAAAAAAAATCTTGGTAGGTAGTACGTTAGTTAATTAATTATTGCTGGCCACCAATGGCAGGAAGATTTGCCGAACTAGGTACGTTAGTTAATTACTCCGTAGTTATTAGCAGCTTAATTAGCACTCACGATCACTGATCTTGGGCGTCCGTACGACCAGGAAGCTCACAGGAAGGAGAGGTAGAGTTAAGGTAGGAGAGACAGCATTGAACCACAAATCGAATAATTCTTTCCAGGAGATGGACAATACTCACCATGGCTATTAATCTATAGTTTATTAGTAACTAGCAAGATGGCCCTCGCAAATGCGAGGGCACCATTTGACAACCTCTTTAGCGCATCATTATTGCTTGTAAATAAGTTTTGAAATGTAGGAGGCCAAATTACAGCTTAATCTACATGGTGAGAGTGAAAGATTGTTTTGTAGTTAAATTAGAAGTTTTGCGCTTATACCACCACAATTTGAGAAACCAATAATAGTACTCCCTTGGTCCGAAAAAATAATTACAGGCATTTGTCTAGATATGCAAGTATCTAGATGGGTTTAGTATACATACACATGGAAATCTAGACAAATCAATGACATCTTTTTCAGGACATAGGAAATACTACTTTAGATTGGATTGAAAATCTTATAGAATACCAATACATCTGTAGTGTGTACAACTAATTTTGTATCAAAATTTATTTTCGATTTGATCTATACTCAATAAACAAAAGTGTCGAGCAATATTGATTTGTTTGTCTTTTTCAAGAAACAATTTTGTGATTTTTGTATAGCCGAATATATAAGTATGTTTGACAAAACTTTGCTGGTATGTACTCACACCATTCCAAAATATAAGATATTTAGCCTTTTTTAAAACAAATATATCTAGACGCCTTTTAGTGTGTCTGCTAACTTATTTTGCTCCAAACCTACACACTGAAAGTCGTATAGATATATGTGTTTTAGAAAAAAGTTAAAACATCTGATATTTTGAAACGAAGAAAGTAGAACATATTTCTACGTATCCACCAAAAAATACCAACTTTGGAAATTTACAAATGTCATTCTTGACATTTTTTTTAATTTTTTTGGCTCCCCATAGCCAAAATTAAGCAATTACACTAAGAGCCTTCTACATGCATAGTGTTTGAAGTGACACACGATTAGTTTCATGTGCTTGATATTTGATTGGTACAATAATTTTCTTTTAGTTCCGACACCGAGTCAGGATTTACAAAATAGATTAGTTTTTAGCTCTTACAAATTGTATCACAAGATGTGGTTAAAAATGAAAATTTGAAGATTCAATGTTCCCAAAGGCTTAACTATTAGAGAACTCAAGAAATATTTAGGGATCATTATTGCATCACTACGCATGATCAGATTGAGTCTATATCATCAATATTATGTAGATATGGTAATTATATGATAAAAGAACATAGACCTATTTGAGCATGCTATATCTAGCGTAAGTAAGCATGTCAGGTTTGATATTTTTTGTGTGTGAAGCCATCAATCCGATGTGACTATTGGAATGGTACACAACAAAATTATAGTTCGACCATGACCCAAGTGTTATGTTATTTATACCCAGCATGCATAAGTTTATTTTTTTGTTGAAATCCCGGGCATACACATGATATGTCATAAGGAGAACTGCTGAGTATATGATTGTAGGCGACCATCTTCACCATCACCCCCAGAAGCTTGCTCTGCCATAGCCCACATATAGACGCATTACCCATCACCATTCTCCCTGTCTCGTTTAACGCCATGAGCACCGTATCAAAGCCGAACAGCATAGGGGCGGTGCCAGCTCCCGGCGACCCCAGGCGGCTGCCCGGGCTCGTCCGGCGAGTGCTCTATGTTAATTAGCGTAATCACGGTGGTTAGTAATGATGCATGATGGGGCAAATTGATGGACGTTGTCGTCTCTGCTAGCTTTGCCCCGGATCTATGAGTCAGCTGGCTCCGCCATACGTCGTGGTTCACAACTTATGTGTAGTACTTCTCGTCCAAATCATTAGGCGTCTTCTAGTCCTGCGTCACCATGCCATGTCAAACGTGAGTTGGGTTGTCTTACCTTTTTAATGGACACAACTAAAGTCCTAGATAGATACGTGTAGATTAAAAACTACTAACATCAACCGGGAACATATATAGTTACATAATCGAACGTGTGTCAACCGGGAATATATGGTGCGGCAGTTCCCTTTGGAGATATATATGTACATATCAAACGTGTCAAACAGGAACATATAGTTACGTAACCTATTAAATCCTAACCACAAATTTTAGATCTAACCATCTAAATAATTGAGATGATGTGGATCAACCTAATGTCTCGAAAAACACCCTTATACTGCTTTTATTATATAATAGATAATAGATAAGATACACCAACAATCGGATCTGCCCTTCAACTTTAGCTGTACCCACCTTGGTCGGTGCCTTTGATTAACTACTCTCTCCATCCCAAAATAGATGTCTCAAATTTATTAAAATTTGGATGAATCTAGACACTATTTAGCCTATAGATTCATCTAAATTCTAAGAAACTTGAGACATTTATGTTTGGACGGAGGGAGTAATTGTTTAGGTGCATAATGTAGGTGGAGCTTCCTTGCTACTCTATTTTTCCCTTTTTTGTCTGTCTCCACGTCTCTCTCTAACATAGTGTCCTAGTTCCTCCCTAGTTGATCATGATGCTTCGGTTTTGGAGCACTCCCTCCGTTTAGAAATATAAGATGTTTTAGGTTTGTGAAAGAGATGTATCTAGACACTTTTAGTGTATTGGTTCAAATGAATCTACATAATAAAAGGTGTCTAGATACATCTTATTCACAAACCTAAAACATTTTATATTTCCAAACGAAGGGAGTACCACTTAAATCTTCTTCTTACATTTGATTCATAGAAGCTGATGGGGGACACCGCCAGATACCCATAGAGGAAGATGATGTTCGAGATTGAGGCAAGGGACATCTTTGACCGTCCGTTCGAAACAAGAGTAACCTGGAAGCCTGACCCGGCCGTTGGATCGCTGCGAGACCTCACCTGCTATCCTTGGATCCTGAACTTGGTTAAAACGGAATAAAATCCTCTAGTTCATGTTTCACAGTCGGTACGGAGACGTACGGATCCGTCGTACGAAAAGGCATTAGCTCAACTTTTTTGGCTGGTTGATTAATTAATCAGCTAAGGAATTTTTTTTTACATGATCAGCTAAGGACTTTTATATACTCATCACGTCAGTTTCAAAATATCATGCAAACTAAATTTCTTTGCGCAAGCAACCCACCGGACAGGTCGGTGGTAATTCGCGATGCGCATCACTTTCGGAGTACAATGGGAGGCCGTACACCTGGGATTCAGATGACGGAACCAGCTAAAAACATGGGTGTTGAAGAAGAAACGAGCTTGATGGAGCGTGGTCCTACTCAACCGCTATATCTGCTTCTCAAAGCTAGCTACATACGTCTGGACTCTGAAGCAGCTTCACAAATTAAATTTGGTCTTCTACCGGGATAGATGGTCGATTGACACCTACACATCCGCGTGAATTTTGGCTGAACCATGCAAAACAACTGGTAAAATTCGTGTATGTTAGTGATGTTGAGATCATTTCTCGTATCCCACGCAAGCACTTCACAGGAGGAGCTCCTCTGCTGGGTCGTACGTACCCCCTCGCGCCACCCTCCTCCAGGCGACCGAGGGGGACTTTTCCTTGCGCCGCCGCCACCTCCCCCCTCCTTGCCCTCCCTCCTCGTCTCCTTCGGAGGCCCGCCGGCCTAAGAGCGTGGCGTCGGTGATGGGGGCGGCAGGGATCTGGCCTCGTGGCCCCAGCGTGGTGGAAGGGAGGGATTCCCCGGTGTTGGACGGGGCCTGCGTATGGAGCTGGTGCCATGGCCGCTATTGGCGAGGTGGAGGGGCGGCGGTTGGGGTGAAGCGACGATGTGGTGCCCTCAAATCCGGTTGGCGGCGCGGCGGACAAGCGGACCATCTGATCCGATCTGGGACGGTGGGCTGCGGGTCGGTGCTCGTTCATCTAGTCTCCACCTGCGGTGTTGTCTCTTCGTCGAGCTAGTGGTTATGGCGGCCTGGGTCACCATGGATCTGCCGTTTTCTGGTGGGTCTTGGTGACCGGTGAAGACCAGCGGTGCGGGGGCTTCCGGTCTGGCTTTGAATAAAGGGGGGGGGGGGGGGTTGGTCCTAGGATCCCTCTCGCACCAGGACGAAGATCTACCTGCTCCATGACTTCATTGATCTAGTCGGAGTGTTGTGTTCCGGAAGATTCCGCTGGTGAACTCCAATGGACGACATGCCGGAGTTCGCCAGATTGGATGGATCTCGGTCGCGCGCAACCATGTTTTATCTGACCGTTTGGTTTCAGAGGGAGTGCTGTGAAGCTTTACAGACTGTTGCCATCAAGGACATGCCATTAGTCCTATGCTGAAGTTAGTCGTGGAGAATGACATGAAAGCCAAAGTCTGAAGAATAGTAATGGTGGTGTGAATCCTATTTGCGATGAGGTTTTGGCTTGGTGTTCCAGGTCTTGGAGCAGCGACATTAGAAAGTGGGGGCGACAGTACAAGAGATTTCCAGGGTTCAATCTATAGGGTGAAAATCCAAGGTCTGGCCTTAATTGGTTGTGTCTGGCAATGACCTTGTTGAAGGCATTGTTTTGTCAGCGCGGACTTTCTCCAGGGTGAAAACCTATGATCGATGATCAGGGCGATGACGACGTTGGTGCACTGTTCCCTTCTTGGAGGCGTCGCTTTTGGAGGGGATGGATTTCTGGTGCCGCCTTGGTGGTGTTTGGTCGTTGTTGTAGGGCATAGATCACTAAAGCGGGACTTTTTTTTCCTGTAATTCTTCTTTTATTTTTTGGTTGTGTGTATCCGTAGTGCCATTTTGGTAATGCGTTGTTGCAGAGGCTGGGTGTAATTGGTATCCTTCAATATTAATATACGCTCCTTTCAAAAAAAAAAGTATATACAAGAACAGATGAGTAAAATGATGGTGGTCCATGGGATTAATAATTTTTTGCGAAAAGTGCACTGAACGAGGAATCCCAAAAGTAATAAAAGTAAAAAATAGGTCCTTGACCACCTAATGATGACTACAAGCACTCGAACAAGTCTTGACGCACCACCGTCCTCGCCCCTCTCTCACTAGAGCTAGGCAAAGCTTATCCTAGTAGAACTTGTTGTAGTAGACAGAAGAGAAGTCGTCGTGCTAGGGTCCCAGTAACTGTCGCATGAGAGAATCAACCGTCACCAATGAAGAGAAGTGTAGATGAGAAGGAACACCTACCAAATCCAGTGAGATATGCCGGAGACACACATCCAGACACCCTCCGGCGAAACTAGACGCCCCGCTAGAACATGGGCTAGACAAGGGAGGAATTTACTCCATCTTCAAGGAGTGGTCATCGTCACACGACTTCCTAAGTAGGACACAAACCTTAAACAGACCAAGGAAAATATAAAAATTGAACCCTTCCGCCGACAAGGATCGGGATCCACCTCCGGGATGTAGGTTACCCTAACATCACAAGAGGAGAGATAGATCGGCGGCGCCTCCGATGGGATGCAGGTTACCCTAATATCATGGCTCTCTCTCGCTCACAGGAAGGAAGGGATACACGTCTAATAGTTGTTTTTTACTACTCCAAGTAGCCCAAGCCCCAAAGTAAAATTTGAGTAGCAGCAGGAGTTAGGCCTTTCACAATGGGTGTATCTTAGCGCTATATCCTAGACAATTTGCTTATGTAGCACCTTAGTTAGTGATGAAAGAGAATGGTATTATATCTTAGCTAAGCTACACCTCTTGCACGTAACGTTAGGCAGAAAAATTGGCTAGCGCAATCTTGTGCATGCATGAGCACCAAATTATTAAATGCATGAACCATTTAAGTACACACTTAAGAAACAGCCCATTGTACTAAGCTTTTCTTAGAATATGTCAGTGCCTATGATAGCATGCTAAGAAACAGTCTATTATGGTCTAGCTGACATGGTCGAATCATAGGGATCCAAACTAAAGAGGCTGTCGGAACTTTCTCGGAAGCAGCGTGGCCAGGTACCCATATTCTCATTTCTAAAGTAATCACCGTTGTTTGGGAACCACACACTAAACTAAAGGTTAGCACTTCCTTTATATCAACAACACTTTCAATGAAATCATATTGTACAATTTATCAAAAAAAAAAACTGTTCGAAGATAAAGATGAGCTAGTACCTTTGTTGCTCTTTAGCTGTTGAGTAGGTAATGTTGTTTGATTATTGCTCCATAGTATAGATGGAGTATATGCTCCCGGGATGCTTAATAAGTTCATATTAATTAGGGATATAAAATGGAAGGGTTTTAGCAGCATGAAAGATACATTCACAAAAATAAGCAGCATGGAAGGATGCAGGCATGCAACGGCACGTATCTATATATGTAGATTGCAGTAGGTTGGTGGTGCTCGAGGGCAAGATCGTCAGCGTCGAGAAAATTAAAGAATGGACCAAACAAACCGGTTCATCGTCCTCTGACGTGATGGAGACACGGCCGGGCGTCCGATCGCGGCGTCCACACGACAGCATGCATTGACTCTAGCTGCAAAGCAGCCGGGATATCCTTGTCGTTTCTAGGAGCAGCAGTGCTCTCCTTTCGTCGACCTCGGGGTCTTCGAAGACTTGTGCAAGGCAGGGATTGCTCGTTGCTGTGTGTGTGACTGGAGAGGGATTGCATAGTATGATTTAAATGCCTAGCTGGTTGATCTCTCTGAAACGCCCTCTAAATCGTGACGGAGGAAGTATAATACGCGATAAAATTATACCATGCATTAAAAACTTTATTTGAATATGAATTCGGTCAAATTTTTTTGGACATGTAATCCATGCTTCGCTGGCTATATTGGCAGTGCAATTTAGACCTCGAAAAACATTAGTCTTCCTAATTTAGGGCGATCCACAAATGTAGTCTTTGTAATTAAGTATTCAATCAAGCTTCGATCCACTTAGTTTACTCTACCAGAAGATACGACAACATGTATCACGCAAAGGTCAAAGAAGTTTCTCATTCACTTTGTTTTATGGAAATATACATACCCCTATTAATTGTGAACACTAGTGCCTAGATTACATCGAGGATCGATGTGTCCCATCATCTATGGTTTGAATCAGGTGGCATTTAAATTGAAAATTTCAGATTTATTTGAAAATCAATGCAGGTCGACTTTGCTAAATACAACATGTCACTCTAGCTAAGTTATGTCTTTTCGATGAGAGAGGCATTTTTCCTCCCAACCTCCAATTATCTCGGTATCTTGTCAAAACCGAAAATAGTATTTTTCAAGTCCAATTTTTTTTGACATGGGTAGATACACATGTTATCTACGTATGTGCGTAGTTTTCCAAAATAGAACGCTTATATATATAGGCTGGGTCTAAAAAGGGCAAAAAAATAACTTGCTTTTTTCTTGTAATACTTTTTTGTGCAAATCACAAATGAAAATATATTTTGATCCAAA
Source organism: Avena insularis (assembly GCA_023614405.1). Lineage (NCBI taxonomy): Eukaryota > Viridiplantae > Streptophyta > Magnoliopsida > Poales > Poaceae > Avena > Avena insularis. Next base: position 366,256,806 of record CM042685.1, on the reverse strand, counting down.
TCTGGTCGTGTGTAATGGACCTATACATTTGTACTTGTAAGTTTTTTCTCAGAATATTTAGAGACCTAAAATGAGCTTTTTCGTCTTCTTAAAACACAAGATCACTGGTGCTCATGTGCCAAAAAACTTTTCGATGACATTTGGGGTGGCATATTGCATCAAATTAAATTCAGATAAGACATCATGTGAAGGTAATTAATGAGTATAGTATTCAAATAACGCAAAACATGGTTACTCCATTTCATTCAAAAATATGGCAATAACCATATCACGCATCGTAAATAAGACAAGTTTCCTTCTTTCACTGCAATTATTTTGTTGTTTATTCTCTTAGTGGTCAAATGACATTATCGTTATGGTTAAGAAGAATATGTTTCCCACTTAGTAACTTAGACTAGGACACTGATAAAGATTGTAAAACGGCCCCGCATACGAACAACGTCTCTGCTCACTAATCAAATACTTACTCGCGAACGGAGCCGTCGTCTCCCCCTCCTCCTCCATAGATTGTCCCCTCCCCCCCCCCCCCCCTCCTCCGGCCGGCCTCGCCAGATTCGGAAGGATGGGGAACCCGATCTATGAGTTTAGTTGTTTTTTCCTGAAATACCTGTGTTGGTACTCTTACCGATGTTGGTTGAATACTCTAATGGTTGCATGCGTACACGTAGCTTTGGCACTACAGCTCGGATTAAAATTATGGGAGAACTCCACTTGGTATTTACAAGTCCTTGGTTCGGTACCTATATCGTTTTTCTCCGGCTGGCTTTAGAAGAATACGAGATTGTCCGTGGGAGGGGGGGGGGGGGGGCAATGGCCCCCCTACTTGTACTACGCTCCAGCGGCAGCCACTACTTGTTGCTCAAGTTAAGAATATATTGTGTACGTTGATAAGGACTAGCAACATCCAAGTTATCATGACAAGGCGGCGTCGGGTAGCCCTACGCTCGCCCGGTGCATTACGCCTGCCCGCAATTGCTCAGACAACGACAAAGGCCCACATGCCACCTTTCGCCACGGGGCATGTGTGACGCTCGGGGCAGGAAATGGACGTGGGCGCGGGAAGATACTACATCTTGCATTTGCCTCCGTGTTTGAATTAACAATAGAGGATAGTCAATGACCGCGAGATTGCAGCATCATGCACACTACCTTGAGCTTGTGCCATGCCATGCATAGCAGAGTCCATACGGCAGGAGCCAAGAGCGCGCCTGCGACTGTGCACGAGTAGGACGCACCATCTGGAAGCGCAACTAATGGAACTGGACTATTGGAGCATGATTTTATACAAGCTGGGAGCCTTAAGTTGATGTTGAACGGCTACTTCTTCGTACAACTGGTCTTCCGGGTGGTAATGTTGCATCTAACAACAAGTCAATATGGTAGCTGGTTGTTGTTTGCAAATAATAGAACACGAGAAGTCTAGCCACGCTTCTGTTTGACTCAACACATCTCTTAAGAGGGCGCCAAGACGCGCTTGATCAACCAGGCACCGACGTAGTAGCTACTCCCTCTGTTTTAAAGTATAAAATGTTTTAGCTTTGTGGTGCAAATGTATTTAGATTATTTTTAGTATATAGGTTCACTTAGCTTTAGAATGAATCTAGACACTAAAGAAAATCTAGATACATTTTTTTCAAAAATCTAAAACAACTTATATTTTAAAACGGAGGGAGGAGGTGACTATTTTGTTCTATGGACGAAACTAATTAAATTCATACCCATTTGCTACGCGTTCTTGTTGGCGAAGAAGCGAGCCATGTGTGCGGCAATTTTTTGTGGGCTCGCCTGCCTGGCCTCGTGAAGTCGTGATGAGACCTATATTTGATCCAACATTCAAACAACTATGTTGTCGAAACAACATCTAAATTTTTCTAAACTATCAGAAGCAGCAATAAGCATAAAAATTGGTGGCACAATAACTTGTAACATCCAAATTATCTCGATCCAGCAAAGTTTGAAAATACATATCTCATAGTATAGCCTGCGTGGCTGGCATGCGGCCTCACACACTATGGGCTGTTTGATTTGCAGGATTCTCAAAACACATGAATAGGAAAACCACAGGATTGGAATGGCATGACCTCCTGAAACTACAGGAATTTGGATCAAGAATGTGTTTGAATCACAGGAAAAGCAAAGGAATTCTAATATGAGGTTAGAATGATTGGAAATTTTCCTACAAAACAGAGGGCAGAGGAATCCTTTGAAGAAATTTCTAAGGATTATAATCCTTTGAATCAAACGACCAATCATAGGAATATTTTCTAAGGGACACAATCCTTTATAAATCTTTTGAAATTCCTTTGAATCAAACAAGCCTTATACGTTGTTTTCTATCTTAAGATAGATGGTCGAAGGACACGTCCATGTGAATCTTGGCTGAGCCGGTTAAAACAACGGTTTCCGGTGGTAAAATGAGAGTTGTTAAAATTCTCACATCTTCATAAAAAAACAAAAAAAAAACTGGAAACAATACATCGATTTGAGGATGACCCTTTCTCTTCTCCGTATCCCGCAAGAAGGTGACACAGTATACACCAGAACGGATTAGTAAAATGACAGTGGTCCACATGGGGTTAACTAAACAAGACAGAGGTTTGTCCACTGTCCCCTTTGTATCGATAAACTAGGCAAGATAATTCGAGTAGTTTTAGCTGACCTCGTCGAACCAACAGAGGTCTCCGAGCCCAGATAAGATCAGCACGTCACAGTTCATTATCAGCAGCACTTTCGATGAAATTATATACTATGTAGTCATATAATCAATGGAACTTCTCAATTATGCACGGTTCATTATCATAACACAGTTCATTATCAGCAGCTGTTTGTAGTCCTTGAGATGAATGATCTATTCATGGTTTAGGTGGAGTATATGTTTCCAAAGATGCCTTGTAAATTCATAGGTTAATTACTAGGTTTGTATAATGAAAAAAATAGCAGCATGAAAGCTGCATCCACGTGAGTAATTAAGCAGCATATGGAAGATACTGGCATACACGGCACGTATGTATGTAGATTGGAAGTAGGTGTGTGGTGTCTGATAAACTGTGAAATATGTATGTGTAGTAGTCCTAACTCTATACGGTTCAGGTGTTGTATAAACCTACCATATCTAACTCTAACACCTCCTGTACTTGTACCATACCCTACTATATATATACATGGGGACACGGCTGTATCCATGTGATCCTCTACCCCTACCAATACTTGTTTACTTTCATGGTATCAGAGCCAGCGGCCTAAACCCTAGATCGGTTTTTCTTTCTCGGCTTCCGCTTTCTCGCCGCCATGTCGCTCAACTCCGCCTCCACGTCCGGTGCATTAAGCTCGGCTACCTCGCTCCTCTCCGGTGGAACCGGAGCAGTCACCGCTGAACCGACCATGGTGTCGGTCATCCCCTCCACGCCGATCAATCTCGTGAGTCAGATCACGATAAAACTGACCGGTGAGAACTACATGTTCTCGCGCACGGCGGTCCTGCCTGTTCTGCGAAGCAATCTGTTATTTGGCTTCGTCGATGGATCGCTGCCCTGTCCTGCGGCCACAATCCCCAATCCAGATGCGTCAAAGACCGGCGCTCCACCAACCATCCCTAATCCGCTCTATGCGTCTTGGATGCAGCAGGATCAGTTCATCCTGTCTGCAGTTGTTGGCTCCCTACATGAGTCGACAATCGGCATGGTCATGAATCTGACCACGTCGCGGTCTGTCTGACAGACGCTGGAGGCGAGCTATGCCTCTCAATCTGTTGCTCGTGCGATGCAAATTCGCGGAGCCCTTAGCAAGGAGAAGAAGCTGGATCAATCTACGGACAAGTACTTCAACAAGATCAAGTCCATGGCCGATTTACTTGCCTCCATTGGACAGCCTCTACGTCCAGAAGAATTCTCCTCGTACCTGATCGCCGGCCTTGACAGTGAATATGACGCCCTTGCTCAGCTTGTCTCTGCCCGCAATCTGTCTGACCCGATGCCTGTTCGGGATATCTACTCTCAGCTGCTCCACACCGAGCAGCGCGTCGAAGTCAGGAAGGCTGATCTCGGCGCAAATGTTCATGCTGCGCACTATGGCGCGCGTTCTGGTGGTGGTCGTCCGTCAGGCCCATCGCCCAACTTTCAGCAATTCCGAGCTGATCCTCGTCAGCAGGGCAAGCCAGGAAGTCGTCCTTCTTCACCACCTCGCCGCAATGATCGTCCTCCTGCTGGTGGTGGTGGTCGTCCCATCTGTCAAATCTGTGAAAAGGTGGGGCATGTTGCCTCGTGCTGCTTCAAGCGTTTTCAGCGCAACTTCCTTGGTGCTAGGAACGATGGTCGTTATATGGACAAGCAACTTGATGCCCTCTCCACTACGTCGACTCACGGATCCGGGGCTACATCATCCTACCCGATCGATCCATCCTGGTATGCTAACACCGGGGCGACAGACCACTTCACCAACAAGATCTCCAAACTCCACATGAAGGAAAACTACACTGGCAAGGATCATATCCATACAGCCGATGGATCAGGTATGCGCATTGCTCATATTGGTCAATCCTTTATTCCCACTCATAAACATCCCCTCAAACTCAAAGATATCCTTCATGTTCCTTCTGTCACTAGAAATCTTTTATCTGTAAAAAAATTCTGTATAGACAATAATGTCTTCTTTGAATTTCACTCTTGGTACTTTCTTATCAAGGACCGAGCTACCAGGGAGGTTCTTCTTAGAGGGGAGTGCCGTGGGAATCTCTATACACTTGATGTGTCGTCGTCTCCGTTCAAGCATGTCTTCAGCAGCATCAAGGTGTCACGTGAGCAGTGGCATTCGCGTCTAGGTCATCCAGCTACCCAAATTGTCCAACATATTCTTCATCGTCATGAACTTCCATCAGTTTTAGTCAATAAAAATGTAATTTGTGATGCTTGTCAACAAGACAAAAGTCATCAATTGCCATTTTCTCTTTCTACTCGTGTAATAAAGAATCCGTTAGAGATTATATACTCAGATGTATGGGGTCCTGCTCAAGTTTCTGTTAGTGGTCATACATACTATGTCAGTTTTATTGATGCCTATAGTCGTTTCACTTGGCTTTATCTCTTGAAACGGAAATCAGATGTGTTTCAAATTTTTCTTCAATTTCAGCAACATGTTGAGCGGTTGTTGAATACAAAAATTAAGCATGTTCAAACTGATTGGGGTGGTGAGTACCTTCACCTCAATAAATTCTTTAGTGATATTGGGATCTCACATCGAGTCTCATGTCCTCATACTCATCAACAAAATGGTACCGCCGAGCAAAAACACTGTCACATTGTCGAAACCGGTTTAACTCTTTTAGCTCATGCTTCTATTCCATATAGATTTTGGAGTGATGCCGTCTCTACGGCCTGTTTTTTGATAAATAGGCTTCCTAGTCGTGTCATCTCCATGCAAACTCCAATTGAACGTTTACTTGGGGAAGTTCCAGACTACACTTTTTTCAAAGTGTTTGGCTGTGCTTGTTGGCCCCATCTTCGCCCATATAACAATAGAAAACTTGAATTCCGATCCAAAAAGTGTGTTTTCCTCGGCTATAGTGCTCTTCATAAGGGTTACAAGTGTCTTCATGTTCCCACAAATCGAGTTTACATCTCTCGTGATGTGGTTTTTGACGAGAATGTTTTCCCCTTTGCTAATCTTCCTTCCACTATCATACCACCTTCCGATTCCACACTTCTTAGATCTGACCAATTTGATGATGTCGCATATGCTCCTCCATTATTTGCTAACCATGGTGCAGGTGTCGGACGTGGTGCTCGCTTAGAAATCTTGGATGATGCTGATCACGAACCAGCGGCTCACGTCGATCACTCTGAGCCGATCGATGTGCATGGTTCTGGCCATGCAGCGGAGGCCGGTCCATTCTCTCCTTTGCGTGATGGGCCGTCTACACCTCCGTCTCCCGCGCCTGTGTCGCCTGGCTCGGTCTCTTCCACGACCTCCACGGCGTTTGCTCCCCCGACTCCAGCTACTGGGCCAAACTCCTCCGGCCCGCTGCCTGCCCCGTCGCCTGTGCGTCGTGTAACAGGGCTCTAGCAGGGGATTCGAAAACCCAGGAAGCGGACAGATGGTACTGTCGCCTGGATCAGTACACGATCAACTATTGATCTGTTTCAGACAGAGCCACGAAATCACACTGAAGCCATGAGTTGTGCCCACTGGCGTCAAGCAAAGGAATCTGAATTTTCTGCTCTTCAAAATAATAAGACTTGGCGTTTGGTCCCTCCGATTTCTGGGGTCAATGTTATTGATTGCAAGTGGGTGTTTAAAATCAAGCAAAAATCAGATGGCTCTATTGAAAGATACAAAGCTCGTCTTGTTGCTAAAGGATTCAAACAGAGATATGGTTTGGACTATGAAGACACCTTTAGTCCGGTTGTGAAACCTTCTACCATTCGGTTATTATTGTCCATGGCTCTTACACATGGTTGGCATCTTCGTCAGCTTGACATTCAGAATGCTTTCTTGCATGGAGTTCTTGAGGAGGAAGTATATATGAGACAGCCTCCAGGTTTTGAGGATGCTAGTCAACCTACACACTTATGTCGTCTTGACAAAGATCTTTATGGATTGAAACAAGCCCCTCGTGCGTGGCATGCTCGATTGAGTTCTGTTTTGGTTGGGCTTGGCTTCACCCCTTCTATTGCTGATACTTCTCTGTTTATTCAAAGGAGGTCTGATATCACTTTGTATCTTCTGGTCTATGTCGACGATATCATTGTGGTGAGTTCGACTCCTACAGCTACTGATCGACTCATTCATCAGTTACGCACTTCTTTTGCTCTTAAGGATCTTGGTACTCTCAGTTATTTCCTTGGCATTGAGGTTCAGTCTTCTGTTGGTGGCCTTCATCTCTGTCAGCGCAAGTATGCATGTGAGCTTTTACGGCGCGCTGGTCTATTGAAGTGCACCCCGGCTGTCACTCCCATGGTCTCTTCTGAGAAGCTTTCGGCTCATGATGGCACGCCTCTTTCTTCCGAAGAGTCTACTCGGTATCGCAGTGTCGTTGGTGGTCTTCAGTACCTTACTATGACACGGCCAGATCTGTCCTTTGTTGTTAACAAGGTGTGTCAATATCTACATGCTCCTACATCGACACACTGGTCAGCTGTTAAAAGGATTCTTCGATATGTCCAGGGTACTATTCATTATGGTCTTCAGCTGCAGCGTCCTAGTTCATCTCCTACACTGTTATCTGCATTTTCTGATGCCGATTGGGCGGGTTGTCCCGATGATCGGCGATCCACGGGGGGACATGCTATCTTCTTTGGTGGAAACTTGGTGTCTTGGAGTGCTAGAAAGCAGGCCACAGTTTCACGCTCCAGTACTGAGTCTGAATACAAGGCTCTAGCTAATGCTACTGCAGAAGTCATATGGTTACAGGCTCTTCTTGGTGAATTGGGAGTACCTCAGTCTTGTCCACCTATTCTTTGGTGTGACAATATTGGAGCAACTTTTCTGTCCTCTAATCCAGTGTTTCATGCTCGGACAAAACACATTGAGGTGGATTATCATTTTGTTCGTGAAAGAGTTGTGCAGAAGTTGCTACAAATCAAGTTTATATCCTCCAAGGACCAGCTAGCAGATATCTTCACAAAGCCATTATCTTTGCCATTATTTGAATCTTGTAGCAATCTCAATCTTCATGCTTCCGTTGAGATTGAGGGAGGGTGATAAACTGTGAAATATGATGTGTAGTAGTCCTAACTCTATACGGTTCAGGTGTTTTATAAACCTACCGTATCTAACTCTAACACCTCCTGTACTTGTACCATACCCTACTATATATATACATGGGGACACGGCTGTATCCGTGTGATCCTCTACCCCTACCAATACTTGTTTACTTTCAGTGTCTCAATCATCGGCCCGTTGCTTGCAAGCAGCCATTCATCGGTCGATCTCCACACTGCCGGCGGCGTGTGTGTGTGCATGCAAGCAATTGCTAGAGCACTTCTCTCCCACAGGCTCTTGATACCTCCACTAAACTAATTAGCTGCTGCAGTGGTGAGTATTTATCCATTCGTTAAAAGTTAAACAAACAGAATATGTATAATCTACTATGGATGGTCTGTCTCTGGAGAATCAGAATATGTAATACACGTCTACTTCATATACTAATAAGCAGCCGTGTGGAGGGAGGCACCTTTGTATGTGATGCTGATGCCCCTGATCTTGACAAAAGTGCTCCATCGATGCCAAAGATGTTTATCTTCTCTTCGGTCGATACCACTTTTGTGATTCATCATATATATAGTACTGTAGTACTGTATCTTATCAGTAGCTCTTTATTATCCTGATAATAATGCAAGGGTTGTCCCCCCTGAAACATCTACACTGCAAATTGATGCCTTGATATGGAGGGGCAATATTGTCAGCCTGGCCAAAAGGGGTTAAGGAATGGATGAAACAAAGCCGTTTCGTCGCCGCAGGTGTGATGGAGACACGGGCGGGCGTCTGATCGCGTCGTCCACACGACGGCTTTGAGTCTGGCCGAATCGTAGACTCCTTTTCGAAATAGTATTTCTCCCTGCTTTATAAATAAAGCTACAATAACATAATCAATATAAAGTGACGAGAAAAACCTCTTATAAAGAAGATTAAAAAAAACACAGAAAAAGCAAAACTTGCCACCAAAGCTGTTAGAGTATATTACGGTTTGGATATATTAGGTAGTTTCATATTGTAATCCAATTCTATCTCTAATAGTCTTCTTTCCCCCCAAATCTTCTAATACTATATAAACAACCTAAGGGCTCACATTGTAATCACCTCAATCAATATCAATACAGATAATATTCCGCAATTTTACATGGTATCAGAGCGGTTCGCTCCGCCTAGGGTTTAGCACCACCGCTTCCGCCGCCCCGCCCCCGGGGAGATCGTTCTCCGCTGGGGGGCGCGCAATAGTAGATTAGATCTTTCTTCGCCAAATTTTTCTCGCCGGCCGCTTGACCGGGGTTTTCTTCTTCTTTCGCCGATCATAGATCGGATTGCGTCGTCCACAACCACATGTCGACATCACGCGCCTCTACTTCAACCTCGGCGTCGACTCATCTCCGGCAAATCATCGTCAACGATCGTGCCAAGGAGGCTCCACGCGGCGCCCCAAGGGACGCCTTCACGCGCTGCGTCGGCTTCTCCGTCCTCACAGTCGTCATCACGCCGACCCGTCTTCGCCAACATCGAGCGGGACGCACGTCCCCGAGTACGCGCCTCGCCGTCAACAAAGCACTGCACCTTCATCACCCGTGGTCATCATCGCTGACAACCATCTACTCCAACAACACCGTCGCATTGTCGCCGCCACCACCAATCGTGGTCAACATCAACGCCAACAAAAAGTTCTTCTTCACGAGTGACGCCGCGCTCATACAAGCGGAAAATACGGGTCTAATCCCCGAAATCGACTACCGCAACAATTCAATCGTCATCAACATCTACCTCGTCGTCTTCGTCCACCACGACCTCGCCGCCAGAGTCGCAGTCTAATTTTTTATTTTGCACTAAATTTATTTTCTTCTTGCAACTACTTCATCTACTCCGATAAATCGACGAACAACTTCTACGCACCGACCGTTCATGGAGAATTTCTCTGCTGCTCCCTCCGGCTCTAGCTCGCATGGCTCGTGATGGTCCCTGTCTTCGCACGTCCGATATTGGCAACATCGACGCGTGCCTTCGTCCCCGGCATGCTCCCGAGTTTGGCAAGCTCGGCCAGGCGTGTCTCCTACCTCAACTACTCCAACTCAAAACTACGTCTACTTCAACCACTACGGCAAATTCTTCCGGCTCAACGACGACATCGACCACAACACAACGACATCATCAACTTCATCGACTTCATCAACGGCGACTACATCACCAATGGCATCATCGACCACGACTACAACGCGCTACTTCCGGCTGCATCGACATCGACATCCTCTCCCATCTCCGCCTTCGGATTATGCTCCAGTCAAGACCGTTCGCGTCACTACCGATCTGACTGCGGGGGAGTGTTAGAGTATATCACGGTTTGGACATATTAGGTAGTTTCATATTGTAATCTAATTCTATCTCTAGTAGTCTTCTTGCCCCCCCCCCCCCCCAAGTCTTCTAGTACTATATAAACAGCCCAAGGGCTCACGTTGTAATCACCTCAATCAATATCAATACAGATAATATTCCGCCGCAATTCTACAGAAGCCATTGGAACGATATCGAGTGGTATTGAGGCTCCACGACAACACCCCCAGGAGTGTAACGACGCAAAGCGCCGCCACCGTAGAGACCGGGAGGCCAAGGGTTTTCACCCGGAGCGACAGAGCGGGAAAGATAGCCACAACGACGCCCTCAAGAGGGTTACGACACCCGCGGGCATCGCGACGTTGGCGCATAGGTGCTGAGCTTTCTCCCAAAAAAAATCCTCGCACCACTCCCGAGAACTCAGTCGCCCGCTATCCCCGAGTTAGGCTTCCGAAACGCGATCTGGGAACTGCCAAAGCCGAAGCGGCGCCAACACCAGGATCCCCCATCGTCTGCTCCATGCCATCTACATGACCGGAGAGAGAGACCACCAGCGTTGCCACGTCGCTCGCCGTAGAGCCATCCGGGAAGTTCACCTTCCGGAGCCGTCGCCCCGGCATCCACGCACTTGAGCCCATGGCCTTACCAACATCACACTGGAAAGTCGAAGGATTGGACGAGGCAGGGAAACACCACAACAATCAGTCATCGGGCCGCACAGTAGCCTAGGGGAGGGGATCCGCCCTCCACCACCAGGGGTGTTCGTCGTCCGGGCGTAGTAGCAGGGCCAAGTAGGTCATCGCCGCGCTGCTGCGCCTAGATCACCGCCGTACAGCTTCATGCTGAACCATCCCTCGCCACCGCCGCCCAAACCTGCCAAAAAAAGGACCCTCGTATCTGGAACCAAAAAAAAAAGACCCTGATATCTTGCCGTTTCTATGACCAGTGCCCTGCGACAGGCCATCGCCAAAAGACACCAGCTACAGCCAGCTAGCCGGTCCCCGTTCTGTGGAGTACTATGGATGGATGTATCGATGGTCATGTCTGCAGGGTCTTCGAACCCTTGTACCATGCGTGTTATAGAGAGCCTGCTCACAATGTACTGTGCGTGTTACACAGAGTGATCGGAGAATGGTTTACAAATCTCTTTACGACTAGAAAATCTCCCAACTGCGTCCCGCAAATGCTTTCGAGGCGCATCGAACAAAAAAAAAAGCGCATCCAGGCTCCAGCGACGTGACCCAAGGAATTTTGCCGTCCAGCTAGCCTAATGCCGTGTCCGGTGCACCGAGGTCACCCTTATTGATCCGGGACGTGTTTTGGCACCCTCGGACACAACGAACTTGCGATGTGGCGCTTGGTGGGACACACGAGATGGTTATTTATTATATTGTCATCAACCTCCATGCGTCCTCTTAAGAGCAAGTCCAGCAGATACCCTACATTTTCCCCTCTATATCATCATGTAGGGGACTTCCCTAAATAGATTTCTCCCCTACAATTTTTGTATTTCCAACCGTTCCCCTATATATCACTTAACAATATTTTAGTAATATATACTATAATAACAGGCCCACCGAAAGAGAAGCCCACCTAAAAATCAGCCCAACAGAGGCTCTCTCTCCTAGTAAATCCCCAAATCGATTAGCAGGCAGCCATCGATCACCATCGCCCCACCACCATGGTGTCGTGCTCCCTCACATTTCATCTCTCTTCTCACCTCCCTTCTCGCTCACGACCTCCTCTGGCCACACCGATGTCGCCCCTCCCTCGTAGCCTCGCGAGATGGTCGCCATCCGCGTCCCCCTGTTGCCTCCCAGCGGTCTGTTGTCGACGGCCCCGCCATGGCTCGATCTGGAGGTCGAATTCGAGGTCGATTTTCAGCTGAATCAAAGAGAAAAAAAATAGGGGTGACCCCTGTCGACGTGCGTGGTGGCGGGAGAAAGCTTCCCCGAGCGCACGACTGGCTAGGGGCCTAGATTGGGGAGGCCTCCACCACCCCGATGTTGAGGGGAGAGAGAGGGGTTGGGTCGGGGACCCCGATGTGTAGGGGCGTCTGTAGGGGAGCTCATGGAGGGCCTTTTTACCTTCTCTCTCCCCTAAGTTTGCTACCAGGGGTGATATAGGTCCCCTGCTGGACTTGCTCTAATGGGGCAAGGGCCCTGGTCGTGATCGTGGCGGGGTCGTTTATCAGAAGTCATTTGAGAGACTTCAGTAGAGATGCTCTTACGTCTACCTATCTAGTCCATCTCGCTGTCATCAATCTTTTCGGAGGAAATTCTCCTGCGAAGAATTTGAAAGCCCAAGAGGAGTTTCCAATGATGGATAGTTTTTTTATCAGAGCGTATAAAAAAAGATTCTTGTTTGCATGGTCGACCGGGGACAAGTCAAGTCCCTGCACGACTGATCGACCGGGGAAAATTCAAATGCTCCCACGTCATGGTCCAAAGTCCAGCTTTGCCTTTCAGTCTTTCTCTATCAGCAATCTGTTCCGCTATGCATTATTTGGAAGGAAAGCGAAATTAATGGTGGTGGTTGCCCGTGGAAAAGAATTGATTGGACTTTTTCTCCCTGTCCATGGGCATATATAAGTCAAACATACAAAATGGGCATCAGGACGAGATGGACCGAAAGAAACAGCGACACAAACCTCACCGGACATGGCGACAGAAGAACCGGGGCGAGTAGTATCGTACTATGCATTTGGGTACAATATGTGGCCGAACTTGGCGCCGTTTTGGTGGCCGCGAGTTTGAATGGCCGAGATTGTATTTGTGATTTCATTATAATTTGCCAAATATATATTCAAAAATTGTATAGGGAGCCGTCTATGTGGGCTGCTGCTAGGGCGAAGCGCACTCCAAAGACGGACAGTCATGCTGGCGCTCCCCAAACAACCGAACTGACTCGGCCGTCGAATGTCGTTTGTGGCTTGCTCGCGGATGAAGATGCTCTAAGACTATGGTATTTTTCTTCCAATGATACTATGTTCCTAATTGTGTCATTTACAATTTTTGTTGCTAAAGATGAGGCTAAGTCCATTAACAAAAACACAACTGATCAAGCATCCATCCACTTAATGTACTGAAGATATGACAACAACGATATCAACTTGTTGGCAATCCTGCTCAAATCTTTTTCTTATGAGGACTACCATTATCTATTTGTTGGGAATCCTGCTCAATTCTTTTAGGGTGTCCTTCAGGATATAAAGGATCTTGAGTAGCTATACCACTCCTAGTTCTAATTTCATAAGCATGTTTATCTCCTGAAGCATTAACTAGCATATCCTTTTGTATCTTAGCAAGTTGATCAAGTTGGGTTTGAACCATTTGAAAGTGTTTACAAAGCATTTTAATATCATTTGAAGTTCTTTCCACAATATCTTTTAACTCATTGATAGCTCTAGAGTTTTCCAATAAATGATTCCAAACTTATTTATTAAAATTACCTTGTTTAACAATAAAAATGTCATGTTCCTCTAAGCATTGATCAGGAGGCTTACCATTAGGAATATCACATTCATCAAAGTGTTGGAGAGAGTGTACCTCAATAGTAGATGAGTGGGGAATTGGCTTACATAATTCTTCTATAGGAGGTAAATTCTTCACAGTTTCAGTTCTAATACCTTTCTCTTTTAGATATTTCTTATCTTCCTTCATCACTTTATCATTTAATGCAATAATTCCTCTCTTCTTTGGTGTTGGTGTTGAAATTGGTTCGGGTATGTCTGGTTTAGGAGTAATAGGCTCAGGTGTATTTAGCTCAGTTGAAGTCCAATCATCATAATTTTTGCTTATTTTAGTCATTAATTTTCTTCAGCATCTGAAGGAGTTCTTTTCCTGAAAACACAATCAGCAAAGCTATCTAGGTAGGTCCTAGAATCATCAGTTAGTCCATTATAATAAATATCAAGCAACTCATTCTTAGGTAATGGACATCCAGGATATGCATGAATCAAGGCACAAAACCTTGTCCATGACTTAGGAAATTTCTCTTCTTCTCTCTGTTTAAAATCAAAAAGTCTCAATGGGAGAAGTGGAAAACTTAGGATCAGAGGACAACTTAGGCATAATAGTACGTCTACCAAGGAGACTCTTAATAGCACTAGTACCATGTGTGTTTCAGCAATCTTCAACAAAATCATCAGTGAGCTCAATGTAACCATCATTAATATCATAACTCTCACTAGCCTCAAGTGAGCTAACAGGTGTAACATTGTCTTCACTAGGAGTTTTGGTATTTCCTAGACTAGCCATAGTAGCATCTAGAAAATGACCTAATGAACTACTCGCATCAAGCACAGTAGAAGTAACATCATGAGTATCAAAAGCAGTTTCAGATTCAGCAATAGTAGTAGTGTGTGTAGCATGAGCATGTGGTGGTGGTCTGACAAGCTTACTTATAACAGACAGTGAATCAAGAGCGACAGAGGTGTTTAGGACTATACCTCTTCTTGTAGTGGATGGTAAAATAGGAAACTTTCCATCACGAGACTTCCCTATGATGAAAGGAGTAGCAGTGAACAATAATAGATCCAAGTGAACTTACAAATAAAGCTATGCCCCCCGGCAACGGCGCTAGAAAATAGTCTTGATGACCCACAAGTGTAGGGGATCGCAACAGTATTCGCGGGTAGTATTATCCAATTTATTGATTCGACACAAGGGGAGGCAAAGAATACTTGCAAGCCTTAACAACTGAGTTGTCAATTCAGCTGCACCTGGAAATAGTTCTTGCTCACAGAAGTTTATCAGTAGCAATAGTTTGATAGTAGCAATAGCAAAGCAACAGCAGCAGTAACATCAACAGTGAAACAGTAGCAATAGTAACAGTAACGGTAATAGTAGGATTCAAGTGCGATAGGCATAGGGATGGATGGACGGGCGTTGCATGGACGAGACTAAACATGTGACTTCAAGATCTAGGGCATTGCAGATAAATGATAACAAGCATCCAAGTACTAAACAATCCTAGGAATGTGCTCCATATATAGTCATGTGTGCTCGTAATGAGAACTTGCACAACATCTTCTGTCCAGCCAGCCCGTGGCAGCGGAGCCTCTAGGGAACTACTGGCAATTAAGGTGCTCTTTTTAATAGAGCACCGGAGCAAAGCATTAACACTCCGTGAACACATGTGATCCTCACACCACAGCCATCCCCTCCGGTTATCCCAATTATTGTCACTTTGGGGCCTTTGGATCCGGACAATGATATGTGTACACAACTTGCAGATAAAATCACAAACAATACTATCATAATGATTCAATAATAAGTTCAGATCTGAGATCATGGCACTCGGGCCCTAGTGACAAGCATTAAGCATAACAAGTTGTAACAAAGTCAAATAGCACAAGAGATACTAGGCACTATGCCCTAACAATCATAGTCGATTACATGATAGAACTTATCCAATCCCTACCATCCCCAAGCCTACAGTGGGGGATTACTCACTCATGGATGAGGGAAACATCGATGGTTGATAGAGATGCATTGGTGATGACGATGGCGATGATCCTCTCCAAATTTCTCGTCCCGGCAGGGTGCCAGAACGGAGTTTCTAGATCCGAATCTTGGTTTCTTGAGGCGGCGGCGGAGCGGAACTCTTTCTCGAAAACTATCAAACCCCCCTCGGTGTTTAGGTCGAAAGACAACTTATAGGCACAGAGGGAGGCCGAGGAGCTGCCTAGGGAGACTGCACCCCCTCCAGGCGCAACCAGTGGTAGGCCCACGCCTGCGGTGGGTCTGGCCCCCCTAGGCCTTCCCTCCTTCTCTTCTTCTGGCTCCGTGGATCTTCCAGTGAAATGTAATTTTTGGCATATTTTCCGGGATTTTTCCTGATAGTTCATTTTCTGCACAAAAACAAGAAACCAAGGTAATTCTGCTGAAAACAGCGTCAGTCCGTGTTAGTTGCATCCAAATCAAACAAGTTTAGAGGAGAAACAATAGCAAAGTGTTCGAGAAAGTAGATATGTTTTGGACGTATCAGTGTGGCCCACCTGCCCGGCTCCCGACTCCGCCCCTTCGCCTATATCTTCACTACAGAACCCTAAGGCTCGGGAAGTGACCACAGATAGATTTTCTGCCGCCTCTGGGGGCGGAAAACACAGAGAGAGAAAGATCTCTCCGGCAGACAGATTTCTACCAGGGGAATTCCTTCCCGGAGAGGGGTGACCGTCGCCATCAACACCATCATCAAGCTAGGCTTCATCGGGATCATCATCATCATCGACACCATCATCGACACCAGCACCATCATCATTACTCCATCCCGATGTAACAATTGTGTTGGATATTGCTTAGTTCTTTAGGGGAAACCTTCCCGGTGTTAATTACTATTGTAGTTGATGCTTGTGAGTGGAACCATTGAATTATTGTTTATGTTCAGATTGTTATCCATTACCATATCATCTTTGATCTTGATCCATATGATGTCTTGTGAGTAGTTCGTTGTGTTCTTGAGGACATGGGAGAAGTCATGTTGTTAGTAGTGAATCTGTGTTGAGTTATTATTCAATGGTTTAGTATTTAAGTTGTGGTGCTATTCTTCTAGTGGTGTCATGTGAACATCGACTACATGATACTTCACCATTAATGGGTCTAGGGGAATGCATTGTGCATTTGGCTACTAATTTTGGGGTTGACGGAGTGACAGAAACCTGAACCCCCGTTCGGACACCTTTGCACAAGGGAGTGTAGGATCTCAGAGTTTAAGGCTGTGGTTAGATTTATATCTCAATTACTTTCCTATAGTTATGAATGTCTGTACAGGGTTTAATCACAAGTATGTATTAGTCCAAGTAAGGTCGATATGTTAGCACAGGTTCACCCACACAACACTTACAACACCATAGAAAAGTACTCAGCTATTTAAAGCGAAAGCACTTGACAGAATTCCCATGTGTCCTCGAGAACGTTTGGTCCTTATAAGTATTTCCACCGGCTTGTCCTTTGCTAAGAAAGAATTGGGCCACTTGCTCCGCTTGTTCGTCACCTTTGTTACTTGCTCTTTGTTTTGTTGTCTTATCAGAAAACTACTAAAAATCCGTTTGCTAAGTATTCATAGGGATTCCCTGCTCCACACCACTGTTCAGCACCTTCTGCTCCTCGTTGGGATCGACACTCCTATTTATCGAAAGTACTGCGATGCACCCCCTATACTTGTGGGTCATCAGCCGCCCGCCCCTACCACGCCCACTCGTAGACGAAGAAGACAAAGGAGCCGCGCAGATGAAGAACTTACGGGGAGGTGCTGACCAATTTTTTCTCGTCGTCGGCCCCTCCTTTCCGGCCACGCCTCGTCACGCGACCGCCTCTCGCCGCTCCCCCGCCTCTCTTTGCGCCGCCAGCTCCTCTCCTCTCGCAAGAAGCCCTCGATTCCTCTCCGGGTCACTCACCCTGCCGCCACTTGACCGCAATACCGCTGCACCGCTTGATCGACCAAGTTTAATTTGTAGTATATTTTTGTAGGTAGTTATTTTGCTTAATTTGTTGTATATATATAGTTTGTGTAGTTAGTGTAGTTAATTAGTATATATATAGTTAATATAGATATATTACGGTGAATACTATAGTTAGTTATTTTTTGTAGTATATATATAGTTAGTGTAGTTAGTATATATAGTTAGTGTATATAATAATTATATATTTTGCTTAATTATTATATTATTAGGAAATGTTTATATAATATGCATTATTATTATAATTAGTGATATTTAGGGTTTGGTTAAATGCTATTATTAGTATTATCATAATTATTATTTAGTATATTATTAGAAAATGTTAGTAGTATATTATTAATATTATTAGTATATACTATTATAATTATTATATTATTAGGTAATGTTTATATGATATGCATTATTATTATACTTAGTAATATTTAGGGTTTTGTATAAATGCTATTATTAGTATTATTATAATTATTATTTAGTATATTATTAGGAAATGTTTATATAATATTTTTTATAACTTGTTTAACTTTCTTTCTGTAATAGTTAAGTCATGGATCATGATCGAAGCGGTGAAGATCTTCTTCTGGGCATGATAAGAGGTGAAATTCCTCTTATTACTACCGGTGAAGATATCGAGGTCGAGGAAGAGATTTCCTCATATCTGAATCCATCCGGTGATGGACTAGAGGAAGACCTGATGTACGAAGGGCAAGACCGGACGTACGAATTGCAAACAAATAACAACAATGATGGCCCCTCGATAGGATCTGGCGAGGTATATATATAAAGCCTCATTTACCTCTATGCATTAATTGATCTGGATATATCAATATATATATCACTTTCTCTTCTTATTTTAGCCCACCGGATCGAAGCAATCGATAGCTCAAACGAAACGAGGGACGAACAGAAAGTTGGATGGTAATCAGAGGTTCACCGTCGAAGAAATAGATGATGATGGACAACCGATTGCTTCAGATAAGCACCGGAGGATGTTTACAAATCAATACGGGGTGATTGTTAGGGACAACCTGCCGATCACCATTCAAGAATGGAATAAGGCAAAGAAACCTGGTGAAGAATCCAACAGTTATGTCATCGATGATGCCAACCTGGTGAAGAATCCAACAGTTATGTCATCGATGATGCCAACCTGGTGAAGAATCCAACAGTTATGTCATCGATGATGCCAAAGATGACCTTTGGCAGAAGCTCATATCGCATTTCATACTACCGCTAGAGTATGAATAATTTGAGGCAGATGGTATTACCCCAAGGCCGGGTGGGCTTGAAAGAAGAGCGAAAGTCAAGGAGTGGGCTCTGAGCAAGATGGCCGAAATATACCGGAACCACAAGACAAGTTTATACGCGAAGTATATCGCGAAAAAGAAAACTCCAGACTTCTGAGGAGCAAACAAGAAGTTGAGAGAACAGTGGCCCGATTTTGTAACATACAAGCAATCTGTTGTAGCAAAGGAAAAATCGGAAAAGAATGCGTTAAATGCTGCCAAAAAGAAATATCATCATAAAATGGGGACATGTGTCTACAAGAGTGTTGTTCCTAAGTGGGAAACTATGGAGCAGGATATGAGGACTAGAGGCATCACTCCTGGTACAGATGGATGGCCTGAGAGGTCAAAGAACTGGTGGTACGAGCACGGGGGATCATTGGACCCAAAAAAATGGAAGACATTATCTCATGAAAAAATTCTAAAACCCTCCGAAGCCCTTGTTAAAGCAATGAATGAAGCTCAATTGGGATTTTCCCGTCCCGAGAGAGAGAACGACGAGCTGACACGCGCCCTCGGGAATCCTGAAAAGGGTGTTCGGACACGAGGTGAAGGCGCCGGTGTTACGTGGAAGAAAGAGTTTCCTCGGTACGATGACAGTTACAGAAGCCGTCAGAGAAAGAATGACCGGGAGGCAGACCGGATCTTGAAGGTAGAGGACCTAGCGGATCTAAACAACCTCATGTAAAAAATTAGCCAAAGGTCGTCAACTCACCCACTGGCTGATGATCCTGCATTGGATCTTAGCCAATGGAGCAGCAGTGTGGCTTCCGCGGAGGTCCGGGCTGATGATCAAGCACTGCTGGATGATGCACCAGCTCCTCGCTACCCCGTGGATGATGTCAGAGAAATGGCACAATGTGAGCTACATCAACCAATGAACAACCTGTCCTTCAAGGTGGCGATCGGCATTGACTTACCTTGTCTACCTGGAGCACTCCACCATTCACTTCCGATTGCACTTGGCTATGCTCGTGTCACGGTGGATGACATAGTGGAGGGTTTCGTGGACCTAGAGACTGACATCGCTACGCCTAAAGGCCTTACGAAACTAGGAGATGTCAAGTGCAACATCATTCTATGGAAGAAAAAGTGCATCAAGTTTCCAGGCTCGGCACCAAGGCCACCGACTCCAAGGAATCCAAGTCCACCCCGCCCCGATGATTGTCAACCTCCAGGTCCACCCCGCCCTGATTATCGTCAACCCGCAAGTCCACCCCCCTGATTATCGTCAACCTCCAAGTCCACCCTGCCCCGATGTTGATTGCCGCAGTAGGAGTACATCAACTCGATCTCCGCCTCCGCCTCCGTGCAATACTACCTCGTCGAATAAATGGATGGTCGCCGCTCCCTCGTGCCCTACATCAAAGAAAGGTCAAACGGCGAAGATAGTCGACATCCCGCCGACTCTTCCAAAGAGACCTTATGACAAGACCGATGAGGAAAATGCCACGGATGTGGCTGCCCAAGTTAAGGCACATTTTGCACCCAAAAATCCTGAGCCAAAGCCGTATTTGATGAAAAAACCAAAAAGTGGGCTAAGTCCTTTCTTGAGCAACCATCCCAGATATCGATGAATCTGGAATCAGACTATGATCGGGAAATTATTAAGGAAGCAAAGAAGAAAAAATCACAGGTGCAAAAAGCGGGAAGCAAGTTGCCCAGCTCGGACAACAGAAGATTCAACCGGTCCCCCCGCTCAAAGTGATTTCAGACCTCGACAAGGCCTTCAGAGCTAAAATGGATATGGGCATGCAAATAATGGACCCCAGAGCCAGTACTAATGCTGCACTAATGGGCATCACTGTATCGGAGTCCAAAGCACTTGCTACCAAAGCAAATATGTCTCTTGGTCAATATTTAGGCTATGAAGATATGCCAGTGGGTCAGATAGTACGGAAGTATGTCTAAGGGAAGCCTCTAGTAAGTCATGAGGAGCTCACGCGTCTATCCACACATATGTGAAATCTGCACACATGGTACCTGTTGCAAACAGAAAAAAGCATCAGAAAGATTGGTTTGCGGTGGACGTTAGAAAGGAGCATCACTTCAAACCATACTCGATACAGGTTCAAATGACCAAACTATTTTAGTTATACAATCAGCGCGCCCTCGACAAATCTATCATTGCTTGCTACTGTCTGTAAGTAATTTATTTTTGTAATTAAGTTTGTAGCTCAGCTCGTTCATTGTATTTAATATATTATCCTAATTATATATCTGTTTGTATGATATTATATTCTGTAGAATGAAGATGCTTGAATGCAAAAGAGCTAGAAGATATGACGTTTGGTTCATTGACCCATATATCGTTAAATAATCACCCCAGGGACGTGGAGGAAGACCTGTGCATGTTCTTAACCGAGAATAATTTTGTTAAGGAAATACTATTTCCTTACAACTTCAAGTGAGTGTTTCTATCTTGTACATATTTTATTTTTTCTTACTCGATGTTAAGTGTAATTGATGAGCTATGCATGTATGCTTATGTAAACGTCCATAGATTCCATTGGATCTTGCTAAACATTCAAGTTGACAAGTCCCTAGTTGAAGTCTACGACTCATTAGGTTGGGACTAAGAGAAGTGGAGCGACATGAAAGCAATGCTCCATAAGTAATTTCAATCATTATCGTATTATACCGGCCCTCGTTCGTTCATTTCCTGATATCAAGTAACTAATAACTCCTTTGTTCATTTTCTTTGCCGAGCAGGTGTTGGACATGATTCAAACAGAAAATACCAGGTCCATTCAAAAAGGATCTAACTTATAAAATGGTGAAGAGTTTACAGCAGCCACCGGAAACTCATTTATGTGGATACTTTGTCTACGAGTACATTCGTGAGTTGATCAGTGAGCGGAAAGTTGATTCACATTATATTTACGATTTGCGGGAGAAACTAGAGCCAGAACAGCGCATACGAGCAATTCAAGAGAAGCTAGCGGGATTTCTGAGGAAGGAGGTCCTTGATGTACATGGAGAACATTATGCGGATGACGAGGAACTCTTTATGCCTTAGTGATCTCTATGTAGTTGATATGATATATCATCAATAACCATGTAATTTTAAAACATTTATTCCTTTGTAATTTTAAAACATTTATTCCTTTTGATATGATTGATTATATGTATACTTGCAAGGGATCAAATATTAATTATATAGATGCATCAACGTGTACTGTGTATGTAGTAGCGTAGAATAAGTGTACTTAAATATATGTTTGAAATTATAGTGAAACACAAAACAAAAAAGGAACGAAATGGCAAAAAAAGGAAACACACAATCTCTGTCGCGCTAGAGAAACACACGAATTCTCTTCTGCGGCAGAAAACCTTATAGTCCCGGGTGGTGTTACAACCCGGGAGTCCCAGGGTTTCCACCTCCCGC
Organism: Avena insularis; assembly: GCA_023614405.1. Lineage (NCBI taxonomy): Eukaryota > Viridiplantae > Streptophyta > Magnoliopsida > Poales > Poaceae > Avena > Avena insularis. The sequence goes on along the minus strand of CM042685.1, from coordinate 366,234,644 downwards.
CTCGCTGAAACAGCCACGTGGTTGTCTTGTGTCGTGGGCCGTAGCGAGCCGGGACTAGAGAGGGGGGGCCTCTAGTCCCGATTTGGCAGTCTTGGGCCCAAAACTGGGACTATAGCCTGTTATGGCTCGGGACTAAATGCCCTTTTTACTCCGGTGTTTCCATTTTCCACTGTAGCCTCTTAATTCATTTTTCTAGAAAACACGGTTGCATAGCTGAATTGCACGCGTACTGTGAAACGAAAAACTAAGGTACTAATTCTAAGAGCATTTCCATTCGTTTTCGGTTCCTAGAGAAAATTTTAGGTCCGGATGAGGCTAAAGCTCCGGATGGAGTTAATTTTTTTGCCCTGGGACTCGCCGTTTCCAGCCGGATTCCCAGGGAAACTCTCGCTCGCCCGTGTGCCCGCGAGGAGGGGACAACAAGGCGCGGGGGAGAGGGACCGTGCGGGGCGCCGGCCGGGGACAGAGGACGAGCGGCCGCAGCGAGGCGGTGGCGCCAGGGAGCTGCGGGCGGACTGCCGGCCAGGTTCGAGGAAGTGGAGGGGCGCAGACGAGCGGCGGCCGGCGACGGCGTCGGGCGCGCGAGGCGCAACGACGAGGCCGATGGAGAGGCGGGGACAGACAGCGTCGGGTGCGAGGCGGCCGTGGTCGGCGGAGGAGAGACAGGGGCAGACGAGCCGACGGTGCTCGGGCCTGCTGCGACTCGCGGGACGCAGCGACGAGGCCGATGGAGAGCTTCGCTAGGGAAGGGCCGGCGCGTGCTCGCGGCGACGGGGTGATGAGGAGAGGGCGTGGTCGGGCTCGCAGCAGGCGGCGGGCTTGGTTTGCATGGGCGGGGGTAAGCCACAGCAGGCCGGCGGGTGCTCGCGACGACGGTGTGATGAAGAGAGGGCGCAGTCAGGCTCGCAGCAGGCGGCGGGCTTGGTTTGCATGGGCGGGGGAAAGCCACAGCAGGCCGGCGGGCTCGGTTTGCTAGGGCGACGACGGCCGGGCCAGAAGAGAGAGGCGGGGCGCGGCGAAGGAGCGGTCGACGGTGAGCTCGATTGGCGGTGGCGGTTGGTGGCGAGGCCGACCCTTGGGGTAGCGGCTGGCAGAGGAGGCGCGCGGCGTAGAGGCGTGTTGCGGCTTGCACTCGGCGGACGGGAAGGGGAGAGAGATGGGGGAAAGAGATAGAGGAGTTGGGCAATGGTTATAACCGGCGGGTTAACTCCGAACCAAAATTCGGCCTGGGAACGCCTACTGAGAACGTTACTGGACAGTTTTATATAAATCCAGAAAAAAAATATACTAAAAATGGCCTATTGTGAATGCTAGTGGAGATGGTCTAAATGGACACGTACACCATCGACACTCCCCCTGTGCCCTTGACACCACACGACAAGGGTAGGATCGCCTGGAGGGCATTATCGTGAGCCTCACGATGAAGATTAAGAAACGGAGGAAACAAAGCTAGCCGTTCGTGGGCGTACGTGGTGATGGAGACCTTGGGCGACTCTGATCGCATCCACACGATAGCTTTGACCTTTTGCTCCATAGCAGCCTCTCGAGGACATCGGTATCTAATTCGGAAAAAATAAATTCTGCGATGTCTTGCCGTTGTTCCTAGTGCTCTGCTGTCCATCGCCAAAAAAAAAAAGACACCAGCTACGGGCTACAGCCATCTAGCCAGTCTCGCTGCGTCGAAAAGCAACGCATTGATGCTCGTCTCTGCTTGCTCGCTTGCTCTGCTTGATGTGCGACGTTTCGACAGTACTAGCAGACTTTCCTTTTCGCCTGCAGGGTCTTGGTCTCAAGGCCTAGCTGGTCTTTCTTCCACTCCTCCAAGTTTATCTCCCTATCTGCCGGAAATTTCTCAAAATAGTCTTTCGTCCCGCTGTATAAATAAAGTCATAACGGCTGAACCGATTCAAGCCAGCTTCTTCCTTGATACTTTTCATCCGCCGGAAACTCTCTTGTTAAGAATTTGAGAGTAGAGATAAGTTCCGAATGATGGGCGGAGAATTGTCCGGTGGAATTTTGAGAGGGGTGGTCGAGTTGTTGCCCGGTCAACATGGGGACAAAGTCCTAGCAGAAAAAAAATTAGGGCACACAGCATTTTGCACAATCACTCGCACCATATTTGCCGCTTCTGCTCCAGCGTGCGGCAAAAAGGCACAGCAACGCCAACTGAAGCGTGCGGCGCGTCTTCTCCATTTCCGCCGTCATCTTGATTCTGCCTATGCCCTTGACACGACAACAAGGGTAGGCGCGCCTGGGAGGGCAATATCGTCATCCCAGCGACAAAACAAAGCCGTTCGTGTGTGTGATGGAGACGCAGATCGCATCCACACGTACGATAGCATTGACTCTTGTTCCATAGCACCCCCTACTCTCAAGGACCGCGATATCTTGCCGCTGTTCCTAGCTGGCCATCGGCAAAGAAAGACAGCAGCTAGCTACGGCCAGTCTCCTTGCGTAACGCATTCATGGTCGTCGTCTCTGCTCTGGTTGATGTGCGACGTTTCGCAGTATCAGGCTCTCCTTTTCGCCTGCAGGGTCTTCTTCGAAGACCTGTGCGAGAGATAGAGAGAGAGACTGCTAGCTGCTCATTTACTGTGCGTGTGACAGAACGGTCTGAAGGCCTAGCTAGCTGGTTTTTCTTCCTCTCCCTCCTCCAAGTCTCTCTACCAATCTCCCGGAAATTCTCTGTCAAGAATTTGAGAGTAGAGATTAGTTCCAAGTGATGGATGGACGGAGAATTGTCCGTGGAATTTTGGGGAGGGGCGACGACGGGGGACAAGTCAAGCGTGCGCACGGCGTGAAAAATGGATGTATATTTGGCTCGTTTCTGGTTATTACTATACACTTTTGCTTCGGTTTCCTCCTTTTTCATACTTTGACAAACAATAACTCGATACCGATTGTTTAGAGGACTGTATAAATCCATCCGAAGTTCGTATGGTCCTCTTAGACGTATACTCACTGTATATATATAATCATGTGCCTACGAAAGGCGAAAATCGAAAGTTATACAACAACAACAACAACAACAACAACAACAACCGAAATTTAAAATATAACATGCAAAGACGTAGATCGCGATAATGGGAGATGGGATCAGCCGACCGAACCATGGATTATACCCAGTTTGACCGAGTACACATATACAGAGATATACGTGGCCTCGATATGGTTTTTGATGGGTCAAAAAATAAAACGGTCTATGGAACTTAAGTTTACGGGGGAGGGACCGAAACACACCTAATTACTATATTGCATGCATGGCGTCGTGTGGTAGTGTGACATGGTCTAACACGGCGCTCAAAGTTGGTGCAAGTCACGACGCCCTAAAACACGACGCCAAGCAAAATGGCTTGATCGTGATTTTTTTTCCGTATACGTTTCATTTTGTGTTGAAGTTTGAGAAAAGGGCTAATAGTTTTGTCCATTGATTCAAACGTGAGGATACAGATCCATACATGCCCAAAAATATCAGGTACTCACACATGTCATTTTTTTCCGAAAAGGAGGTGAAAACCCCCGGCCTCTGCATCGACCGATGCACACAGCCTGCTTTATTAATTATTCACTAAACCTTACAAGGAGAAATACAAGGATCAAACCGAAATCCACCAATCCTAGCGATCATCGCTACACCTAAACATATGAGGGGGATGCCCATGAACAGGGCCATTTGCCCTGACATCACACCGACGCGCCTCATCTAAGAAACCGATAGCTCAACCTGCCGCCCATTGACGCGCAAGGAACTCAAACCGGTCCGGCAGACCCACAGTAGTCGTCGCCGCCATCTTTCGCAATCCCATCTTCAGGAAAGATCAATGCATAGCCCAAGCTAGGCCAACCATCGACGCCACCTCGACGCCTCTCACCGACTCCGCTGCGAGTCCAACATGCCATATCCATCACCGAGACTCTGCAACACCTTGCCGCCAAGACTCGTCGTCTTCAATGCCACCGATGAAAGACCGCTCCGCCTTATTCCTTCCGCATCCAGCACTTGCTCCAAGAACGATGCCCTCAAGAGGGAGACGACGCTGAATGCGCCCACATCGCCTCGATCCGGAAGGCCAGATCTAGGGTTTCCCGAGCAGCTCGGCAGCGAAGAGACGAAGGTTGCAAGGTCGATGCCTCCAACAAGGTTACGGCGCAACAACGCCGCCATCGCCCGCCGTCAACGAGTGAGAGCCCGGTTTTCACCGGATCCGCCGCCTCTCGACACCCACAGCCGGCTGGATCTCCGTCGATTCGTGCAGATCCGCTCCGCACTAGCCTCCCAATCAGGCCGCGAATCGCCGAGGCTGTAAGCACCGGATCTAGATGGGAATCGAGATCCACGACCAGCCTCCTCCGCCCGAGAGACGAGCCAAGGACGGCAATGGTCGCCGCTGGTCCAGATCGCCGTCCCACCACCGCGCCGAGCATCCGCTGGTGCCGCCCAAGAGCCTGCCGAGGTCCTCGTCATTACCCCCTCCCTAGCGCCGACAGCAGGGCCGCCATCAGGCTACGCCGCGATAAGCGGAAGGAGAGGAGATGGAGGAGCACTTGGCGGCGGGGGTTTCCCGCGCCTGGGCACGCCATGGAGGAGGAGGAGGGCACTAATATTAGATAGTGCTTATTCGAAGTAGGCATGACTCACACATGTCATGGTCCAAAGTCTAGCTAGCTTTCCATTATTTCCACCAACAAATCTCGGCATCATTTGGAAACGAAGCGAAATTAATGGTGGGGGTACACACCTTTTACTGACTGTGGAAAATAATGGATTGGGAGAATCTCATTGGTTTGTTGTAATATTTCTCCGTCCAATGGTGACCGTAGACAAGTCAAACATACATATCGGTATGGACCCCACGGGACTCCCTATCTCAAGTCGTTGTCTTTTGCCTTATCTATACTATATCTCAAAAAGAATATATTGAATGTATGTGTAAACAATGGAGATGATGCGCAAATATGCAATTTTTTCCTATACATGGTGTTATTTAGATATATAGTGTGATAGCATCGCCAGGTATGTTCCAAACCTGGGGTGTTACGATCTAGGGATGAGAGGAGAAACCTAACGAAGGTTAGAGCTTTTGCGGGTAGCTAGAAATCTAAGAACTCCATTTCCAAAACAAAACAAAAAATCTAAGAACTAGCGAAGGTTAGAGAATCTGCAGGAGTACAAAAAGATAAGACATCAAATATTCAATAAGTATACACACTAGACTAGAGTATAGCATCAGTTTACATTTATTACTGAGAAAGACGAGCTAATGTCCCGGTTAGACATAATTATCTCCAATTTGATGTTACAGTAATGTTATTTGAGTGGGAATTAGAGGGGCGTGTATTCATTATAATGACAAATTTGAACATGTGAAGCTGACTAGTTTATCACTACGCGTCACTCTCGACACACGCACGCATATGCTGTCTTACACTACTGGAAAAACCATCTTCGGTTCGATGTGAACAAGGCGAGCAGTCCCGGCCTGTCACAGCCCGCGACTAGTCGGAGCACTAGTCCCGGGCTGTGAGGCCTCTAACGGCTAGAAACGGCCGTATCACTAGTCCCGGGCCGGACCAGATCTTTAGTCCCGGTCCGTAATACCTGGAGCAGGCCAGCTGGTCTTTTCGTGGATTATTAGTTCCGGGTCGTATCACGGCCCGGGACTAGTTGTCCACCACTATATATTCTGCTTCCTGTCCTGCTGCCCTAAAGCATATGGTGGCCATTTTTCTCAAAGAAGCAAGAGAGTTTATGCCATTTTTTTCTTAAGATTTAGTTTGCAACACCTAAATCCAAAGCTTTAAAAGGTTAGAACTTCATTCTTTCATCTCTTATTGCTACTTTAGCTATATAATGCTCTAAAAGTATAGAGATATGGATCAATACATGCATGCTCTAGAAGTAGCTAGAAGGATTTTGATATATATGTGTAACAAATTTTGATTAGGCACATAGTTACTGAAAATTGAAATGTGTAATTTTAGAGTTTCAGAGCTTAGAATGGAACGAGGTTTTCACTGATAGAACAATAATAAAAAACTCCACATTTATCATGTTGATTGTTTTCTCCAATTCATAAATTGGTGCATGTAAATTTTTCAAAATTCAAAATTAATGCTCTAGAAGCTCTTAATATAACTTGTAATAAGTTTATCACGTTGTGTAATGGTTTTTGATATAATTTTACTATAATGCAGATGGTCTAGGAATGGATGTACGGTACTGACCGACGCTCTGGGGAGTTCATTAATGGCGTGCATGAATTCATCCGTGTTTCCGATGCAAACAAGCGCAATGGTTTTGTATTCTGTCCATGTAATGGATGTAAGAATCAAAAGGATTACTCTGACTCAAAAACGCTTCACAGACACCTTTTGAAGTCCGGCTTCATGTCCAGTTATAATTGTTGGACCAAGCACGAAGAGAGAGGGGTTATAATGGAAGACAATGAAGAAGAGGAGGAGGATGACAACTATCATGGTTTCCCTGAGTACGGAGATACTTCCATGGGGGATGTTGAAGGGGAGGATGAAGAAGAGACACATGATGAACCCGCTGATGATCTTGGTCGGACCATTGCCGATGCACGAAGAGATTGTGAAACTGAAAAGGATAGGGAGAAGTTCAATCACATGTTAGAGGATCACAAAAAGTTGTTGTACGAAGCAAAGAAGGTTGTCTGCCCTCTAGGTTTAGAGGTTCAGAAGATACATGCATGCCCTAATGACTGCATCCACTACCGCGGTGAGCAGTACGAGAATTTAGATGCATGACTGGTATGCACTTAACTTCGGTATAAGATTAGACGAGATGACCCTGGTGACGTTGAGGGCCAGCCCCCGTTAGAGTGTTCTTGCCAAGGTGATGTGGTATGCTCCTATAATACCACGGTTGAAACGCTTATTCAGAAACAAAGAGCACGCCAAGTTGTTGCGATGGCATAAAGAGGAATGTAAGTCAGACGGGACGTTGAGACACCCCGCTGATGGGTCGCAATGGAGAAAAATCGATAGAAAGTACCCGGACTTTGCAGATGATGCAAGGAATTTAAGGTTTGGTCTAATTACAGATGGCATGAATCCCTTTGGGGAGCAGAGCTCCAGTCACAGCACCTGGCTCGTGACTCTATGCATCTATAACCTTCCTCCTTAGTTGTGCATGAAGCGGAAGTTCATTATGATGCTAGTGTTGATCCAAGGTCCGAAGCAACCCAGCAACGACATTGATGTGTACCTAAGGCCATTAGTGGAAGAAATTTTACAGTTGTGGCACGAACCCGGCATACGCATGTGGGATGAGCACAAGCAGGAAGAATTTAACCTCCGAGCATTGCTTTTCGTAACAATCAATGATTGGCCTGCTCTTAGTAACCTTTCAGGACAGTCCAACAAGGGATACAATGCATGCACACACTGTTTAGATGAGATTGAAAGTATATATTTGGAACATTGTAAGAACAATGTGTACAATGAGCATCGTCGATTTCTTTTGGCCAAGCATCCCTTAAGAAAGAAAGGCAAGCATTTCAACGGCCTGACATGTCACCAGACGAAGCCTAAGGAGCGTACTGGTGCTGATATATTTGATATGGTCAAAGATTTGGATCAAATGGTAACCTTTGGAAAGGGTCCTGGCGGAAAATCTGTTTCGAAGGACGCTGAAGGACACGACAGACATGTCAGAAGATTGTGATAAGTTTCATGAAATTCCGCCCTTCGCGGTGAAGGATGACCCAAGCATCATGTTAATGAATGAAGATACTCCATGGATACGTGGGGATCAGAAAGGAACACACGCGAAGAAATGATGTGTAATAATTGTAACATTTTATGAGTGAAGATGCTCCATGTGTCTATTTTTATAGTGTTGTCTGCAAACAATCTTGAGTGTGTTAGTCCCGTTTTGTGGCTGGACCGGGACTAAAGGGGGGCCTTTAGTCCCGATTCATACTTACCATTAAGATCTGATCTCCAAACGCGTGAGGTCACATATTAGGGAGTGTCTTTATGACCAGTTTCTTGGAGATGCCGGAGGACTGGGCTCCGGCGGCATCTCCCTGAAACTAGCTGTAGTGGTGTCCCAGACATCTTAAGCACATGCTCACTGACGGAGCTGCCCTCTTCCATCTTGTAGTTAAAGAACTTTTCAGAAGCCTCATAGCTCTCAACTGCCGCGTGAGTCTCAAAGATCAATTTGAGTTCACAGACAATATCATGTGGGTCTGGATTCTCAAACCTTTTCTGAAGCTCCGATTCTAAACCATACAATATAGCACACTGAACTGTGGAGTACTGATTCTTCCGAGCGAGGTAAACATTCTTTACTTCATCGGTAGCATCACCGCAGGGTCACCCAAATGCATCCAACACATAGGTCAAATTACCAGCATTGAGGACAATCCTCAAATTGCGGAACCAATCCGCGAAGTTGCTTCCATTGTTTTTCAACTTTTCTTTCTCTAGGAACGCATTAAAATTGATGGTAGGGGCCACCATTGATCTACAACATATTTGCAATAGTTTAGACTAAGTTTATGACAAATTTGAGTTCTAAATAATAGTTAAATTAATCTAGGTGAACTCCCACTCAAAACAATATCCCTCACATTGTTTTAGTGATCACACGAACCAAATCCACCACATCAAAACCGATCATCACGAGAGTTGATGTAGCTTCAATGGCAAACAATCGACATGTTCATCATATCTACTATATGATTCATGCTTTACCTTTCGGTGATCCGTGTTCCGAGACCATGTCTGTACATGCTAGGCTCGTCAAGATCAAACCTTAGCTTCCGCATGAGCAAATATGGCTTGCTCACGTTGTATACACTTCCAGAATCTAACACACCCGATCATCACGTGGTGCTTCGAAACAACAAGCTTTAGCAACGGTGCTTACTAAGGATGAACACTATAGAACTTGAAATTCATGTGCATGAGGGATCATCTTATAATGCTATCGTTGTTAACTAAGCAATACAAGATGCATAAAGGATTAACATCACATGCAATTCATAATATGTGATATGATATGGCCTTTCTTCTTTGTGCTTCCGATCTCCATCTTCAAGCACGAACATGATCTCCATCATCACCGGCATTGCATCAAGGTCAATGACACTGCTCCATGGTTGTCGTCCACCAGCTTCAACTATTACAACTACTTTGAATAGACACGCGGGTCTTAACAGAAATTAAAGACAACCATATGGCTCCTGCCGGTTGCCAACTTACAATAAGGAACATTGCATACATCAAACATAATCACAATCATGGTCATATCACATCACAACACACCCCTGCAAAACAAAGTTAGACGCCTCTAATTTCTTTGCATGTTTTACGTGGTTTCAGGCTTTCAATAAGTGTCGATCTAACTTACGAACAAGAACCACAACGTTGATGTTTGAACTATCAAGTGCCTGTTGTAAATTGGATCTATACTATAATGGGAGAGACAGACACCCGCAAAGCCACTTATGCAATACAAGTTGCATGTTGAGCGTGGAGCAAGTCTCATGAACGATGTCATGTAAGGTTTGCCCGGGACGCTTCATCCCATCATACCGTAAGACGCAAAGTACACAAGAAGCATTTGATAATAAAAGCACCACCGCCCACAATGACCATTGTGTTCTACTCGTGCAACAGATCTACATATAGACACGGCTCTGATACCACTGTAGGGGTTCGTAGCATGGAAAAGAAAAAATTTATACCGCATACAAACAAACAAGCCAAGATCTATCTACTAGATTGTAGCAACGAGTCGATGGAATAACTCACCCTCGAAGATTCCAAAGTGTTTAACGAGAGCGGATTCTCGTGGGTGATGTAGTCGTACTCTTCCCGATCTCAAGATCGCGTAGACGATCCTTCCCAAGGCTGCGTTCGGCAGCGCCCACAATCGGTCACATCGCGTTCGATACTTGACGAAGACCTTCCTCTCCCTTGTTCCAGCAGGCAGCGGAGGTTGTAGCACTCTCCTCGCGATTCCGGCAGCACAACGGCGTGGTACCGGAAGTAGAGGGGAGATCTCGCAGGGCTTCGCCTTAAGCGGGAGAGAGTATGGTGGACTATGAGAGAGCCTCGGTGATCTAGGGTTTAGACACACCAAGTAGAAGGGGCTAGGCCGGCGGCTAGGGCAACTAGAAGCCCCAACTCGGCGGCTTGGGATAAACCCTAGGGCGGCGGCTAGGGTTAGGGTTTAGAGGAGCAAGGTGTAGGTCTTGGAGGGGCAGCCCTGCCCCTCCTTATATAGGTGGAGGGGGCGCGCCAAGGGGAGGGGAGTACCTCCCCAACTCGGCTTCCAAGGCCGGCGGTGGAGGGAGAGGGACTTCCTTCCCAAGTAGGTTTCCTACTCTCCCTCCACCAAACAAAATAGCCGTTTGACTTTTCAAATTGGCGTTTGACTTTTCAAACTAGGATTTGATTTAACCCTTTATTTTGTTCAGCGATGACACCTAGTACATGATGCAACCATTCCAACTTGTTATGACACATTCATGTACCCTTCCTCTCCGGAGTGCCGGACATTCCGGAACCTTATAGAGCATTCCTGATGAAAACACCGGAACCATTCTCCAACCCCGAAACAGGACTTTCCTTATATGAATCTTATTCTCCGGACCATTCCGGATCTCCTCGTGATATCCCGGATCCCATCCGAGACTCCGAACAACATTTGGTCTCTTACTCATCATTCCATAACTACTCAACAACGTCGAATCCTTAAGTGTGTCTCCCTACGGTTCGTGAATTATGCGGACATGATCGAGACACTTCTCCGAACAATAACCAATAGAGGAATATGGAAATTCATATGGCTCCCACATATTTCTACGATTACTTTGCGATCGAATCAACCACTTACATAAGATACCAATTTCCCTTTGTCTCACGATAGTTTACTTATCCGAGGTTTTGATCGTCGGTATCTGTGCATACCTAGTTCAACCTCGTTTACTGATAAGTACTCTTTTCTCGTTCCTGTGATATGTGATCCCTTGTGAGCCAATCACATGCTTGCAAGCCAATTGGATGACATTCCACCGAGAGGGCCTAGAGTATATCTATCTGTCATATGGATGGACAAATCCCACTCTTGATCCATGTGTCTCAACCAATAATTTCCGAACACTCAATGCCACCTTTATAGCCACCCAGTTACGGTGTGGTGTTTGATGTCATCAAAGCATCCTTTCGGTGATGGTGATAAGCATGATCTCATGGTCGAAGGAATTAGGTTACTATGTATCAGAAAGCATATAGCAATTGAACTATTAAAATGACTTGATCTTTATGCTACGCTTATCTATAGGAGTATGTCCATCATATCATTCTCCTAACGATATGATCTTGTTGTTAAGAACATCTCAATGTTCATGACAGGGAAACCACAATCATTTATTAACCAACAAGCTAGTATTATGAAGAGACTTTACTAGGGACTCTAATTTATGTTTACAAATCACACAAGTATTAATGTTTCCTTGTTAATACTATTATAGCATGAATGTAAACATTTATCATAAACACAAAGATATAATAATAACTATATTTATTATTGCCTCTAGGGCATATCTCCAACAGTCTCCCACTTGCACTAGAGTCAACTAATCTAGATTACATGGTAATATACCGAACACCCATGGCAGTTTGGTGTTGGTCATGTTTTGCCCTCGGGAGAGGTTTAGTCAACGGATCCACCACATTCAGATCTATGTGTACCTTGCAAATATTTACGTCACCATCTTGGACATGTTCTCGAATAGCATGAAAACGTAGCTTGATGTGCTTCAGCTTCTTGTGTGACCTTGGTTCTTGCGCATTGGCTATGGCGCCCATGTTATCACAGTAGATAGACATTGGGTCTAGCGCACTTGGAACCACACCAAGCTCTGTAATGAACTCTTTCATCCATATCGCTTCTTGTGAAGCCTCCGAAGCAGCCATGTATTCCGATTTAGTTGAAGATCTTGCCACAACGCTTTGCTTTGCACTCCTCCAGCTAACTGCTGCACCATTCAAAGTAAATACGTATTCAGATTGTGATTTAGAATCATCCGGATCGGTGTTCCAACTAGCATCGGTGTAACCATTAACAACGAGTTGTTCATCACCTCCATAAGAAAGAACCATATCCTTAGTTCTTCTCAAGTACTTAAGGATGTTTTTGATCATTGTCCAATGATCCACTCGATCACTTTGATATCTGCTAGTCAAACTAACAAAGATATGCAATGTCGGGTCTAGTACATAGCATGGCATACATTAGAGATCCTATGGCTGAGGCATAGGGAGTCTTACTCATCCTTTCTCTATCTTCTCTCGCCATTCTTGGACTTTGAGTTTTACTCAAGGTCGTATTGGGCAACATGGGCAAGAACCCTTTCTTGCTATCTTCCATTCCAAACCTCTTTAGAACTTTGTCCAAATATGTACTTTGTGACAATGATATTAGGCGTCTTGATCTATCTCTATAAATCTTTATGACTAATATGTAAGCTGCTTCGCCAAGATCTTTCATTGAAAAACTATTATTCAAATATTCCTTGACACTATTAAGAAGGTCTACATCATTCCCAATCAACAATATGTCATCTACATATAGTATTAAGAATGCCACAGAGCTCACACTCACCTTTTTGTAAATACAAGCTTCTCCATAAGTTTGTATAAAACCAAAACTTTTGATCACCTTATCAAAACGTTGATTCCAACTTCGGGACGCTTGCTTCAATCCATAAATGGACCGTTGAAGTTTGCATACCTTGTTAGCATCTTTAGGATCGACAAAACCTTTGGGTTGCATCATATACAACTCTTCATCAATGTCTCCATTGAGGAACGCTGTTTTGACATCCATCTGCCATATCTCATAATCATAATATGCAGCGATTGCTAACATAATCCTCCCAGACTTTAGCTTCGCTACTAGTGCGAAAGTCTCATCGTAGTTAACTCCTTGAATTTGTCGAAACCCTTTTGCGACAAGTCGAGCCTTATAGACAGTAACATTACCATCAGCATCTATTTTCTTTTTGGAAATCCATTTGTTCTCGACAGCCTTCCGGCCATCCGGTAAGTCCACCAAAGTCCATACTTGGTTTTCGTACATGGATCCAATCTCGGATTTCATGGCTTCTTGCCATTTATTGGAATCTGGGCTCATCATCGCTTCCTCATATGTCGCAGGGTCATCGGTGTTGTCCACCAACATGACACTCATAACGGGATCATACCAATCAGGAGTGGTACGAGTTCTTGTTGACCTGCGAGGCTCTGTAGCAACTACAACCGAAGTTTCATGATCATCATCATTAGCTTCCTCTCTTATTGGTGTAGGAACCATAGGAACTTCTTCCGGTGCTGTGCTACTTGCAATTTCGAGAGAAGGTTCGACAACCTCGTCGAGTTCTACTTTCCTTCCGGTCACTTCTTTCGAGAGAAATTCTTTCTCTAGAAAGAATCCATTCTTGGCAACGAAGATTTTGCCTTCGGATCTATCATAGAAGGTATACCCAATAGTTTCCTTTGGGTATCCTATGAAGACGCATTTTTCCGCTTTGGGTTCAAGCTTGTCCGGCTGTAACTTCTTTACATAGGCTTCGAACCCCAAACTTTAAGGAACAACAATTTAGGTTTCTTCCCAAACCATAATTCATACGGTGTCGTTTCAACGGATTTAGATGGTGCCATATTTAAAGTGAATGCGGCTGTTTCTAATGCATAACCCCAAAATGATAGCGGTAAATCTGTAAGTGACATCATAGAACGAACCATATCTAAGAGAGTTCGATTACGACGTTCGGACACACCATTACGCTGTGGTGTTCCCGGCGGTGTCAATTGTGAAAGTATTCCGCATTTCTTCAAATGCTCGCCAAACTCGTAACTTAGATATTCACCTCCACGATCAGAACGTAGAAATTTAATCTTCTTGTTACGTTGATTCTCAACCTCACTTTGAAATTCCTTAAACTTCTCGAAAGTTTCGGACTTATGTTTCATGAAATAGATATACCCATATCTACTCAAGTCATCTGTGAAGGTAATAACATAACGATAACCACCGCGCGATGCTACACTCATTGGACCACACACATCGGTATGTATGATTTCCAATAAGTCCGTAGCTCGCTCCATCATACCAGAAAATGGAGTCTTAGTCATTTTACCCATCAGACATGCGTCGCATCTTTCAAGTGATTCGAAATCAAGTGATTCAAGAATTCCATCGGAATGGAGTTTCTTCATACGCTTCACTCCAATGTGACCAAGACGACAGTGCCACATATAGGTCGAGTTATCGCTCGATTTCAAACGTTTAGCTTCAATGTTGTTAATATGTGTATTTCCACTATCGGGATTCAATAATAATAGACCATCTATCAAAGGTGCATGTGCATAAAACATATTACTCATATAAATCGAACAACCATTATTCTCCGACTTAAACAAGTGACCGTTTCGCAATAAACAAGATCCCGATATAATGTTCATGCTTAACGCAGGCACCAAATAACAAGTATTTAAGTATAAAACTAATCCCGATGGTAGATGAATAGGTAGCGTGCCGACCGCGATCACATCAACCTTTGACCCGTTTCCCACGCGCATCGTCACCTCGTTCTTCGCTAGCTTCCGTTTATTCTGCAAAGACTGCTTTGAGTTACAAATATGAGCAACCAAACCAAGATCAAATACCAGCACTACTACAGTACTAGTGAGATACACATCAATAACATGTATATTGGATATACCTTTCTTCTTGATGTTGCCGTTCTTCAAATCCGCCAAGTACTTTGGGCAATTCCTTCAAGTGGCCTTCTCCCTTGCAAGAAAGCACTCAAGATCGTGCTTAGGTCCAGCCTTGGTCTTCTTCGTTGGCGCGGTAACTTTCTTACCACCCTTCTTGAAGTGTCCCTTTTGCTTAGACTTGCCTTTCTTGAATTTGGTGGTCTTATTGACCATCAACACTTGGTGCTCTTTCTTGATCTCCACTTCTGCAGATTTTAACATGGAGAAGAGTTCTGGCAACTGCTTGTTCATGCTTTGCATATTGTAGTTCATCACAAAGTTCTTGCAACTTGGTGGTAGTGATTGGAGGACACGGTAAATCCCCAAAGCATTAGTAATCACTATATCCAAGCTTTGAAGTTTGTTTGCGTGCCCAGACATCTTAAGCACATGCTCACTGACGGAGCTGCCCTCTTCCATCTTGTAGTTAAAGAACTTTTCAGAAGCCTCATAGCTCTCAACTGCCGCGTGAGTCTCAAAGATCAATTTGAGTTCACGGACAATATCATGTGGGTCTGGATTCTCAAACCTTTTCTGAAGCTCCGATTCTAAACCATACAAGATAGCACACTGAACTATGGAGTACTGATTCTTCCGAGCGAGGTAAACATTCTTTACTTCATCGGTAGCATCACCGCAGTGGGTCACCCAAAGGTGCATCCAAAGACATAGGTCAAATTACCAGCATTGAGGACAATCCTCAAATTGCGGAACCAATCCGCGAAGTTGCTTCCATTGTTTTTCAACTTTTCTATCTCTAGGAACGCATTAAAATTGATGGTAGGGGCCGCCATTGATCTACAACATATTTGCAATAGTTTAGACTAAGTTTATGACAAATTTGAGTTCTAATTAATAGTTAAATTAATCTAGGTGAACTCCCACTCAAAACAATATCCCTCACATTGTTTTAGTGATCACACGAACCAAATCCACCACATCAAAACCGATCATCACGAGAGTTGATGTAGCTTCAATGGCAAACAATCGACATGTTCATCATATCTACTATATGATTCATGCTTTACCTTTCGGTGATCCGTGTTCCGAGACCATGTCTATACATGCTAGGCTCGTCAAGATCAAACCTTAGCTTCCGCATGAGCAAATATGGTTTGCTCACATTGTATACACTTGCAGAATCTAACACACCCGATCATCACGTGGTGCTTCGAAACAACAAGCTTTAGCAACGGTGCTTACTAAGGATGAACACTATAGAACTTGAAATTCATGTGCATGAGGGATCATCTTATAATGCTACCGTCGTTAACTAAGCAATACAAGATGCATAAAGGATTAACATCACATGCAATTCATAATATGTGATATGATATGGCCTTTCTTCTTTGTGCTTCCGATCTCCATCTTCAAGCACGAACATGATCTCCATCATCACCGGCATTGCATCAAGGTCAATGACGCTGCTCCATGGTTGTCGTCCACCAGCTTCAACTATTACAACTACTTTGAATAGACACGCGGGACTTACCAGAAATTAAAGACAACCATATGGCTCCTGCCGGTTGCCAACTTACAATAAGGAACATTGCATACATCAAATATAATCACAATCATGGCCATATCACACCACAACACACCCCTGCAAAACAAAGTTAGACGCCTCTAATTTCTTTGCATGTTTTACGTGGTTTGGGGCTTTCAATAAGTGTCAATCTAACTTACGAACAAGAACCACAACGTTGATGTTTGAACTATCAAGTGCCTGTTGTAAATTGGATCTATACTATAATGGGAGACAGACACCATAAAGCCACTTATGCAATACAAGTTGCATGTTGAGCGTGGAGCAAGTCTCATGAACGATGTCATGTAAGGTTTGCCCGGGCCGCTTCATCCCATCATACCGCAAGACGCAAAGTACACAAGAAGCATTTGATAATAAAAGCACCACCGCCCACAATGACCATTGTGTTCTACTCGTGCAACAGATCTACATATAGACACGGCTCTGATACCACTTTAGGGGTTCGTAGCATGGAAAACAAAAATTTTCTACCGCATACAAACAAACAAGCCAAGATCTATCTACTAGATTGTAGCAACGAGTCGATGGAATAACTCACCCTCGAAGATTCCAAAGTGTTTAACGAGAGCGGATTCTCGTGGGTGATGTAGTCGTACTCTTCCCGATCTCAAGATCGCGTAGACGATCCTTCCGGCAAGGCGCTCCGGCAGCTCCCTGCCGGGTCACACGTTCGATTTTCGACGAAGACCTTCCTCTCCTTGTTCCAGCAGGCATCGGAGGTTGTAGCACTCTCCTCGCGATTCGGCAAAGACAACGGGCGTGGTACCGAGTAGAGGAGATCTCGCAGGCTTCGCCTTAAGCCGAGCGAGTATGGTGGACTATGAGAGAGCCTCGGTGATCTAGGGTTTAGACACACCAAGTAGAAGGGCTAGGCTGACTAGGGCAACTAGAAGCCCCAACTCGTGGCTTGGGAGAAACCCTCAAGCAAGGCTATGGGCGGCTATGCTGGGTTAGGGTTTAGAGGGCAAGGTGTAGGTCTTGGAGGGCGGCCTGCCCTCCTTATATAGGTGGAGGGGCGCCAGGGAGGAGTCCTCCCCAACTCGGCTTCAAGGCGGCGGTGGAGGAGGACTTCCTCCCCAAGTAGGTTTCCTATTCTCCCTCCACCAAACAAAATAGCCGTTTGACTTTTCAAACTAGGATTTGATTTAACCCTTTATTTTGTTCAACGATGACACCTAGTACATGATGCAACCATTCAAACTTGTTATGACACATTCATGTACCCTTCCTCTCCAGAGTGCCAGACATTCCGGAACCTTCTAGAACATTCCCGATGAAAACACCGGAACCATTCTCCAACCCCGAAACAGGACTTTCCTTATATGAATCTTATTCTCCGGACCATTACGGATCTCCTCGTGATATCCCGAATCCCATCCGAGACTCCGAACAACATTCGGTCTCTTACTCATCATTCCATAACTACTCAACAACGTCGAATCCTTAAGTGTGTCTCCCTATGGTTCGTGAATTATGCGGACATGATCGAGACACTTCTCCGAATAATAACCAATAGAGGAATCTGGAAATTCATATGGCTCCCACATATTTCTACGATTACTTTGTGATCGAATGAACCACTTACATACGATACCAATTTCCCTTTGTCTCACGATAGTTTACTTATCCGAGGTTTTGATCGTCGGTATCTCTGCATACCTAGTTCAACCTCGTTTACTGATAAGTACTCTTTTCTCGTTCCCATCTGTGATCCCTTGTGAGACAGTCACATGCTTGCAAGCCAATTGGATGACATTCCATCGAGAGGGCCCAGAGTATATCTATCTGTCATATGGATGGACAAATCCCACTCTTGATCCATGTGTCTCAACCAATACTTTCCGAACACTCAATGCCACCTTTATAGCCACCCAGTTACGGTGTGGTGTTTGATGTCATCAAAGCATCCTTCCGGTGATGGTGATAAGCATGATCTCATGGTCGAAGGAATTAGGTTACTATGTATCATAAAGCATATAGCAATTGAACTATTAAAATGACTTGATCTTTATGCTACGCTTATCTATAGGAGTATGTCCATCATATCATTCTCCTAACGATATGATCTTGTTGTTAATAACATCTCAATGTTCATGACAGGGAAACCACAATCATTTATTAACCAACAAGCTAGTATTATGAAGAGGCTTTACTAGGGACTCTAATTTAAGTTTACAAATCACACAAGTATTAATGTTTCCTTGTTAATACTATTATAGCATGAATGCAAACATTTATCATAAACACAAAGATATAATAATAACTATATTTATTATTGCCTCTAGGGCATATCTCCAACACGAAGATCCAAAGCGGTTTACGAGAGCGGATTCTCGTGGATGATGTAGTCGTACACTTCCGATCTCAAGATCGCGTAGACGATCCTTCCGGCACTTCGTTCCAGCAGCGCTTCCGCAGTCGGTCACACATTCGGTACTCAATGAATACATTCCTCTCCCTTGTTCCAGCAGGCAGCGGAGGTTGTAGCACTCTCCTCGTGATTTCGACAGCACGACGGCGTGGTGTCGTAAGTAGAGGGGAGATCTCGCAGGGCTTCGCCTTAAGCCGGAGCGAGTATGGTGGAGTATGAGTGAGGGCCTTGACGATCTAGGGTTTAGAGGCACCAAGGGGTGGGCTTGGCCGGCGGCTAGGGAAAGCTAGGGTTTGCCCCAAGTCGGCTAGAAGAGGAGACCTAGGCGGCGGCAGCACTTGTGGTGTTGGCGCCTGGAGCTAAGGTTTGAGGTGTGAGGGGTAGGGGGCGCCCTACACCTCCTTATATAGGTAGGAGGAAGGAGGTTGGGAGGAGGGAGTCCTCCTCCAACTCCTACTCCTTGGCCGGCGGGTGGAGGGAGTAGGACTTCCTCCCTAAGTAGGTTTCCTACTCTCCCTCCACCAAGCAAACTTCAGATTTGACCTTTTCAAATTGGCGTTTGACTTTCAAACTTGGATTTGATTTCTCTCATCATATTGCCCAGCCAAGTGACCTAGTACACGATGCAACCATTCCACATTGTCATGACACATCCATGTACCCTTCCCCCTCTAGAGTGTCGGACCTTCCAGACCCTTCTAGAACATTCCTGGTGAAAACACCGGAATCATTTCCGAACTCCGAAACAGGACTTTCCTTATATGAATCTTATTCTCCGGACCATTTCGGATCTCCTCGTGATATCCCGAATTCCATCCGAGACTCCGAACAACATTCGGTCTCTTAATCATCATTCCATAACTACACAACAACATCGAATCCTTAAGTGTGTATCCCTGCGGTTCGTGAATTATGCAGACATGATCGAGACACCTCTCCGATCAATAACCAATAGAGGAATCTGGAAATTCATATGGCTCCCACATATTTCTACGATTACTTTGTGATCGAATGAACCACTTACATATGATACCAATTTCCCTTTGTCTCACGATAGTTTACTTATCCGAGGTTTTGATCGTCGGTATCTCTGCATACCTAGTTTAACCTCGTTACTGATAAGTACTCTTTTCTCGTTCCCGTGATATGTGATCCCTTGTGAGCCAGTCACATGCTTGCAAGATAATTGGATGACATTCCACCGAGAGGGCCCAGAGTATATCTATCTGTCATATGGATGGACAAATCCCACTCTTGATCCATGTGCCTCAACCCATACTTTCCGAACACTCAATGCCACCTTTATAGCCACCTAGTTACGGTGTGGTGTTTGATGTCATCAAAGCATCCTTCCGGTGATGGTGATTAGCATGATCTCATGGTCGAAGGAATTAGGTTACTATGTATCAAAAAGCTTATAGCAAACAAACTATTAAAATGACTTGATCTTTATGCTACGCTTATCTATAGGAGTATGTCCATCATATCATTCTCCTAATGATATGACCCTGTTTTTAATAACATCTCTATGTTCATGATCAGGAAACCGTGATCATATATTAACCAACAAGCTAGTTTAACAAGAGGCTTTACTAGGGACTCTTTTATGTTTACAAATCACACAAGTATTAATGTTTCTGGTTAATACAATTATAGCATGGTATGTAAACATTTATCATAAGCATGAAGATATGATAATAACCACTTCATTATTGCCTCTTGGGCATATCTCCAACAGTCTCCCACTTGCACTAGAGTCAATAATCTAGTTTCAAACCTTTGTGTATTCAACACATATGGCTTCCCGGTGTTGTATGTACACGATTGCTAGTGGTCAACTGATCTCCGGATCTGACACTTCCAGGTCCGTGTGTAATTGCATGTCTTTGCGTCTCTACGCATCCCTCATTCTCTAATGAGATGGCTTTGTATAAGTTTGGTACTTTGGTGAGACCTTTAGTTCTTTGGGGTGAAAACATGTTGATAATATTGTTGTACAATATATCTTCATAGTATTATCTCGCTATGAACTACACCTAGTTTGATAACAAACTACTTGACAAAAATGCCCTCTTTAGCTGCTATAATAGCAGTCATATACTTAGCCTTTTGTTGTAGTATCTGTCACAATGTCTTAACTTTGGAACTCATCCAAATCTATTATGGAACTTACTTTCCATTACATTGTGCCACCCTTAGTTTAGATTGATATAAACTTAATTTGTACTTTGTGACAAAACTAGTATCAATGTAGTACTTTTACAATGAACTAACCATCTATTTGCCACTTATACAAAATAATATACTCTTAGTTCTTCCAAAAGATCATAAGAATATCCTTACTATCGTCCAGTGATCATCTTATGAATCATTCTGGTATATGCTCATAACATTTAGAGCATAGGATATATCTGGATTTGTACATATCACAGTATGATTGATATAAATACTCTTTGTGATTTCATACATCAAGTATCAATCTATACTTGAACCTTTGTTTCACTTACCAAGTGTCAATACACTTGAATATATCATCAATATTGAACTCATTCAATCCTTTCTGTGTTACAAGAACCTTTCTTGTAGTTTCTATATTGAACTCATTCAATCAATGTACTTTCGGCACAACCATATTAGCGTCTATTGATGCCAAATATTTGGGTTTTGCCTAAGTCTTTCATCGGGATGAAATTCTTAATATGTGTTAATAAAAGATACATCATTTCCAATCAACAATATGTCTTTCACATAATGTATTAGAAACATGTCTTAGCGTTCCCACTTAATTTCTTGCAAATGCAAGCATCTTCATCGTCTCCGACGAATTTAAATTCCTTTAACAGTTTCATCATAGTGAAGATTCCAACTCCGCGATGCTTACTTCAACCATTGAAGTTTGCATATGCTTTTAGCATTCTTTGAATTAACAAAACCCTTTGGAACATGTTATGCACACGTCCTAGGTAACAATTCTATTAGAAGAACTTGATTTGTTTATTCAACTACCACATAACAAAAATATATGTAGTGGTTGCTACATTAATCCGTCTAGACTAAATATCTCTATGAAAGATCAAATCTTGTCATAGTCATCCTTTGGACATTGTTGTGAACTCTTTCCCAACATGTCGACTATTTCATAGATGTGAAACATCCATGTCTATTTCTTTATAGATCCAAACACAACTGTAAGGTCTTACACCTTTCTCGAGGGTCCTTCAAGTTCAAAACTTGATTTCTCATGTATGGAACTATCACAGATTTTATGGCTTCAATCAATTTTATGGAGTTAGGGCCCATCATCGCTTCTTTGCATGTAGTCCGTTCATTATTCTCAAATAATGATTCAACCCTCAAATCTTGGTATTTGATTTTTTACCCGACCTACTTGGTTCAATATAAAATTTGACCTCCGTAACCACAACCTTTGAGTCACGTGAGCCATGAGCATTGTTGCTGCCTCCGGAACACTTTTCAGCGCTGCGCAACTTTGCACATATAGCTAAGGTTCTTTTATCCTTATCAAAGTTCTATTGTCCTCCCACTTATCTTTTCACGGAAAATTCCTTCTCAAAGAAACTTGACGTTCTAAGCGACAAACACTTTTGTCTCCGGTGTTATGGAGGAATACTTAACAGTTATTCGAAATAACATACAAAGACAGGTTCATCCGACTTTGGTTGCAAACATCTTTCTTATGCATAGCATACCAATGTTTAAGAAAGGACAACTTGGGTTTTATCCCAAACCATAACTTTATATGGTGTCATTTCAAAGGATTATGATGGAGCTCTTTTTAGTGGAAAAACGGTAGTCTCTAAACCTTTTAATCTTTAAAATATAATGGCAGTTTTATGAATTACACCTTTGATCTTACCATGTCAAACAAGGTTTAATTACATATCTCGAACGCTCCATACTCTTATAGTGTTTCGGGAAATGCAAATCCATGGAACGATTCCTTAAATCTTAGGTGTTTATGTTAAATTTGTAACTCAAATATCTTCCTTTATGATCTTATCATAAACTATTTATATTCTTGTTACAATGATTTTGCACTTCATCTTGAAAGTCTCTGAACTTTTCAAATGTTTCATACTTCATCCTTATTATGTAAATATTCATATATTCACTCAAATTTTCGGCGAAAGTATATGAAGTTGAAATTCATCGCTCTTGACTACACATAATGAACCTCATACAACAATATGTAAAAGTTCCAATAAGCTAGTCATTCGTTCCCTTTTGGCCTATGAACAAAGTTTTAATTATCTCTAGGAAAGTTTCACAAGCGTCATTTGATCAAAAATCAAAAGACTCCAAAATTCCATCCACATGGAGTTTCTTCATGTTTTCTTTCCAATATAATTTAAACAGCGATGTCACTTCCTAAGTGATCTTTCAATTTGTCTTTCGACATTTTTAGCACTAGTTTTATGGATGTGATTTATCCAACGAGATTTGTAAATCATCCATATTTTATGGATTACGGCAATTATTTGAACAATCCTTTTGTTCTCATAATACCTGATAATACAAATCTTGAAGGCAAGCTTTGATGTTTAACGAGCAACACAATAACCCTTTATTTGTTCTCGATGAACATCTTCACATATTCTTTTGATAGTTACTTAGGCCATTGCAGTTCATGAATTCTGTTGTTTCGTATGACGATTCATACCAGCAAATTCAGTATCCAATACTTAAGAACCGCATTACTTAACAAGCAAAGAATACATCCATAACATGTATATCCTTTATATACCTAAACTGAACAATTCTAGTCTTTTATTTTCTGCCATATATTTATGAGATTCTCTTTCAGTATTTCCTTTTCTGTTTGAAAGAATCTATCAACATCAATAGTGGAGCCATTTACATGACACATAGTCCAAATCATGTATAGTTAAATACCAATGTCTTTGGACTTGCACTTTGAAGTAGATCACCATCATCAAATGTTTGGTGTTCTTTCAAATTCCTTTCTTTAGTAATCTCTTGGTGTAGTAAACATTTTACCTACATCAAATATTCACCCTTATCATGAAATTTATTCATGATCAAGCTACTTTAGCTTATAACGGTGAATCATGAGTATAATGTTGCTCTCCAAAAACCTTTTGGAGGATTAGGACAACTAGTGTCTCCAACCTTTTGTAAATTCTCATCAAATATGAGAACATAAACTTTGCCATGTTATACTCTATCATGTTGTAATCAAAACATCATTTCTGATATCGCAATATCTTCCAAACATGATGGTTTCTAAAACAACTCTTTCAACTCCTAGATTACCTTGATATTGAAACTATCTTTTGAATATCAAGAATCATGGAGATAAACATGATACTTATATACTAACACTGGAATTGTTACTCTTGATTTAATACCAACTATTAAATTTCACGGAGTAATCGAAACTTACTAAAAGTTTGCAATGGGACTTTTAAACTTTAGATTAACACTTCAAAACAATACGATACCAGTTCGTAAAGTAAATAACCAGAATTCTATAGTTTTATCATCTCAACTAAAACTAAGCGCAAGGTGGTAAACAGATGCCAATGACTACAACAACTATGCAAATTCACTTTGATTTAATTTATGATAAATAGTGTTCAACTTTTAATCATATTGTCGTTTAACTCCCACTCAAAACAATATCCCTCACATTGTTTTAGTGATTACACGAACCAAATCCACCACATCAAAACCGATCATCACGAGAGTTGATGTAGCTTCAATGGCGAACAATCAATATGTTCATCATATCTACTATATGGCTCATGCTTTATCTTTCGGTGATCCGTGTTCCGAGACCATGTCTGTACATGCTAGGATCGTCAAGATCAAACCTTAGCTTCAGCATGAGCAAATCTGGCTTGCTCACATTGTATACACTCGCAGAATCTAACACACCCGATCATCACGTGATGCTTCGAAACAACGAGATTTAGCAACGATGCTTACTGAGGATGAACACTTTAAAACTTGAAATTGTGTGCTTGAGGGATCATCTTATAATGCTACCATCGCGAACTAAGGAATACAAGATGCATAAAAGGATTAACATCACATGCAATTCATAATATGTGATATGATATGGCCTTTCTTCTTGTGCTTCCGATCTCCATCTTCAAGCAAGAACATGATCTCCATCATCACCGGTTTGGCGTCAAGGTCAATGGCGCCGCTTCATGGTTGTCTTCCACCAGCATTGACTATTACAACTACTTTGAATAATAGACAAGCAGGACTTAACGGAATTAAAAGATAACCATATGGCTCCTGCCGGTTGCCGACTTACAATAAGGAACATTGCATACATCATATATAATCACAATCATGGCCATATCACATCACAACACACCCCTGCAAAACAAAGTTAGACGCCTCTAATTTCCTTTGCATGTTTTACGTGGTTTGGGGCTTTCAATAAGTGTCGTTCTAACTTACGAACAAGAACCACAACGTTGATGTTTGAATTATCAAGTGCCCGTTGTAAATTGAATCTATACTATGATGGGAGAGACAGACACCCGCAAAGCCACTTATGCAATACATGTTACATGTTGAGCGTGGAGCAAGTCTCATGAACGATGTCATGTAAGGTTAGCCCGGGCCGCTTCATACAATCATACCGCAAGATGCAAAGTACACAAAAAGCAATTGATAATAAAAACACCACCGCCCACAATGACCATTGTGTTATACTCGTGCATCAGATCTACATATAGACCTGGCTCTGATACCACTGTAGGGGTTCGTAGCATGGAAAACAAAAAATTTCTATCGCATGAACACACACAAGCCAAGATCTATCTACTAGATTGTAGCAACGAGTTGATAGAGTACTAACCCTCGAAGATCCAAAGCGGTTTACGAGAGCAGATTCTCGTGGATGATGTAGTCGTACACTTCCGATCTCAAGATCGCGTAGACGATCCTTCCCAGGCCAAGCGTTCAGCGAAGCTTCCGCAATCGC
Organism: Avena insularis; assembly: GCA_023614405.1. NCBI lineage: Eukaryota > Viridiplantae > Streptophyta > Magnoliopsida > Poales > Poaceae > Avena > Avena insularis. Next base: position 366,208,934 of record CM042685.1, on the reverse strand, counting down.
TCCTGCGTTACTTTCGATGAAGACCTTCCTCTCCCTTGTTCCAGCAAGCAGCAGAGGTTGTAGCACTCTCCTCGTGATTTCGGCAGCACGACGGCGTGGTGTCGGAAGTAGAGGGGAGATCTCGCAGGGCTTCGCCTTAAGCCGGACCGAGTATGGTGGAGTATGAGAGAGGGCCTTGGCGATCTAGGGTTTAGAGGCACCAAGGGGTGGGCTTGGCCGGCGGCTAGGGAAAGCTAGGGTTTGCCCCAAGTCGGCTAGAAGAGGAGACCTAGGCGGCGGTAGCACTTGTGGTGTTGGCGCCTAGAGCTAGGGTTTGAGGTGTGAGGGGTAGGGGGCGCCCTACCCCTCCTTATATAGGTGGGAGGGAGGCGGTTAGGAGGAGGGAGTCCTCCTCCAACTCCCCCTCCTTGGTCGGCGGGTGGAGGGAGTAGGACTTCCTCCCTAAGTAGGTTTCCTACTCTCCCTCCACCAAGCAAACTTTAGATTTGACTTTTTCAAATTGGCGTTTGACTTTCAAACTTGGATTTGATTTCTCTCATCATATTGCCCAGCCAAGTGACCTAGTACATGATGCAACCATTCCACATTGTCATGACACATCCATGTACCCTTACCCCTCCGGAGTGCCGGACCTTCAAGACCCTTCTAGAACATTCCTGGTGAAAACACTAGAATCATTTCCGAACTCCGAAACATGACTTTCCTTATATGAATCTTATTCTCCGAACCATTCCGGATCTCCTCGTGATATCCCGGATTCCATCCGAGACTCCGAACAACATTCGGTCTCTTACTCATCATTCCATAACTACACAACAACATCGAATCCTTAAGTGAGTCTCCCTGCGGTTCGTGAATTATGCAGACATGATCGAGACACCTCTCCGATCAATAACCAATAGAGGAATCTGGAAATTCATATGGCTCCCACATATTTCTACGATTACTTTGCGATTGAATGAACCACTTACATACGATACCAATTTCCCTTTGTCTCACGATAGTTTACTTATCCGAGGTTTTGATCGTCGGTATCTCTGCATACCTAGTTCAACCTCGTTACTAATAAGTACTCTTTTCTCGTTCCCGTGATATGTGATCCCTTGTGAGCCAGTCACATGCTTGCAAGCTAATTGGATGACATTCCACCGAGAAGGCCCAAAGTATATCTATCTGACATATGGATGGACAAATCCCTCTCATGTGCCTCAACCCATACTTTCCAAACACTCAATGCCACCTTTATAGCCACCAAGTTACGGTGTGGTGTTTGATGTCATCAAAGCATCCTTCCGGTGATGGTGATTAGCATGATCTCATGGTCGAAGGAATTAGGTTACTATGTATCAGAAAGCTTATAGCAAACGAACTATTAAAATGACTTGATCTTTATGCTACGCTTATCTATAGGAGTATGTCCATCATATCATTCTCCTAATGATATGACCCTGTTATTAATAACATCTCTATGTTCATGATCAGGAAACCATGATCATATATTAACCAACAAGCTAGTTTAACAAGAGGCTTTACTAGGGACTCTTTTATGTTTACAAATCACACAAGTATTAATGTTTCTTGTTAATACAATTATAGCATGGTATGTAAACATTTATCATAAGCATGAAGATATGATAATAACCACTTTATTATTGCCTCTTGGGAATATCTCCAACATTTGGATTTTTACAATAAAAGATATGATTTTCCAAAGTTTTATATTTGATTTGAATTAAAAAAAGAAAATTTACAAATGAAATAATTTATAAATGATGCAAACAGATATATGGATATTATATTAAGATTATTTATATTTTTCTGATAATAATAGACATATTATTTGTTTTATTTGGATTTTTACAATAAAAGATATGATTTTCCATAGTTTTATATTTGATTTGAATTAAAAAAGAAAAATTACAAATGAAATAATTTATAAATGAGGCAAACAGATATATGGATATTATATTAAGATTCTTTATATTTTTATGATAATAATAGACATATTATTTGTTTTATTTGGATTTTTACAATAAAATATATGATTTTCCAAAGTTTTATATTTGATTTGAATTAAAAAAGAAAATTTACAAATGAAATAATTTATAAATGATGCAAACAGATATATGGATATTATATTAAGATTCTTTATATTTTCTGATAATAATAGACATATTATTTGTTTTATTTGGATTTTTCAATAAAAGATATGATTTTCCAAAGTTTTATATTTGATTTGCATTAAAAAAGAAAATTTACAAATGAAATAATTTATAAATGATGCAAACAGATATATGGATATTATATTAATATTATTTAAATTTTTCTGATAATAATAGACATATTATTTGTTTTATTTGGATTTTTACTATAAAATATATGATTTTCCAAAGTTTTATATTTGATTTGAATTAAAAAAATTTACGAATGAAATAATTTATAAATGATGCAAACATATATATATGGATATTATATTAAGATTCATTATATTTTTCTGATAATAATAGACATATTATTTGTTTTATTTGGATTTTTACAATAAAAGATATGATTTTCTAAAATTTTATATTTGATTTGAATTAAAAAAGAAAATTTACAAATGAAATAATTTATAAATGATGCAAACAGATATACGGATATTATATTAAGGTTCTTTATATTTTTCTGATAATAATAGACATATTATTTGTTTTATTTCGATTTTTACAATAAAAGATATGTTTTTCGAAAGTTTTATATTTGATTTGAATTAAAAAAGAAAATTTACAAAAAACAAATTAGTCATGGGTCGTGGCTGGACCCGGTACTAGAGGGTGCTCACTACAAGAAAAACGAAGGTTCGAAAAAACCCTTTAGTCCTGTCGTGGCTTAACCCGCGACTAAAGGGGGTCTTTAGTCGCGGGTTAAGCCATGGCCCGCGACTAAAAACCCTTTAGTCGCGGGCTGTGGCTTAGCCCGGGACTAAAGGCATGTCCGAATATATTCTGCGCGCCAAGGGGCTGCCCAACACTTAGCATTTCTCGACAAACGAAGCAGACGAAGACGAAGCATCAAAGACGCAGGGAAGGTGTTGCCCGGCTGCCGATTCCACCACGCCGACCTGCCTCCCATTGCAGGTTCGCCGCCTCCAATCGCTTTCAGATATCGCGGTTGCCATTAGCCAAGTCATTGCCACGCCACGGTGTCACAGCCGGAGGCCGGGGTGTTTTTTTTACCACAAGATATTAATTAGCTAGGGTTATTATTGGAATTATTGTTTTAGTTAGGATTAGGATTATTGTTTTAGTTAGGATTAGGATTATTGTTTTAGTTATTAGGATTAGGATTATTGTTTTATTTATTATTGTTTTAATTAAAATATTAGAATTAGGATTAGGATTATTGTTTTAGTTATTTTTTGTTTTATTTATTAGGATTATATTGTTTTAGTTATTTTTTGTTTTACCACAAATAATATTAGGATTATTGTTTTATTAGGGTTATTTTTTTGTTTTAGTTATTAAGATTATTGTTTTAGCACAAATAATATTAGGATTATTATAATTAGTATTATATTGTTTTAGTTATTAGGATTATTGTTTTACCACAAATAATATTGGGTTTTTTTTTGTTTTAGTTATTAGGATTATTGTTTTACCAAAAATAATATTAGGATTATTGTTTTACCGCATATAATATTAGGGTTATTAATTTGTGTTATTAGGGTTATTATTTTTTTTGTTTTAGTTATTAGGGTTATTGTTTTTTCTAACCTGTTTAACTCTCTTTTTGTTATAGATAATTAAGTCATGGATTCATCCGAAGATCCTGGTCGCATCGGTGAAGGTTTTCTTCAGGGCATGATAAGAGGTGAAATTCCTCTTAATATTACTACCGTCGAAGATATTTTGCTCGAGGAAAAGATATCCTCATATCTGAATCCATCCAGTGATGGACTAGAGGAAAACCTAATGTACCCAGGGGAAGACCAGATGGACGAAGGGCAAACAAATAACAACAATAATGATGGGCCCTCAACAAGATCCGGCGAGGTACATATATATATAAAGCCTCGTGTTACCTATATTCATTAACTGATCTAGATATATATTAATCACTCTCTCTTCTTCTTTTAGCCCACCGGATCGAAGCAATCGACAGCTCGAACGAAACGAGGGCCGAACAAAAAGTTGCATGGTAATCAGAGGTTCACAATCGAAGAAATAGATGATGATGGTGAACCGATTGCTCTAGATAAGCACCGGAGGATGTTTATAAATCAATGCGGGGTGCTTGTTAGGGACAACCTGCCGATCACCATCCAAGAATGGAATCAGTCAAAGAAACCCGGTGAAGAATCCAACAGCTATGTCACCGATGATGCCAAAGATGACCTTTGGCAGAAGCTCATAGCGCATTTTATACTACCTCCAGAGTATGAAGAATTTGAGGTAGATGCTATTACCCCCAGGCTGGGTGGGCTTGAAAATAGAGCGAAAGTCAAGGAGTGGGCTCTGAGCAAGATGGCTGAACTGGACCGAAACCACAAGAAAAGTTTATACGTGAAATATGTCGCGAAAAAGAAAACTCCAGACTTCAAAGGAGTAAACGAGAAGTTGAGAGAACAGTGGCCCGATTTTGTACAGTACATGCAATCTGATAAAGCAATGGCAAAGTCGGCAAAGAACGCGTTAAATGCTGCCCAAAAGAAATACCATCATAAAATGGGGACAGGTGGCTACAAGAGTGTCGTCCCTAAGTGGGAAACTATGGAGAAGAAAATGAGGGCTAGAGGCGTCACTCCTGGTACAGATGGATGGCCCCAGAGGTCAAAGCACTAGTGGTACGGGCACGGGGGATCGTTGGACCTAGAAACAGGGAAGACATTATTTCATGAAAAAATTCTAAAACCCTCCCAAGACCTTATTCAAGCAATGAACGATGCTCAATTGGGATTGTTCCGTCCCGAGAGAACGACGCAGTGACACGCGCCTAGGGAATCCTAAAAGGGAGGACGAACACGAGGCAAAGGCGCCAAATGTCTCCGGAAGAAAGGGTTTCTCAAGACGATGCCATTCTGAAGCCGTCAGAGAAAGAAGGACCGGAGGCGACCGGATCTCGTGGTAGAGCAGGACCTAGCTGATCTGAAGAACCTCATGCATGAAATTAGCCAAAGGCCGCCGTCGTCAACTCACCCGCGGGCTGACGATCCTGCAATGGATCTTAGCCAGCGGAGAGGCAACATGGCTTCCATGGAGGTCCGGGCTGATGATCAAGCACTGCTGGATGATGCACCGACTCCTCACTACCCCGTGGATGATGTCAGAGAGATAGCACAATGTGAGCTACATCAGCCAATGAACAACCTGTCCTTCAAGGTGGCGACCGGCACTGCTTTACCTTGTCTACCTGGAGCACTCCACCATTCACTTTCGATTCCACCAGGCTATGCTCGTGTCACGGTGGATGACATAGTGGAGGATTTTGCGGAACTAGGAGATTGAAATCTCTACGCCTGAAGGCCTTACGAAACTAGGAGATGTCAAGCGCAACATCATTCTATGGAATAAGAAGTACATCAAGTTTTCAGGCTTGGCGCCAAGGCCACCGACTCAGAGGAATCCAAGTCCACCCTGCATCGAATATCGTCAACCTCCAAGTCCACCCCAACCCGATTATCGCCAACCTCCAAGTCCACCCCACCCCGCTGACGATCGCCGCAGAAGGAGTACATCAACTCGATCTCCGCCTCTGCGCAATACTCGATCTCCGCCTCTGCCTCCGTGCAATACTACTACCTCGTCGAAGAAACGGAAGTTCGACGCTCCCTCGCGCCCCACATCGAAGAAAGGTCAAACGGCGAATATAGTCGACATCCCGCCGGCTCTTCCAAAGAGACCTTATGACAAGACCGATGAGGAAACTAACGCGGATGTGGCTGCCCAAGTTAAGGCGCATTTTGCACCCAAAAAGCCTGAGCCAAAGCCGGTATATGATGAAAAAACAAAAAAGTGGGCTAAGTCCTTTCTTGAGCAACCATCCCAGATATCGATGAATCTGGAATCATACTATGACCGGGAGATATTAAGCAAGCAAAGAAGAAAAAATCACAAGTGCAAAAAGCGGGAAGCAAGTTGCCCAGCACGGAGCACAGAAGAATCAATCGGTCGCCCCGTTCAAAGTCATTTCAGACCTCGACAAGGCCTTTAGAGCTGAAATGGATATGGACATGCAAATAATGGACCCCAGAGCCCATAATAATGCTGCACTAATGGGAATCACTGTATCGCAGGCCAAAGCACTTACTACCAAAGCAAATATGTCTCTTGGTCAATATTTAGGCTATGAAGATACGCCAGTGGGTCATATAGTATGGCAGTATGTCCAAGGGGAGCCTCTAGTCAGTAATGAGGAGCTCGCACGTCTATCCACACATATGCGAAATCTGCACAAATGGTACATGTCGCAAGCAGAAAAAAAGCATTAGAAAGATTGGTTTCCGGTGGACGTTAGAATGGAGCATCGCTTCAAACCATACTCGATACAGGTTCAAATGACCGAACTGTTTTAGTTATACGACCAGCACGCCCTCGACAAATCTATCATTGGTTGCTACTGTCTGTAAGTGATTTATTTCTATAATTAAGTTTATAGCTCAGCTCGTTCATTGCATTTAATATATTATCCTAACTATATATCCTTTTGTATGATGATATTATATTCTGCAGAATGAAGATGCTTGAATGCAAAAGAGCTAAAAGATACGACGTTGGGTTTATTGACCCATATATCGTTAATGAATATACGTTAAAGAATCACCCCAAGGACATGGAGGAAGACCTGTGCAGGTTCTTAACCGAGAATAATTTTGTTAAAGAAATACTATTTCCTTATAACTTCAAGTGAGTGTTTATATCTTGTACACATTTTATTTTTGCTTACTGGATGAGCTATGCATGTATGGTTATGTAAACGTCCGCAGATTCCACTGGATCTTGCTAAACATTCAAGTTGACAACTTCCTAGTTGAAGTCCACGACTCATTAAATTGGGACCAAGAGCAGTGGAGCGACATGAAAGCAATGCTCCATAAGTAATTTCAATCATTATCGCATTATATCGTCCTCTTTCATTCATTTCCTGATATCAAGTAACTAATAACTCCTTCATTCATTTTCTTTGCCGAGCAGGTGTTGGACACGGTTCAGACAGAAAATACCAGGTCTATTCAAAGAGGAGTTAACTTATAAAATGGTGAAGAGTTTACAACAGTCACCGGGAACTCATTTATGTGGATACTACGTCTGCGAGTACATCCACGAGTTGACCAGTGAGCGGAAAGTTGACTCACATTATATTTATGATTTGCAGGAGAAACTAGAGCCAGACCAGCGCATAAGAGCAATTCAAGAGGAGCTGAGGGATTTATGATAAAGGAAGTCCTTGATATACATGGAGAGCATTATGCGGATGACGTGAAACTCGATTTGTCTTAGTGATCTCCATGTAGCTGATATGATATATATATTTATCAATGACCATGTAATTTTAAAACGTTTCTTCCTTTTGATATATATATCATCAATGTATGCTTGCAAGGGATCGATTAATTATATAGATGCATCAACGTGTACTGTGTATGTAGTAGCGTAGAATATGTGTACTTAAATATATGTTAGAAATTATAGTGAAACACAAAACGAAAAAGGAACGAAATGGCAAAAAAAACACAATCTCTGCCGCGGCAGGAAACCTTATAGTCCCGGGTGGTGTTACGGTCCGGGACTAGAGGGTTTCCGTCCCCCACGGCGCTGAAACAGCCACGTGGATGTTATCAGTCGCGGGCCGTAGCGAGCCGGGACTAGTGGGGGGGCTATAGTCCCGTTTTCGCAATCCCGGGCCCAAAACCGGGACTAGAGCCCGTTGCGGACCGGGACTAGAGGCCTGTTTTCCACCAGTGTTAGTTCCTCCTTCGCTCAATGGTGATCGACCATGCATGCTTCGCTTTTGGAGTAAATACTTCGTCTTAAATTTTCTTACTTCCTCCGTTTAAGAATAGATGTCTTAGTTTTTTAAATTTTAGATAAATTTATATACTAAATAGTGTCTAGATTTATTTAAATTTTGACAAATTTGAGACATCTATTTTGAAACGAAGGAAGTACATTTGATTCAGAGAAGCTGATGGGGACACAGAGAGATATGCTAATGGACGGTGGATACCATACCGAGGCACAGGTTCAACCGTTCGATTAACCAAGTAGTACTTACTCCGTTTTAAGACATTTTAGTTTTATGAAACATATATATCTAGACATCTTTTAGTACGTAGGTTCACTCATATTTGGAGTAAATCTAAACACTAAACCAGTAAAGATATATTTTCTTTACAAATTTAAAACATCTTATATTTTAAAACGGAGGGAGTAGCTCACGACTAACAGGCCTCCTCGTGGCCATGGGATCGCTGTCGGGCCTCACCTGCTCTCTGCTCTCCTAGGATCTCATATCTCCTGAACTTAGTTAACCGGTAAAAGTAATCGAAATAAAAGCCCTCTAGTTCATGTTTCACCATCCGTACGGAGACATACGGATCGCCCGTACGGAAATTCATTAGCTGCACTGCACGTTTATGGACTTATCCAATCACATCAGTTTCCAAATCACGCAAAATCGTTTCCCCGCCAAGCTACTTGATCAGGCAGGAGGGTACGTGGCAGTTTCATCCGGCATTATACGGCAATAATTTGTACTCCCTCACAAAACAAGTGATGCAAACGATACCGCTCGCTACTACTCCCTCCATTTAAAAATATAAGATGTTTTAGGTCTATAAAGGAGATGTATCTAGACACGTTTTAGTGTATAGGTTCAAATAAATCTAGACACTAAAATATGTCTAGATACATCTCCTTCACAAACCTAAAACATCTTATATTTTTAAACGGAGGGAGTAGATACGTTTATATTTAGATAAATCTGCGTCACCTATTTTAAGATAGAGGTGCCGTGTCCATGCATTGTATATCATCTCTTTTGGATAACAAGTTGTCCGATTCAAACGACGTAATAAGCAGCTAAATTGCACTTGTGATGGATAAACGAGCTCTGATGGAACATGGTTGTACACTCAACCGCTATGTACTTGTCAAAGCATAAGACTGAACTGGTCTGAACTCTCGGGAGCAGCAGTAAGCAAACGTACGTAGCCTCAAGTTTTAGAATACTTTCACTTGGTTGCCGCATGCCTGCCTGTCGCCTCGCATGTGAATTTTGGCTGAGCCTGCAGGCAAAACAATGGTTAGGGCGGTAAAACCAGTACTGTGGGTAAATTTGCACATGCTTACAAAGAAAGTTGGAAACAATGACAGCAATGTAACGACCATTTCTCCATTATTCCCTAGAGCAGTGACAGGATATGTGCAACAACTTTTTTTTTTTGAAAATGATATGTATATACAAGAACATAGTACTAGTAAAAGGGTGGTGGTTCAGTGGAGTGACTAAACTAGACGATGTTTGTCCCCTCTCCCCCTTTTGATTAAAATACTAATAAATTACTCCAGGCATTCAAATATAATCTGAATCGTAGTAGTACTAGTACACTAAGTAGAAGCAGCAGTAGTTTTAGCTGACTTCAGTCGTCGTAGTGATCCAAAATAAAGAGGAGAGCCTCTCGGAACTTTCCCGGAAACAGCGCCCTAATCTAATCACACTTGATTAAGAATGGAGGCATAGGCCACATGATACGTAGAAGGATAATGATACCTATCCCCCCGGACGACATCGTCCGGGTCGCTACCTTCGGCGCAGCACTACCCCTCCTCCTCGATCCCATCTCCTCCTCTGACGCTCACCGACCCCACTCCCTTTCCCTAGCGACGCCGCCGCCTGCCCCCAACTGCCTCCCGGCCCCGTCTCAAGCGCCGACCCGCCTCGCCACCGTCCATCCCCTCCTTGTCGCCAAGCTTCGCGCGCCGGCACACCGCCCCGGCACCGCCGTTCCCTTCCATCGGTTCTCCTCCCTGGCCGCCCGACCTCCGCCCCGGCCACGCAGAGCTCCACTACCCCGCCCCTCCGATCGCTTGCCACAAGAATCGGGCGCTGGCACTCGACCCCGGGAAGAAAGGGTTTCGCGGCATAGTAAATCAAAATTTTCTACGGATGCGAACAGAGGGAAAGCCAAGATCTAATCTAGGAGATGCAAACAACGAGAGAGATTGGATTAGATCTTCATACCCTTGAAGATTCAGCGCATGAACGCTCATCGGGCGTGGGTGATGTAGTCGTACTCGCTTCTCCTCCTCGCGATCCGATCCGATCTAGCACCACAAGTGGCGGTGCCTCCGTGAGATGCACACGTGCAGCACCTCGACGTCTCCTCCTTCCTCGGACCAGCAAGTATGGTAGAGAGATAGATTGGATCTACAACGTGGTGTATATGGTGGAGAATTTCTGCAGCAGGGCTTCGCCTACAAACAGTCGGGAGGGAGAGAGGAAGGGCAGCAGGGCGACTAGGGTTTGGAGGGAAGGAGTATGGGAGGGGGCGCCCCAGCCCTCTTTATATAGAGGGGGGGCGGCCAGCCCTTGCCCCTCCTCCAAGCCTTGGGCCGGCGGCCAAGGGAGGGAGAAGTGGGGGGCATGGACTCTCCCCCTTCTAGAAGGTCTATCTAGGGTTTAAACCCCTCTAGGCCGGCTGGGCCCTATGGGGCCTTGTGCCCCTGGCCCAATGCGGCCAGGGCACTCCCTCATAGGCCCATGCCCCCTCCCGACAGGTGGGACCACGTTGGTCCCCCTCCGGAAGGTTCTAGAAGCTTCTGGTACAATACCGATTAACCCGGAACAATTCCGAACTCCAAAACTGCACCGCCTTATATGAATCTTATTCTCCTGACCATTCCACCTCGTGATGTCCCGGATCCCATCCGAGACTCAACAAAAACTCATAAACCAATTATCCAATCTATCCTAGCGTGAGACACGTTATGTGTGACCTGCGGTTCGAGAATATGCGACATGATCTTCTATCAATAATCAACAGCGGGGCACGAAACCCATATTGACTCCACACATTCATCGATGATCATATCGGATGAACCACGATGCCGTGGATTCAATCAATCCCATATATATATATTCCCTTCGTCTCGCGATATTTTACTTGCGAGATTCGATCGCTTGCATCATCATACCTAGTTCAATCTCGTTCACAGCAAGTACTTTACTCGTTCCGTAATCCGATATCACTTTGTGATTAAATCCTTAACCACATGCTTGCAAGCAGTGTTGATATCGATTACCGAGTGGGCCCGAAGTATATCTCTCCGACTTGGGAGGGACAAATCCCATCTCGATACATACAACCCAACAGATACTTTCCGATCACCTGAGAGACACCTTTATGATCACCCTCTCATAGGATGACGTTTGATGAACTCAAAGCTTTCTTCCGATACCAGGGAGTTGTATTATCTTATGGTCTAAGGAATACAATATTTGACATAAGAAAAGCTTCGCAAAGACGAACACGATGACACGATCTAATTGCTTCGCTTAGTTTGGGTCTGTCCATCATATCATTCTCCAATGATATGATCTCATTATCAATTGACAACTCATGTCTATGGTTAGAAAACCTTAACCATCATTGATCAATGAGCTAATCCATAGAGGCGTACTAGGGACACAGTGTTGTTCACAAACCACACAAGTATTAAAGTTTCCGCTTAATACAATTCTAGCATGGAATATAAACTTTATCATGAACAAGAATTATAATAATAACATCTTTATTATTGCCTCTAGGACATAATTCCAACAGTCTCCCACTTGCACTAGAGTCAATAATCTAGTTTACATTTGGCAACAATCTCACACCCATGGCACTGAGGTGCTGATCATGTTTTACACGTGGAAGAGGTTTAGTCAATGGATCTGCGACATTCAGATCTGTATGTACTTTGCTAATCTTCAGATCTCCATCTGCAATATAATCTCGGATTATATGAAACTTGAGGTTGATATGCTTGGTCTTTGGATGATATCTTGGTTCCTTAGCGAGTGCTATGGCGCCAGTGTTGTCACACAATATCTCCAGTGGGTCCAATGCACTTGGAACCACGCCAAGCTCGATGATGAAGTTCTGATCCAAACTCCTTCACTTGAGCTTCTGCGGCAGCCATGTATTCCGCTTCTCACATCAGATCCCGCGATCACGCTTTGCTTGCAGCTTCTCCAGCTCATAGCTCCTCCATTCAAAATATACACGTATCCTGTCTGAGATTTAGAATCATCCTTGTCGGTGTCAAAACTAGCGTCGACGTAACCTTTTACGACAAGTTGTTCATCACCCCCATAGACTAAGAACATTTCTTTAGTCCTATTTAGGTACTTTAGGATGTTCTTCACGGCTGTCCAAAGGTTCCACTCGATCACTTTGATATCTTCGTCAAACTAAGAGCATTGGACACATCCGGTCTAGTACACAAGATGGCATACATGATGGAACCTATGGCGAGGCATAAGGCACTTTGCTCATAGCTTCCCTATCATTTCATCAGAAGCTAGACACTGAGCCTTGCTCAATATCTTACCTGACAACATAGGCACTGAACCTTTCTTTGCCTTATCCATTCTGAACCTTTTCAGAACTTTGTCAAGGTATGTACTCTGGCTTAAAGCTATCAGGCGTCTTTGTCTATCTCTATAGATTTTGATGCCCAATATATAAGCAGCTTCACCTAGGTCTTTCATTGAAAAACACTTGTTCAATAACTCTTCACATCGTTAAGCATGTTGATGTCATTTCCAATAATCAATATGTCATCCACATATAGTACCAGAAACGTCACCGAGCTCCCACTCACTTTCTTGTAGATGCAAGCTTCGTAGCAATTTGGAACAAATCCAAAGCTCTTGATCACTTGATCAAAACGAAGGTTCCAACTCCGAGATGCTTGCTTCAGTCCATAAATGGAACGCTGAAGTTTTCATACTTTATCATCATCCTTAGGATAGACAAAACATTCGTGTTGCATCATATACAACTCTTCATCAATGTTGCCATTGAGGAACGCAGTCTTGACATCCATCTGCCATATTTCATAATCATGAAACGCAGCAATTGCTAATAAAATCCGAATGGATTTAAACATCGCTATGGGAGAGAAAGTCTCATCGTAGTCAACACCTTGAACTTGTCGAGAACCTTTTGCGACAAGCCGTGCTTTATAGACGGTAACATTACCATCCGCGTCTGTTTTCTTCTTGAAGATCCATTTGCACTCAACGGCCTTTCGGTCGCTAGGAGGGTCCACCAAAGTCCATACTTGGTTTTCGCTCATGGATCCCAATTCGGTTCATGGCTTCTAGCCATTTCTCGAGTCTGGGCTCATCATCGCTTCCTCATAGTTCGTGAGGTTCACGTCTTCTACTAACAAGACAGTCAAGACAGGTTGCTGCGTACCACTCGGGAGGGGCACGCGACCTTGTCGACTGCGACGTTCAAGAGCGAGATCGTCCAAGCTTCATGATCCTTGTCATTAGCTTCCTCTATTGTTGGTGCGGTGACCTGGAACAATTTCAGGTGTTGCGCTACTCTCAATTCAAGAGAAGGTTCAATAACCTCGTCAAGCTCTACTTTCCTCCCACTCACTTCTTTCGAGAAACTCCTTCTCAAGAAAGGAACCGTTCTTCGACAAACACTTTGCCTTGGTTACGTGATAGAAGGTATACCCAATAGTTTCCTTAGGGTATCCTATGAAGACGCATTTCTCTGCTTTGGGTTCGAGCTTGTCCGGCATCAACTTCTCAACGTAAGCTTCGCATCCCCAAACTTTAAGAAACGACAACTTAGGTTTAGCACCAAACAACAGTTCATACGGTGTCGTCTCAACGGATTTAGATGGAGCCCTATTTAAAGTGAATGCAGCGGTTTCTAATGCATAACCCCAAAATGATAACGGCAAATCAGTAAGACATCATCGATCGGACCATATCTAATAGGGTTCGATTCGGCGTTCAGACACACCATTATTGCGCTGTGGTGTTCCGGTGGCGTGAGTTGTGAAACGATTCCACTTGCTTTAAGATGCGTGAAAATCATAACTCAAATATTCACCTCCACGATCGGATCGTAGAAACTTAATCTTTACATTACGATGGTTCTCCACTTCATTCTGAAATTCCTTGAACTTTTCAAATGTTTCAGATTTATGTTTCATTAAATAGATATACCCATATCTACTTAAGTCATCGGTAAAAGTGAGAAAATAGCGATATCCACCGCGTTGAAACACTCATCGGTCCGCATACATCGGTATGTATGATTTCCAACAAGTCCGTTGCTCGCTCCATCATACCGAGAACGGGTTTTGATCATCTTGCCCATGAGGCATGGTTCGCATGTGTCAAATGATTCAAAATCAAGAGACTCCAAAAGTCCATCGAATGGAGTTTCTTCATGCGCTTTAAACCAATATGACCTAGGCAGCGATTGCCACAAATAAGTAGTATTCTCACTATCTACTTTGCATCTCTTAGCCTCAATGTTATGGATGTGTGTTTCATCCCTTTCGAGATTTAGAAGAAATAAACCATTCACAAGAGGTGCATGACCATAAAGATGTTACTCATATAAATAGAACAACCATTATTCTCCGATTTAAATGAATAACCGTCTTGCAATAAACACGATCCAGAAATAATGTTCATGCTCAACGCAGGCACATAATAACATTTATTAAGGTTTAAAACTAATCCCGAAGGTAAAACTAAGGAGAGCGTGCCGACGCCCATCACATCAACTCTTGATCCGTTGCCAACGCGCATCGTCACCTCATCCCTCGCAAGCCGCTATTCCGTAGCTCCTGTTTCGAGTTACAAATATTAGCAACTGAACCGGTATCAAATACCCAGGCACTACAACGAGGGCTAGTAAGGAAAACATCAATAACATGTATATCAAATATACCTTTGATGGTGCCAGCCTTCTTGTCCGCTAAGTACTTGGACAATTATGCTTCAGGACCCTTGTCCTTGCAATAGAAGCACTCGGGTCCAGCTTGGGACCAGACTGAGCTTCTTCTCAGCGAGGCGTTCGCTTGCCGCCGCCCTTCTTGAAGGGTTTCTTTGCTCCTTACCTTTCTTAAAGGTGGGCTTGTTGACCATCAACACATGATTATCCTTTTGATGTCCACTTCGGCCTTCAGCTTTCGAAGAGCTCGATGATCGTGTCGGTGGAACCAATCTGATTGTGAGTCACTACAAAACTTTTGTAGCTGGGAGGGAGTGATTGCAGAACCTGTCAATCTTGAGCTCCTCCGAATCGTGCATTCCGGTTGCTCAATGCGTTGAGTGTAGCCCGTCATCTTAATGGCGTGCTCACTAACTAACTCCCTTCCTCCATCTTGCAGTTAAAGAACTTCTCGGAGATCTCATATCTCTCGAGCGGGCTGAGTCGGAAACATGGTTTTCAACTCTTCGAGAATCTCAAAGGGCCCGGGATAGTTTTCAAAACGATTTTGAAGTTCTGGTTCCATAGCAAACAACATGGTGCTCTTAATCACACCATAATCATCTTTACGCGACTGATAGACAGCTTTCTCATCAGCCGTAGCGATTGCAGGGGGTCACCTAACGCTTTCCCAAGGACATAGTCCTTTTGTCCGCCAGATAGAATGATTCTTAGATTGCGGAACCAATTGGTGAAGTTATACCCATTGTTTCTAAGCTTTTCCTTCTCAGCGAAAACGTTGAAGTTGAAGTTGGACTTGGCCATGTGATCTACAGTATTTGCAAGTACAAATTAGACTATGTTCATGATAACTAGTTCAACTTTTAATCAAATTATTAGATGAACTCCCACTAAATTCAACATCCCTCAAGTTGTTTAGTGAACACGATCCAAATTCACCACACCTAATCCGATCTTCACGAGAAGAGATGTGGTTTCAATGGTGGACAACGAAGTGTCGATCATATCATTCATATGACTCATGCTTAACCTTTTGGTTCATGTGTTCCGAGGCCATGTCTGTACATGCTAGGCTCGTCAAGTTAGACCCAAGTATTTCCGCATGTGCAAAACTGGCTTGCACCCGTTGTATGTGAGCGTAGAGTCTATAGCACCCGATCATCACGTGATGCTTGGACACGACGAACTTTCGCAACGGTGCATACTTGGGGAGAACACAGTTTTTATCTTGATCTTTAAGTGAGGAATCATCTTATAATGCTACCGTCGCGATCTAAGCATGATAAGATACATAAAAGGATAAACAGCACATGCATATAACTTTAATGTGACATGGTATAGCCAATCTTCGCGCAATGATCTCCATCTTGTGCGTTCCGGCATGATCTCCATCACTCCACCATGATTGCCTTCACCACGAATAGCAACTACAACTATTGCTAACTACTTAGCGATAAAGTGAAACTATTACATGGCGCATAAGAAGTTGACACACAGGTCATACACAATTATAAAGACAACCATATGGCTCCTGCCGGTTGTGTACTCATCGACATGCAAGTCGTGAAACATTACAAAACATGATCATCGCATACATTATACACATCACATCTTGGGCCATACCATATCACAGAAAACACTCCCTGCAAAAATAAGTTAGACGCCTCTACTTTGTTGTTGCATGTTTTACGTGGCTTATGGGAGTAGATGCTAAGAACGATTCTTACCTACGGAAAGCCACAACGGTGATATTATGGTTGCCAAACTCCGGTGTTAATCCCATGACAACTATAGTGAGAGAAACTGACATCCACCAGCCGCATGTGTGGAACAAGCCACACGTCAAGTGCGGAGCGGTCTCATGACGACGTCGCGTAAGGTTGGCCTGGACCGCTTCAATCTCACTATCCCGCGTCATAAGAAGAACACAAACAAGAGGCTTGCAACAGAAAACATCAACGCCCACAACAACCATGTTGCGTTCTACTCATGAAACACATCTATGCATGTTAACTGGAGGATACACCCCGCTTGGGTTCCTAGGTATGATTTAATCATGAATTATATGAGTATTTTTGGGTTGCGATACATGATTGATCACGTTTTTGGTCATGCAGGTTGAAGTGGGCTGGGCTTTTACCTTTTGTTCGCTTGGTTGAGGGCACTGCAGACTCTACACGCCTACTATATGACCACTCGTTGCTCACATGCTTGGTCGACCGTTGGAGGCCCGAGACCCACACTTTTCACTTTCGCTGGGGAGAGATGGCTCCTACTCTCCAGGACGTGTCATGCCTGTTGGGACTTCCTTTGGCTGGACAGCCCATTGGACCGCTACAGGCACCGGCGGGTTGGCAACAAGATATGGCACAGCGATTCCAGGGTATTACTAGACCATTGGAGTATGAAGAACACGGGCCCAAGTTCGACTGGTTACTAGGATGTCAGGTGTGTTTGCTAACTTCTTTTTAATCTGTTTGCTACACATTACTGGCTACTGGTTACTTATCGAACCATATTTCATTAATGCAGATCCAACAGCTAGGCTATCCAGAGACTCAGTTGACAGAGCCACAAATCACTCGGTCCTTGGAGGTATACATACTTTGGCTTCTCGGTAAGGTGATGTTCACCGAGAACCATGTCACCACTATCACCGCTCGCTACATCCCTATCGCATTGGAGATCGCCAATGCAACTAGCTACCGACATGATTATCTGAGAGGAGTTGGGGTTCTGCGGTCTTAGCGGCCACGCATCGAGGTATGTGCGTGGTTGCCAACGGAGGGCACCGGTCAGGCCTGCTTGGATGCCCACTCATGTTGCAGCTTTGGTCCCGAGCGGTTTCCTATCGGCCGGCCGGACGTTATGGTTGAGACGCCTTACCCTACAGCTACTTTGGGCGACCCTCTGACTGGACTGTTGGATCCAGATCTAGACCACATTGACTTGCCTACTTTCGGTTCAGGTTGGACACATCGCCAGGTATGTGCAAAGTTACTTGTTACATTCATTATTTAGTTGACATAAACTACGCATGGAGCTAACAAATTATTATTCGCAGAGCCGCTTTTCTCACAGTCAGGTGAGGGGTTGCTACCCCGCACTGTCCGAGCAGTTTGACGTACTGCTAGCGAGTTCGGTGATGTGGGAGCCCTACGGTAATGAAGTATGCTGCTAGATTCCAGAGGGATGGGGACGCCGCACAAATGTCTTTACTATGCGCCAGGGACGAGCCGTATTGGCTCACAAAATCGAAGATCATCTTCGACATGCAGGCAGAGGAGATGAGCCTACATAGAGTAATGAGGCAGTTTGGTCTTCGCCAGTTGACTGATCCTCGTCCTACGGAGAGCGCCATACCTTCAGTCGTACACACGTATGTTTCATTTACACATTACTTCCATATTAACATGATTTATTGACATGACACTAACCATGTTAAATGTTAGGTTGTCGAGGAAGGGAAGTAGCAAGACCGCCACGGGTTGGCTACACAGGGTTGGGGTCTATGTTCAAGAGTGGGACACACGCTGACCAGTCCGGGACTCGAACGATGCGTTTGACATGGAAGAGTTCAACAGTACTTGGATAGCTACATGAGCGCCACCGACTATGCATCACGCAGCAATCTCACCCGGAGGAGATGCCGGGCGCGCTACTTGGGATAGTTATCCGAGCCGTCAGTGGGCAGCGGACAACACGCGGTATGTTCTTCATCTAATGCACCTATTTATTACATAGTTTTCCATCTATATATGGCGAACCTTGTGGTGTCTCTTGCGAGCACGGTGTTAGTCGATCTTGAGACGGAGAGTGCTGAGTCTGACGCTCTCTTCGTCCGTACCCTACTTATTCACCGGCGGGACCGGAGACTGGCTGAGTCGCCTCGAGGAGAAGATACGGCATATCTACGGGTTATCACGTGCACCGCCCTTGGACATTGCTCACCACCCGGCACCACAGGCGTCCTCCGCGGCACTCGACGCACCACCAAGCGGCAGCAGCCACCCTCGCCCTCGGACGGGCTCCCGTCCACGGCTTACACCACAGACGACTCGAGACCTCCTCCCCCAGACCAGCCGGAGGTTCGGCGTGGCATCAGCAGTCTTCTTCTTTACATTTGGCAGCGGCAAGAGCCACCTTTGCACGATGGAGGTTCGTCGTGGCAGCACCAGCAGCAGCCACCTTTGCACGATGGAGGTTCGTCGTGGCAGCACCAGCAGCAGGAGCCTTGGGGTCACCCTCCCATGCCAAACTACGGGTTTCGCCCACAGCCACAGCCACAGGGTATGTGTCTTACAAGATAAGCGTCGAGGCTCAGTTCATGTCAAGTTCTTACATACTTTGTTTTTATGTGCAGGAGCATTGAATGCAGGTCTATGCCTGGCTATCACCGTTCGTGTCCGGATCCGCTGGATCGATCAGACGTTGATCATAGCACTCAGATTTCATGACGCAGATTGGCTGAACATTTTTCAGACTCACCTGACCCCCACAGAGACTCAAGACGATGAGCACGGGTCGGTGATTCCTCCCGACAGGTTCGGCCGCCTGAGTTCGGTTGGACGACGCCTCTAACCCACCACCCGAGCGTCACGAGACATATATTTATCTATGTATGAGACATATATTTATCTATGTATGAGACATGTCTATCTATGCATGAGACATCTACTTATGTATGAGACATATATTTACCTATATATGAGACATCATTCTATCATTTCACGATTTTTATTGCAACACAGTTCAACATAACTTGCAACACAGTTCAACATAACTTGCGGTACATAAATAAGAGTCCTATCAATCCCTAGCATGATGCCTTTCCCTTTCCCTTCGATGATGCCTCGCCCTTTCCCTTGGACGATCCCTCGCACTTGCTCTTCTTGGCCTGCTCTTTCTTCTTCTCCTGCCTCTTGTCCCACTCAGCTCTCGCCTTGCTTCCAACGGGTGGCGGCATGAAGATATCATCCTCATCTTCGCTCTCTTCTATGCAGGCCCTACGTGCCACAGCCTGCTTCGTCATGTCAGCTTGACTCTTCTTGGCCTGCTCTTTCTTCTTCTCCTGCCTCTTGTCCCACTCAGCTCTTGCCTTGCTTCCAACGGGTGGCGGCATGAAGATATCATCCTCATCTTCGCTATCTTCTATCCAGGACCAAGGTGTATTAGCCACCTCCATCATGCGAGCTTCACTCTTGAAGGTGAGCTTGTCCCACCTTGCCTTGATCCTGAGAAGCTCTGCTCGTACCTGACTTGGGGTCTTCAGTTTCCACCCTCTTCGATGAAGTGACTTACCAAGTATAACGAGAGCATCATGGTTCGATACCAACGTATCCCAGTCGGCTGGTTTATCGCCTATCTCAACAGTTCTGGCTATGAAGAAAAGCCCAATGGACATATCTACAGGCCAGGGAGACGCGTCGGTCATAGTGGAGAGGAGTGGAGGGAAATGCGAGAGCAAGAGGAGAGGAGGGAAATGAGAGAGTAAGAGGAGGAAGAGATGAACTGGTAAAGGATACATCTCGTTGCCCGGATTTATAGAGGCACCGAAGCGAATAGGCGGGAAAAAAAGGCGGGAAGTAGTGGCGGGAAAAAAAGGGCGGGAAGTAGTGGCGGGAACAAAGGGCGGGAAGTACTGGCGGGAAAAATCGGCGCGATGGCGGGAAAAATCGGCGCGAAGGATTGGCGAGAAAAACAGCGGCGGAAGGTTAGGGCTGCATTGATCATGCAGGATTTTGTCAGGGGCAGGACGATTAGGCAATCGGTCTAGGTCTGGCCGATTGCACTAATCGGCTGGGCTGACGATCGAGCCAATCGGCTTGCTCGCCGATCGCATGTGTGGGCGAGTGCCATGCATGGTGCCACATGCCGGCCGAGCTAACCGATTGGCCCAGTCGGCTTGCCCCTGGCCGACAAAGCGCTAGATCTGGAATTTCGAAAAAACGCATAATAGAACTCAAATTAAATAATTAATTCGTATTATTTAAAAAAAATCGCTAAAACCCATCTAGGGTTCCATCCCCTCGTCGGCGACGTCGCTGGTCCTAGGGCCTTGGAGGTGTGGCAGACCATGGACTCTCGCCGGCGGGAGGTTTTTTACTATTTGTTTAGCCAGTTTTTTAGTGTTTTCTTTGGAACGTAGAGGCAATGGCTACATCTTGGAGTTAGAATGAAGTCCTCCCTGCTCTATCCATGCTAAACGGAAGAAGGGTGGTGTCGTTTCTCCGGCAGATCTCTTGGGATCATGTCCTATTTTCCTCTTTGTTGGAGTGAGTTTAGGTGGGTCTCTTTCGATCTATGGTTGTCATCGTTGACGATGTTTGCTGCTCTGGTGCGCTGGACCACTGTGACCTTAGCACAATAAGCTCTACTATGATAAGCTTTGTTCGGCTCCGGCGATAGAGGGGCGAGGATGGCGGCGTGCCTTCAACTCGCGCTAGTGTTTCTAGCCGTCGCTAGATGGTTCGGTGACCTATTTGTAAATTTTATTATTTTTAGGCCTTTTTATACTGCTGTTGATGATTTTTAATAGATCGGTAAAATTTTGCAAGAAAAAAAAATGGCCTTCGGCTTCGAGTCAAGCAATCGACTAAGTCTAAATCCACTTAGTTTACTGAGAATGTCACAACTATCATCAAGCAGAGCCAGCTTGCATTGCATATTTGCACATGCGCTCGCGTGCCTAATCCGGTCGCGCCTGAGAGAGCACCAGCTTGTACAGTTCACAACGTTTTGTCAAGATGTGATCTGGTTTGTCATCTGGTTCACATCGTTTCGTCCGACCAACTTTTGCTTCCACTTGTTCCTCCACGTGATAATTATTCCATCTGTTCGTCTACCTCCGGCCAGGCACACGCCTCAAGCTGGCGAGCTTATCTCGTAATTAAGTGAAACTGATACGTGCGTGCGTGCGTGCCTTGATGATTGGCTGCAGACTGTCCATTTGTTTTCTGCCGGGACGCACCTACAGTACGTACGCGACGTACCACGGGCCGCCGTACCGTTATCACAGCAAGCTAGTGCGGGCATGATCGACAAGCTACTTTGTCCAGTATCTGCTACCTCCGTTTTTAAATATAGATGTTTTAGCTTTATGATGTGAAGTAGACGTATCTAGACTTATTTTAGTGTCTAGATACATTCTCTTCACAAGCCTAAAACATCTTATATTTTAAAACGGGGGAAGTATATATATTCCAGGGCCGCACCCGGACCAAGTTCAAAAATGTATCTAAAACATTAAAATCTGAACATTTACATGAGTGTGCACCTGATGAGCAAACGGGGGCCACACCCCTGCTGCAGCGCGGCAACACGACTTCACGGATCCTCTCAGGCTCGGTCGGCCGGTTAGGGCCTAGTTTGTCCTGCTGCTGCATCCGGTCGGCTACCTTTTCGGCAGCGGAGGTTGTTCCCTCCCACATGCCGATGTACTACGGACCCTCGATAGAGTGTCTGTCTCTCTGTTTTACTTCTCTCACTACGTAGATCACGGTGAGACGGCGATGGTGATTGCAAGACCGTGGTGGCACGCTAGTAGGTGGGAAGATTGATGGAGTGTTACAAAATGCCCTGAGTGTTGTCTTTTGGGGGTCAGGAGAAATCCATGTCGTCGCGGCACCGACGTGGTGACGCCTACAGGTGTTCTTCAGGAAAGTTGGCTTTCTCTTGTCCCGCAACAGCACAAAGTGCATAGCGTCGTTGAAAAGAATTGGTTCATCCTCTGTGCCAACTTCTGAATCAGATGGCACCATGTTGTTTTCCATGACTGTCTATCGGTTTTAGGAATAAAAGAACATATGAGAAACCTAGTGAGCAAATTATAAGCACATCATATACGTTTGAGGAAAGAAAAGGGCACTAAATTTTATAAAAATGTATAGATTATGGAGCACTTACCGTTATTTCTTTCACATTACCATTTGAAAGAAGTTCATTGAAATATTTCATCTTCTTAAATTTTTTAGGCTTGATTCAGATAAGCTGATAGGGGACACGCGAAGATATGTGCTAATATGTTGGACGGTGGAGAATGTACCGAGGGACAAGTTCAACCGTTCGATCAACCAAGGAGTGGTGCTGAAGCCTCCTCTTGGCCATCGGATCGCTGTCGGGCCTCACCTGATCTCTGCTCTTCTTGGATCTCATGTCTCCTGAACTTAGTTAACCAGTAAAAGTAATCGAAAAAAAAGCCTCTAGTTCACGTTTCACCATCCGTACGGAGACGTACGGATCGGCCATACGGAAAGTCATTAGCTGCACGTTTATGGGTGTTTGATTAATCGAGATCGGCTCAGTACTTATCCATCACATCAGAGAATTGTTTTCCCGGCAAGTTACTTGATCGGACAGGAGGGTGGCAGTTTCGCAGGCATTGTACATCTCTTTTGCTGGAGTACAATTGGCCGATTCAAAAACCAGGTAAAATATACTCCCTCCGTCTCAAAATAGATGTCTCAGATTTGTTAAAATTTAAATAAATTTAGACACTATTTAATATATAGATTCATCTAAATTTTGATAAATCTAAGACATCTATTTAAGGACGGAGGGAGTAATACACTTGTGATGAATAAACGAGCTTGACGGTGCATGGTTCTACATCCAACCGCCATGTACTTGTCTGAGCAAAGTCTGAACTCTCTAGAGCGAATATATTGTTGTTGGGCAAGTTTTAGAATGCATTTCGCATAGTAGCTAGCCGCCTGTCTGGCAATTGAAACATACTCCCTCCGTTTTAAAATATAAGATGTTTTAGCTTTGTGAAGCAAATATATCTAGACTTATTTTAGTATGTAGGTTCACTCATGTTTAGAGTGAATCTACACACTAAAACAAAGTCTAGATAAATTCTCTTCATAAACCTAAAACATCTTATATTTTAAAACGGAGGGGTACTACACACATGCTACATGTGAATTTTGGCTGAGCCAGGTAAAACAATAGTCACGGCGGTAAAATCAGCGCGGGTAAATTTTCACATGCTTACAAAGAAAGTTTGGAAACATGACAGCAATGTAACGACCATTTTCTCCATTTCCCTCGAGCAGTGACAGTTCATATACAAAAGCATACTCCCCTTTAGATTAATCCAAAGTGTTAGTAAAGTGGTGGTGGTCCAGTGGAGTAACTAAACTAGACGATGATGCTTGTCCCCTCTCCCCTTTGGTTCATAAATTACCCCAAGTTGCTCAAGATAATTTGGATCTTAATACTACTACTTCAAGTAGAAGTAGTTGGTAGGAATGATAGTAGTTTTAGCTGACTTGGTCGAATCATAGCTAGGGATTGAAACCAAAGAGCCTGTCGGAACTTTCCTGGAAGCAGCGCCCTAATAATCTAATCAAGCCTGAGTTAGGAACCGCGCTAAACTAATTATACTATAACTAGTAGCAGCATATACCAATCCTCAATGTTTTAATTAGATGTCCATTCATCAATCAAAGTTAAATAAACGGTAGTGTATGTCGTCACTACTTAAGCAGCCGTGTTGAGCAGAGGCACCTGTGTATGCCCTGATATTGACAAAAAGTGCTCCATCGACAGGTTCATCCATGCATGGTGGCAAACATGTACGTGTATCTTCTCTATGGTCGAGACCACTTCTGTAATAATTCATCTCATATACTTCCTTCGTTTAAAAATATAAGATGTTTTAGGTTAGTGAAGGTAAGTGTGCAGATTCATTTGAACGTACACATTAAAAGATGTCTAGATACATTATCTTCGTGAATCTAAAACATCTTATATTTATAAACGGGGTGAGTACTTATCTAAACTAGACGATGCTTGTCCCCTCGGAATGACTTTTTATCGTTCCAAAAAAGCGAGAGAATGTTATGAGCATTGTGCAATGTGCCACTGCGTATGAACACGTATAAAATCAACGTTCCGGCAATGACCTGACTGACCTCACTCTCTCTGCTTGTGCCTCGATGGTCATCTCTGCTTGCTCTGGGCTGATGTGCGACATTTCGTCCTGGCCTGTAGACCGCAGGGTCTTCGGAGACTTGTGCAAGGACAGAGACTGATGATCATGACTGTCCATTCTTTCTCTACTTGTCAAACTTTTTTTGTTTTTTTGAACGGGGTCAAACTTTTTTGTGAAGAATTTGGGAGTAGAGAGAGAGAGAGAAGTTTCAAACGATGGACGGAGGATTCTTGTTTGCACCACCGATCGTACGTACGTGGATCGCATGATCAATAGAGTAGGAAGTAGAACTATACATGGCAAAGCTCAAATGCTCCCAACTCCAAAATCCAGCTTGCCTTCCAGTCTAATTTCTCCATCGGCCAATCTTTCTCAAATGCTACCAAGATTACTTGGAAGCAAAGCCAAACTAAATGGTGGTGGTGCTACGTGCTGTCCGGCCGCGGAAAAGGATGGACCGGCAGGATTTTGATCTGGTTCGTTGTGCTGTGGTACATTTCTCTGTCCATTATTGGGTGGCCGTAGAGACAAGTCAAGCATGCAAATGTCCATCCCTTGTCTTCTTGTTTGAAATGAAGAGCCAAAAACTGAGGTCTGTTAGATGTATAGATCTGTATATTGTATTTTCCCTATATGTTAGGGAGCTTTCTGCATATTTGCCCTGTACTTGTACCATATATTGTGGCATTTGGCCTCTAGAGAAATATAACTTGTCTATTCCTAACATGGTGTCACAGCCGGTTTTAGGGTTCCCGTGCCCAGCGGTCCTCTGCTTGTGACTGCCGCTGCCGTCAGCTTGCCCCGGTGATCGCCGGTTCCCGTTCTGGCCGCTTGCGTGAAGTCTTCTTGTTCTCCACTCCCCGGATTCCAGATCATGTTCTTCTGCAGATCGATTTCCCAGATTTCAGATCGGATTGGCCCCGATCAGATCTGCCCGTGATCTGCCCGTCAGCTACACCCGACGGGACTCCTCCCTCTGGACGGCCCCCGCCCCTCCTGGTCCCGCACGGTCCCGTCAACCTGCTCCGCCTGGTCCTGTCGCCCCGACGGGACGATTCCTCCTCTTGTCGCCCTGCTGGTTTGCATGCGACTGCCACCACCGATCTGATCTGGTCGGGCCTGCCACCACCGTCCTCTTCAATCTGCGCGTGACCGGCCGTCCTTTGCTCCTTGCACATACACCCTCTCGCCCGCCCGATTCACACGCGATTGTCCTGACCCCCTCACGCCGCCTTTGTCGATGGCTGGGACCACCTACTGCTGGGCCTCCGCCCGCCCGTCTGCTGGCAGGGCCACCTGCCACGCTGAGCCTCCACGCTGCCGCCCGTCTGGTCGTTCTGGCCGTCTGATCTGTAAAAAAAAGCAAGCAAGCGATATGTCTTCTTCCTCGGGTTATGTTGCGATTCCTCGCTGCCCGGTGATCTTCGATGGCGCGAATTATCCTGATTTCGCTGCCTTTATGCGCGTCCACATGCGCGGTCTCCGTCTTTGGGGTGTGCTCTCCGGCGAGGTCTCATGTCCGCTGTGCCCCCCTGCTCCTGTGGCTCCTCTTCCGCCGACACCGATTGTTCTCGGTGCTGATGCTTATCAAGAGGCCAAGGATGCTGCTCAGAGTGCTGATGATAGTGTTGTTGCTGCTTATGACCTGAAGTTCAAGCAGTATTCTTCTGATCTTGAGGCCTATCGACACGCTCTGACTGCTTACACTCAGTGGGTTGATGAGGATGCTCGTGCTGCTGCTGTTCTCACCTCCAGTGTTCTGCCACAGTATGCTGCTGAGTTCATGAGTCTCCCTACTGTTGCCGCTCAGTGGGCCCATCTTCGTCAGCGCTATCAGCCATCTGGGGATGCTCTTTACCTATCTGTGGTTCGCCAGGAGCATGCTCTCCAGCAGGGTGATTCTACTATTGATGAGTTCTATACTCAGAGTGCTGCTATATGGCGTCAGCTTGATTCTCTCCGTACTGCTGTTTGTGGCACATGCTCGTGCTGTCAGATTGTGCGCTCGGATTTGGAGTTTCACCGCATCTATGAGTTTCTATCTCGGCTTGGCCAGGAGTTTGAGCCCCGACGTGCTCAGCTGAATGCTCGTGGTCGTGTTCCGCTCTCTGAGGTGTTGTCTGAGCTTCGGGCTGAGGAGACCCATCTCCGTGGTGCTGGTCTTCTTGCGGTTCCGTCTGTGCTTGCTACTCGTGGTGCTCCCTTGTCGTCTGCTCCCTCGACTCAGCCGCGGTCCCCTGTGCCGCCGCCGCCGATACTACCCACTCCTCCAGGTCAGGGTCAGGGTCAGCTTCAGCACCAGCAGCCTCAGGGTCAGAGTCAGCACCAGTAGGCTCGATAGCGAAGGCCACAACCGGGACAGACAAAAGAAGAGCTCTACCAGTCACGGGGGCTCCGTCCTTCTCACCACCGCGGTCGGTAAGATCCGGCCTTGAGTGCTACTTGACCTCTTATTCATTACACGCCCCATTGTAGCTAGCCATAGTTGCAATGCTTGAAAAAGGTCGATCGTCTACCTAGGGGAGGAGGATTTTGTTGCGCCCGTTGCAGCCTTTAGGTTTATATCGTTTGGCGAGAGTGAGGAAGGAAGACGGGTCCGAACGTCCGGCCACACTCCAGACTCTTTAAACAGGCCGGTCGGCGAGAGATCCAGACTCTTTAAACAGGCCGGTCGACAAGATACAATATAGCGTTCGAGTCAACCACGACATACGCGGACGACGTGTGAAGAGACCAAAACGTACACGAACATGTGCGTTGATTGACGACGGACGAAAATTTGACCACGACGAAAACCACTGTAAGACTTATTATATAGTAGAGATAAAAGATAAAAGATAGAAGTTGAAAACGTATTTTCGATGAACGAAAACGTATTTAACTAACCTACCTCAAGAAAAATTAGTAGATAGATAGATAGATAGATTTATAGTATGATGCATGCAGGTTCTTTTTTGTTTAAAAAAAGGGACCAAGACGAAGTGTAATGTTCCCTCTATCTCATATTAGGTTGCGCATAATTTTACTTGCTAGTCATAAAACCGATTGCAATTTCTGTTTAATTGAGGCATATACTCCAGCCATCGTGTGTTTTTTTTTTTTTTTGAGGAAACTTCGTGTGTTTCCTACCTGGGCTCGTTTACCTGGATTTTTTCTATGTACCGAAGCCTTTCCTTTTTTTTTTTTTTTGAGGAGGCCGGTCGCTAGAGTCCTATTAATTTACGTGTTGAGATGGTTTAAAAAAAATTACGTGTTGAGATGCAACGTGATCGTGTCGAACGGACTACACAGTAACGTTACCGCTAACCCCTTATAAAATCCGAACAATAAATTTTAGATCTAATGGTCAAAAGTAATTTTGATGATGTGGACTCACCTGGTGTCTCCTTTAGACATATCCTTATATTATTTTTAAGTATATAATAGAATAGATAGATGTTAATCGCGCCGCGAGGGCAACATTTGGTCACCCTCACGAAAAAATTAAAGAATGGAAGCTGTTCGTGGCCGTAGGTGTGACGGAGACCACAAGGGCGTCCACACCAATACCATTTGACTCTGGCTCCGTCGCAGCCTCTCGTGGACCGCGATGTCTTTGCCGTCGTTCCTACTGCTCTTCTAGCCACTCACTCTCCTTGCGCAATGCATTGATCGTCATGGCAGTTTCTCTGCTTGCTCTGGGGAGTGGGGCCTGGGCTGATGTGCGACGTTTCGTCTGGGTCTTACAAGGCTTGTGCGACTCATGATCATTACTGTCCATTCTTCTTTCAACCGATGTGACTAGACCTACCAATTTTTTTTTGTGTGAAGAATTTGGAAGTTTCAAACGATGGACGGAGGATTCTTGCTTGCTTTGCCTGGTGCTCGACCGGCGACAAGTCAAGCGCGTGCGTGCACCACGTCCAAAGTCATCAAGCTTGCCTTTCATTGTTTCTCCATCGGCCAATCTGTTTCGCCACCAAGATTGCTTGGAAGCGAAGTTAAATGGCGGTGCTACATGCTGCCCGGCCGCGGAGAAGGATGGAACGGCAGAATTTTGATCTGGTTTGTTGTGTTTGTGGTATACTACATTTCTATGTCCAATCGGGTGCCTGTAGAGACAAGCAAGTTAAGATGATTAATAAACATATATGGTCTTCGAGCCAAGCAATCAGCCAAGTCTCCATCCACTTAGTTTACCGAAGAATATCACAGAAATAACCAAGCAAATGTTTTTGAATCGGTTTCTTTATTGCTTGAAACAGCAGGGACATTATCCCGGGGAAATATACATAATGCTATTATCTTAGGTAAATAATTGCAAAGATTAGGTCACCGATGGATGTTGTCCATCGCCTATGGTTTGAAGCAGGTACCATTTCCATTGAAAACTTGAGAAATATTTGAAATCTAATCCAACTTGACTCTTCTAAATACAACATGTCACTCTAGTAGATGACACAAGAGGTTGCATTTCCTGTCCAATTAAATTCAGGTAGCACGTCATGCAAAGTCAGCCAACCAATGTAGCATTATAATCGAGTAATCAAGCTTCATCCATTTAGTTTACATAACATATGACAACAACCACATCACAAATCGGTCAACAACATAGTTTCTCTTCCTTCATCATGCAATTTTTTTTATTGATCCTTCTCCTATTGGTTTAAAGAAGATGCAATTATCGTAAAGAAGAAACTACTCTCACTAGCTAAATTACACTAGCGCGCCCAAAATGCCAAAAGGAAGGAAAGCCAAGGATCAATCTCTACAAGATTTGGTGTTTCCATTGTCTATAGTTTTTTTTTTGTTGATTTTTGTTAGCTGTTTGAAGGAGGTGACAAACTATTCCCACGTAGTAAATTACATTAGGGCACCAATAATGCTAAAACAAGGCTTGTGCAAAAATTAGTTTTTCGTTCTCTATAGTATATGATTTTTGTTGATTTTTCTTAGTTGTTTGAAGCCGGTGACATTTTCAATTATTTAAAAACAAACTATCCCGCTTGCTCAATTACATTAAGACACCAAGAAAGCTATAAAAAGTGTATGCAGAAATTAGTCTTTTCCGTTCTCTATAGATCAGGGCAGCTAGTCCAACCCATCACAATATTTTAGCTTCCAATGCGTTGGCCGTTGTCTTCTCTCTTGATTTCACCATGTCATCGATCTTGTCCCTCAAAATTGCGGGACAATCGCTAGATGGGGGAGTGGGCGCCGCCTGCGCTGCGGTCTTCTTCCTCGCCATCGACCGCTGCTTCACCCCTGTGACCTTCTTCCGATTCCCGAGAGCCACCGCGGGACCGGTCGCACTGGACACCTCGCTTGCTGTGGCAGCGACATGGGCGCGACCGGTGTTTCCCAGCCGCTTCCGCTTGTTGGGCAGCGTGCGTCGACCACCGGAACCGAAGAAGGGGTCGATTCGTCCGGAGAAGATGAAGGGACGACGGGAGCCCTGCCGGAGGAGCTCATGGCGGCGCAAGAGAGGCGGGAGAGAGATGGGCGACGGAGATATTGGCCGCGGCGAAAGTGGGAAGAGGACACAAGCTGAAACTTCTGTCGCGCCAAAGTTTTCGTGATATAGAGGGCACCCTCGGTTCGGTGCCAAAGCCCTCGTTTCTATGGTTTCGGCGGGGAGAATTCCCGTCCCCCTCACAGGCCGAACGATAATAGGGGCTCTATTTTGCGTGTTATTAGGGGCATAACCTTTAGCCGGTGGTTATTATAAGGGTTTGTGCTAGATAAGGGGACTGCTAGAGTTGCTCTAATATAGATAGATCTTCCTTGCGTCACCTTGGCCTATTAATATTTTTCCCTACACATCACTCTTCACGCACGCACGCACGGCAGCATATGCTGTCTTAGTTCCTCCGTCGCTCGATGGTGATTGATCATGCCTCGCTTTTGGAGTAAATATTTCATCTTCTTAAATTTTCTTACATTTGATTCAGAGAAGCTGATGGGGACACGGATGTGTTGGACGGTGGAGACCGTACCGAGGGATAAATTGGACCGTTCGATCAACCAAGAACAGCACAGAAGCCTCCTCGTGGCCATCGGATCGCTGTCAGACCTCACCTGCTCTCTGCTCATCTGAACTTAGTTAACCGGTAAAAATAAACGGAATAAAAGCCTCTAGTTCATGGTTCACCATCCGTACGGAGACGTACGGATCGGCCATACGGGAAGTCCTTAGCTGCACGTTTATGGGTGTGTGATTTTTTTTCTTCAAAATGGGGAGCAAATCCCGGGCCTCTGCATTTAGCGATACACACATCCTTTATTTATTATTAGAACCACATTGTTTGATAAAAATTATTATAAATATCATACAAACCAGAACCGTCAAAGCAAAACACCGAGCAAAAACGATAACCGTATAGCCAGCTTCCCAACGAGATCTATCAAACCTCTATCTACCTGTTTCGACCGCGTCCCTTGGTCACCCACACTGTTGCTACTCGTCAAGAGAAGCTGGAGTACCTTGGCATGGCATCACAAACTCAAGCAAAATGAGCCCTAGAACCGCACATCATATCCACGGAGTTGCGCCCACGCACACACTCCGGATGTCGCTGCCTTCATAATCTTCCGCCAACCCGTCGTCAGCATGTAGATCGATGCGCAGACTGTCGCCACACCAGCCACCGACACCACCTCGATGCCAAGCAGCACCACCCCCACGCGCTAGCCACTCCACCCCTCATGCCGCTTCAATCCAACGCTGCTCCACAGACGATGCTCCCAGGAGAGAAACGATACAGACACCGCGGCACCGCCATCGCCCGACCCGAAGATCTTAGGGCTTCCCCTGGAGTAGCACGAGTGAGGTCGACACAAGGTGCATGGCGATGCCTTCATCAAGGTAACGACGTGGTAACGCCGCCATCGTCTGCCAATGGCTCGGTTTTCACCGGCACCTAGGTTTCCCCGCCTCGCTGCCGGTACTGGGAGACGGATCGCGAGATCTGCCAATCCAGCCGCAGGCTGGCCACCTTCGACGGAGAAGATGACCACCTCCAGCAAACCCAGGGCCTCCGCCCCGAGCGCCCTCATGATGCAAAGTAGGCCGCGAAAGACCTCCGGATGACGCCGACCAACGTCGAGTAGGCGAGGGACCGATCTAGGAACCCTAGATCTCGCCACCACCCGCTGCCCTGCCGCCTAGGGGCCGTTGCCGTCGAAGATCACCGATCGCCGCCCACCCGCCATCACTGCTACAGATCCGCTGGAGCGCCGTCGCCGTTGCCTGGATCTCAAGCTGCTGCCGCCATGGAAGCGACACGCGAGAGGGCTGGGGCCCCGCCGCCGCCTCGCCGCTAGAGCTTTATCCAGCGACTGATCCGGAAACGGCGGAGAGGATGGGGCGAGCGGGAGGGGGCGGCTGGCCAGGGGCGCGGGTGTCGACCCGGTGCGGCGGCGGCACCGCGCGGGGTCGAGAGGAGGAGGGGTCGGGCCAACGTGCTGATTCTAGTCTTTTGGCATAATTCTAGGAGAACCTAATTTTTCATCACATCAGTTTCCAAATCACATCACATCACATCAGTTTCCAAATCACGCAAAATTGTTTCCCCGACAAGCTACTTGATCGGGCAGGAGGGTGGCAGTTTCATCCGGCATTACGGCAATAATTCGTCCTCCTTCCTAAAATAAGTGAAAAAAAAAATTATCTGGATGCATATAGGTACTGTAACCCCGCATTGCATATCATCTCTTCCGGAGTACAATTGGCCGATTCAAACGACGTAACCACCTAAGCCGCACCCTGAAGAAGAAGACTCGGTGCACATCGTCTTCGATTGAATGCTCTTCAGTGTTATTCCTCCCCTAGGTGTTGGGCCTGATAGTTTGTTTGTGATGTAAGGGGTGTTTAGACTTTGTTTTAGTTCTTGCTTCCACACTGGGTTTTTAGATGTAGTGGTGTGTGTTCTGTTGTGTGTGGAACTCGGGTGGTCTCATCTTTTCAATAAAATAGGGCTGAGGAAACGTTCCCTTTTCATCTAACAAAATTGTATATCATCTCTTTCGGAGTACAGTTGGCCTATTCAAACGACGTAACTATTGAAATGCATGCATTAGCCAACGCAACCAAAAGTCCGAATTGATAGAAAAGGCTAGGCAATATATTTCAACACTCACCCTACGTCTTTCGTCCTTTGGCCTATTGTGACGTATGTTTTGGGGAGCCGCAATATTTGTTTTTAATTTTTGCGTTGGTCAGAATTTGATCCCAGGATCTCCTGCTCTGATACCATATTAAACTGCATGCACTAGCCAACACAACCAAAAGTCCGAACTGATAGAAAGGACTAGGCAATATATTTCAACAGTAACCACCTAGAATGCACTTGTGATGAATAAACAAGCTTTGGTGGAACATGGTCGTACATTCAACCGCTATGCACTTGTCAAAGCAAAGTCTGAACTGGTCTGAACTCTCGGAAGCAGCAGCAGGAAGCAAAATGTAGTCGGGCACACCTTGTCGCTCAAGTAAACGTACGTTGCCCGGTCCGTATAGCCTCGCATGCTAGACGTGGTCTTGTACGGTTGACACATACACATCCATGTGAATTTTTGGCGGAGCCAGCAGGCAAAACAATGGTTAGGGCAGTAAAATCAGTGTGGGTAAATTTTTACATACTTGCAAAGAAAATTGGAAACATGGCATCAATGTAATGACCATTTCTCCCTTTCCCTCTAGCAGTTACAAATACATATACTAAAACATAGTATACCCTCCGTTTAAAAATATAAGATATTTTAGCTTTATAAAATAAACGTATTTAGACATCATTTAGTGTATAGGTTTATCGGAACCTTTACGAACCTATACACTAAAACACATCTAAATACATTCGATTCACATTGCTAAAACGTCTCGAAAGTATTAGTAAAAGGGTGGTGGTCCTATGGAGTGAATAAACTATACGATGCTTGTCCCCTCTCCCCCTTTGGATTAGTAATAAATTGCTCCAGGTTGTCCAAGATAATCTGAATCTTAATAGTGGCAGTAGTTTTAGCTGACTTGGTGGAATCATGGGGATCCAAAATAAAGAGGAGAGCCTCTCGGAACTTTCCCGGAAGCAGCGCCCTAATCTAATCATGCCTGATTACGAACCGTGCTAAACTAATATAAGCAGCATGTATTATTTTTCTTAGATGTCCATTGATCAAACAGTATATGCCTTGATATTGACAAAATTGCTCCATCGACAGGTTCCATCAATGGCAAACATGTACGTGTATCTTCTCTTCGGTGGAGACCACTTTCGTAATACTTCCTTGAATACATATTAATGATCCTAACTTTATTTACAATCAAATATACTCTCTTTCCGTCCTAAAATAGATGACTTAAATTTATTAAAATTTAAATAAATCTAGACACTATTTAGTGCATAGTTTATCTAAATTTTAAAAAATATAAGACATCTATTTTAAGACGAAGAGAGTATTTTGTTTAGTATTTAGATGAGATGCATTTTTATCTAGATAAAAATTAAGCCTAATTCATCTCATATAGTATACTCTATTCTCAAGCCTAGAATGCTATGAGCATTGGGCAATGTGCCACTACGTATGAACACGTACAACATCAGCGTTCCGGCAATGACATGACTGACAGTGGTATGCGCGCAACATCGTCAGCCTTCCCACACAAAATTAAAGAATGGAAGCGGTTCGTGGCCGTAGGTGTGAATGTGATGGAGACCACAGGGCGTCCGATCGCGTCCACACCATACCATTTGACCCTGGCTCGATCCGTAGCAGACTCTGAGGACCGCGATATCTTTCTGTTCCTAGCGCACTAGTGGCGCAATGCAACTCCCCCCCGTATGTTGGCCCCCGGCACTATACGTGTCTTTTTTTTTGAGATTCGTGCTACTTTTTTACAAAATAATCTTTTTATATTACTTTCTTTGTCTATTACAGTTTTGCTGTTTAGTCCCTAGCGTTTTCAGGTTTTATACATATTCTGTCGCTGATTTGTCAACTCAGATAAAATATTCAACAATATTTATTTTTATTGATTTTCTATAAACTGCATTAAGCAAGATTAATACCAACAATGTTTTACATATTCGCAGCAAATTTGTTTTATTACATATTCACGTCCTTGTTTACAATAGAGTTTCACAAAAAAATTCATGGAATATTTCTTACATATTATTTTTCACAGTTTTTCTATGTAATAATTTTTCACACAAGATTTTTATATAATTTTTTCAACACAAGATTCACAATAGATTCACAAGATTCATAAGATATTCATATAATTTTTTCAAGAGATATTCATATATTTTTATTCACGGAATATTTTTATAATGCCTATATATTTTTCTGCCAAGAATCATAAATGATTCACATAGTTTTTTCAAAGATTATCAAATCTTGTAAGTTTTACAACAAATCTATACAAGATTTTTCAAAAACTTGATAATACATACAAGAATCACAGTGGTGTCATACAAGATTCGCAGCTCAAATCCATGTCTAAAAGCATGAAGAAAAAAAGAAAGATTCATCACGGATTCATCAAAGATTCATACATAATCGCATGAACTAGAACCGGATCCAAATAGAAAATACAAAAGCATTATCTGAAAAAAAGAACAAAGAAACAAAAAGGGAGAGGCCTCCAATCCTCCAGATCTGGCCGGAGCTAGCAAGCAACTGGCCGGAGAACCGGTCGGGCGCGGGGGCAGAGGAGCTTCTGCAGGGACGTGGGAGGCGCGTCGGTACATGTGGAGGAGGCGCCGCGTCAGGGGAGGCGCGTCGGGACCTGGGGAGGGGAGGCTCGTCGGGACGGGGAGCCGCGTCGGAGGAGGCGCCGTGTCGGGGGAGCCACGTCGGGGGAGGAGCACGGGGAGCTCGAGCACAGGGCGTCGCGTCGGGGGAGCGCGAGCTCGAGCTCGATGCTCGTGCAGGCCAAGGCTCGGGCAGGGGAGTGGGCGGGGTGTTGGCACATTGACGGGAGGGAGCAGGATCATTTTGGTGGGAGGAGAGACGGTGTGGCGGCGCTGGGAGGTGTGGCGGCAGGGTGGGTGAGCGTAGGGGTGAGTTAGGGTAAGACGGGTTAGGGTTGGGCTTTTTATACTCCGCTCTAGACTTAGGGTAAATTCTATAACACAAGGAGGGCTAGAATGCAAATATATCAGAGACTCTAATTTACACAAATCTTCAATAAATCTACGGCAAAGATCATGCCAGGGGCCAACCTAGAAAGGGTAAATCCGCGTTCGCTCTATTGGCCACCAGCTACAGCCTACAACCATCTAGCCACTCTCGTTGCTCAATGAATTGATGGCCATGGCTGGGCTGACGTGTGACGTTTCGTCTGGGCGCGTAGACTGCAGGGGTCTTCGAAGACTGTGCAAGACAGAGACCGATGATCATTTACTGTCCATTCTTTCTCTACCTACCAATTATCTTTTTCTTTTTTGAAAAATTTGAAAGTAGAAAGAAAGAAGTTTCAAACGATGGACGGAGGATTCTTGCTTGTCTGCTGGTCGACCGGGGACAAGTCAAGCGCATGCACCACCGATCTTACGTACGTGGATCGCATGATCAACACAACGTACTCCCTCCGTTTAGAAATATAAGATGTTTTAGGTTTATAAAGAAGATGTATCTAAACACGTTTTAATATATAGGTTCAAATGAATCTAGACACTAAAATGTGTCTAGATACATCTCATTCATAAATCTAAACATCTTATATTTCCAAACGGAGGAAGTACATGGCAAAGTTTTAAACACTCCCCCGTCTCAAGTCCTTTGTCTTTCTCCAATCTCTATCGGCCAATCTGTTTCGCTACTCCTCCCGGTTCATATTGATGGGTTTAACTTTGTTTAGATACAACTAGTCTAAATATTTAACTAGATTTATATGAATTTAGCCAAAGCTAATGTTGGATTATTAGGCATAATTTCCACGATTAATTCTAGAATATAAATCATGACAAAACCAGCTACTAACTCATGTAACTCGAACATACTAGATGTACTAAACAACAGGATGATCGGGAACAAATAGCAGCCTAACATGTACTCGCAGAACATGATGAATAACCAAACAGGAGCACGTAGCACGTACCGTTCGGTTGTCGTAGTAGAAACTTTGGGGAAGAGTGATCGCAGCAGATGGCGACGAAGACGGCGGTAGGCAGCACCGCCTGACTTGGATGGAAGACGACCCGTGATGGAGAACTCGAGCAGTCGCGCAGAGCGCTTCCCAAAAACCTTATTCGCCCTCTCCCGTACAGGATCACAAGGGCGAGTGGTTCCGGAGACCTGCTCTCCCGTCCGCCGGTGCACGTCGGCAAGCGGGATGGAGTAGACTACGGTGACGGCGCAAGTAGAGAGGATGGCAAAACCCTAGATTGGTTTTTCGGTGGTGTTGTGGCGGTAGCCGCGCGGGACTTTATAGAGCGGCTCAGGAAACCCTAACGGAGGCGAACGTGGGCCGAGTCCACGTTACGCACGTTCGGGTCGATTCTGAGCCCGCTATCCGGGAGCGACCGAATAATAAGCTAACCGTTTGACACGTCTATCAATTTTCCTGAACAGCAAAATAAAGCTCGGCTCGGCGAGATTCCATAACCAGCTGCCCCTCGCAGCGCCGTGATTTAGACGAGGCGGCGTCGTCGTCGGAGGAGGAGCGCGCGTGTGTATCTCTCTTATTGCCACTCACTTACAAAGTGGTGCAACACTCCACCTTATAAGATGGTGCAACTCTCCTTCAACTTTCCATGTGGGACTAAACTTTAGCTCCCACTCCACTGCCATGTGAGCAGCCACAAACATGGGCCCAAACACATATGGGCTGCCACAAATTTGGGCTTTAAGATTTAGGGAAAATCTGAAATACACATGGGCCTAAATGGATTAGCCCCATTATTTCTAACAATCCCCCACCAGATCTCAAATGCCCATTTGAAGATTTGCCAATCCTTGCTACTTGTTTATATACCAGTGTTTCAGCAGAGACTGTTAAGTTGAACTTCCGCCTAGAATCTTGAACTACGTCTATCAACAACTTGAACAATGGACGAACCTTGAATTGCAAGTTTGGTGCCAATAGATTTCGCTCAAAATCGTAACTAGTACTTGGCTGTCAGTAGCCAACCCCGCGGGTTGGAGCATATGCGTCATACTCCATGGTCTCTTCATGAGTTTACTAGAGATCACCCAAGTCTCATAGACCGCGACGTTTACAGTCGAGCTCATATAGGTGTGTTCTTTCAAGAATGCCCTGTAGGACGGCATCTTTGCTAATTGAAGCCAACAGAAACACATTAAGGCATGTTGCCAACCTGCCTTACAGATTATGAGAGTCATGCATCTTCACATAGAGAGGGTTACAAAATACTCTCCTCAGTCAAACCACTAGCTTGTTCTTCCCAGGTCCTAATTCACGGGATCTCCGATCACATAGGTTGGGTTACCACTAAGGTGTGACATCCATGGGTCTCAACCCCATCTCCCTCGATGCACTTTCTATCACATTTCGTGATAGTCCCTTTGTAAAGGGATCTGCCAGGTTTTTGTCTGTTTGAATATACGTAACAGTTATTACTCCGGAGTTTCTCAATTTCCTGACAGATTTCAAACGTCTCTTCACGTGTCTTGATGACTTCGCGTTATCCTTAGAATTGTTCACTTTGACAATAACAGTTTGGTTGTCACAATTCAAAAATATTGCCGGCACAGGTTTCTCAACCACAGGCAAGTCCATCAAGAGCTCACGCAGCCATTCTGACTCAATAGTGGCTGTGTCTAAAGCAGTAAGTTCTGCTTCCATAGTTGACCTCGTCAATATGGTTTGTCTCTGAGACCTCCATGACATCGCGCCACCTCCAAGGGTAAACACATACCCGCTCGTGGCGTGAGTTCATCAACGCCGAGATCCAATTCGAATCACTATATCCTTCAAGCACAGCAGGATTCCCTGAATAGTGAATCCCATAGCTCATTGTACCACATAGATAGCGCATGACCCTTTCAAGTGCATGCCAATGATCAATACCCGGGTTAGACATGAACCTACTCAACTTGCTCACAGCAAAAGAGATATCGGGTCTTGTAGCGCTTGCTAAGTACATGAGAGAACCAACAACTTGTGAATATTTCAGCTGATCTGTTGGTTCCTTCTTATTCTTTCGTAATGTCAAACTGGGATCATAAGGTGTTGGAGAAGTCTTGCCATCATTAAATCCAAATCGGCTCAAGACCTTCTCAACATAATGAGATTGCGTTAAAGTAATCCCATTCTCGTTCTTAATAAGCTTGATGTTCAGAATGACATCGGCCTCTCCCAGATCTTTCATATCAAAACTCTTTGACAGAAAAACTTGACTTCATTTATCACTTTCATGTTTGTACCAAAGATCAGAATGTCATCCACGTACAAACATAATATAACGCTATCGCCCCCACCATGGCGATAGTAAACACACCTATCAGCCTCATTAATGACAAAGCCAGCAGAAAGTAGAGTTCTGTCAAACTTCTCATGCCATTGCTTAGGTGCTTGTTTCAGGCCATATAAAGATTTCAATAACTTACACACCTTTGTCTCTTCACCTTTTACCACAAACCCATCCGGCTGATCCATATAGATCTCCTCTTCCAACTCTCCATTATGAAAGCTGTCTTCACGTCCATCGATGAACGAGAAGACCATAAGAGCCAGAGATAGTAGTACTCGAATGGTGGTCAGTCTAGCGACAGGTGAATAGGTGTCGAAGTAATCTTCGCCTTCTTTCTGTGTGTAGCCCTTAGCTACAAGACGCGCCTTGTACTTCTCAATAGTACCATCAGGCCTTAGCTTCTTCTTGAACACCCACTTACATCCCACAGGTTTACAACCATAGGGTCGCGATAATTCCCAAGTTCCATTAGAAAGAATCGAGTCCATCTCATTTTGGACAGCTTCTTTCCAATCATCTCGCATCAGAGATGCATATGCCTCGATAATGGATCTAGGAGTATCATCCACAAGGTACACGATGAAGTCATTACCAAAGGATTTTGCAACCCTCTGTCTCTTACTCCTCGTGAGAGGTTCATCGTCATCCTTCTCAAGAAATTCCTCATGTGGTTGTTCAGAATTCTCAATAGATGCACTAGATTCAGGAACTATTTCAGAAGAAATCCTACCAATGCTATGCATATCTTTCATAGGAAAAATATTTTCAAAGAATGTTGCATCACGAGATTCCATTATAGTATCAACATGCATATCGTACCTCAGATTTAACCACTAGAAATCTATAGCCTACACTCAAGTGGAGCATATCCTAGAAAGATACAATCCATGCCTTGGGTCCGAGCTTGGGTTTCTTGGGAATCGGTATGTTGACCTTCGCCAAACACCCCAAGTGCGAGATATGAAAGTGATGGTTTTCTCCCAACCCACTCCTCATAAGGGGTCTTTTCTTTATTCTTGTTAGGAACTCTATTCAGGACATGACATGAAGTCAACAAAGCCTCCCCCCACCATGCCTTTGATAAACCAGCAGTGGCTAACATGGAATTCACCAAGTCACCAACGTGCGGTTTTCCTCTCAACCCCTGCTTGATTGGGGCGAGTAGGGAGGCGTCCTCTCATGAATAATTCCGTGTTCCTGACAGAATTCATCAAATATTTTGGGAAAATACTCACCACCACGATCCGACCTAAGACGCTTGATCTTTCTCTCTAGTTGATTTTCAACTTCGGCCTTATAGATTTTAAAGTAGTCTAAAGCCTCATCTTTAGTTTGCAACAAGTAAACATAGCAGAATTTAGTACATCATCTATCAACGTCATGAAATATCTCTTTTCACCTTTTGTCAACACACCATTCATCTCACATAGATCAGAATGTACGAGTTCTAGAGGTGCCAAGTTTCTCTCCTCGGCAGCCTTGTGAGGCTTTCGAGGTTGCTTTGATTGCACACAACTATGGCACTTAGAACCTTTGGTAATAGTGAAATTCGGAATTAAATTCATGTTGGACAACCGAGACATCAAACCAAAATTAATATGACATAAACGAGAATGCCAAACACTGGTATCATCATTAACACCACCACAGATATGATTCACGGATTTATTACAAAACTCTGAAAGTTAAAATCGGAACAAGCCTCCGAACTCATAACCTTTACCAATAAATTGTCCATGTTTTGAAACAACGACTTTATTAGACTCTAAGACAACCTTAAACCCATCTCGAAGGGAGCCACTAACGAGATTCTTGTTCATAGTAGGGACATGCTGCACGTTCCTCAGCTGCACGATCTTTCCGGAAGTAAACTTCAGATCCACCGTGCCAACACCACGAACAGAAGCATGTGATCCATTCCCCATTAGGACGGAAGAATCCCGAGCGACCTGATAAGAAGTGAACATAGAGACGTCAGCACACACATGAACATTAGCACCCGTATCAAGCCACCAACACGGTGATTGAAATACTGAAAGAACAGTAAATAAATTACCATACCCATCAGTATTGCTAGCGGTCACGACGTTGACAGTCTTGGCCTTTTTCCCTCTGCGGTCTGCGCGTTCTGGACAGTCCTTGGAAAAGTAGCCGGGCTCTCCACAAGTGTAACAAGACAGTTCACTCTTGTCCCTGTTCGTCTTCTTCTTCTTGAAGGTTGTAGTCTTTACAGGCTTGTTAAAGGAGGGTTTGAAGTTCCCTTTGTTCTTGCCTACAGATTTGCCTTTCTGCACAAAGTTGGCAGTAGCATGACTCTCTCCTTTCTCAGTAGTGTCCTTAGCCCGAGCCTTCTCCTCAACATCAAGGGACGCTATCAGATTTTCAACTGATATCTCCTGTCTCTTGTGTTTAAGAGTTGTGGCAAAGTTCCTCCATGAAGGGGGCAACTTAGCAATAATGCAACCTGCCACAAACTTATCGGGTAAGGTACACTTAAGGAGTTCGAGCTCTTTGGCAATGCACTGTATCTCATGAGCTTGTTGAACACAGGAAGGTCCTTTGTCATCTTAAAAT
Source organism: Avena insularis (assembly GCA_023614405.1). Classification (NCBI taxonomy): domain Eukaryota; kingdom Viridiplantae; phylum Streptophyta; class Magnoliopsida; order Poales; family Poaceae; genus Avena; species Avena insularis. Next base: position 366,167,059 of record CM042685.1, on the reverse strand, counting down.
CATGAAAGCTCTCCATGATATACAGTTCACTGCCAGCATCTGCAGCACCAAACTTTGCATCCCAGAGCTCCTTCCCGTCTTTTATGTGCATAAACACATCACACAGACGGTCAAAAAGAATGCTCAGAATACATCCCACAAAGACAGTATTGGCATCGTCGAACTTCTTCTGATCCTCATCAGATATAGTTCCTTCAGATTTGCCTTTACTGATGTGGAACACTTTCATCGTGGTCAGCCAAAGCTCAGCCTTGTACTGCCACCTCTTAAAGTGCACACCGGTAAACTTATCCGGCCTTAGTGCATCGGTAAAACCAGCCATTGTTAATTCAGGAAATTGCCTACAATAAGGTTTTAGGCTTGTTGGATTATTAGGCATAATTTCCACGATTAATTCCAGAATATAAATCATGACAAAACCAGCTACTAGCTCATACTAAACAACAGGGTAATCGGGAACAAATAGCAGCCTAACATGTACTCGCAGAACATGATGAATAACCAAACAGGAGCACGTAGCACGTACCGTTCGGTTGTCGTAGTAGAAACTTTGGGGAAGAGTGATCGCAGCAGATGGCGACGAAGACGGCGGTAGGCAGCACCGCCTGACTTGGATGGAAGACGACCCGTGATGGAGAACTCGAGCAGTCGCGCGGAGCGCTTCCCAAAAACCTTATTCGCCCTCTCCCGTACAGGATCACAAGGGCGAGTGGTTCCGGAGACCTGCTCTACCGTCCGCCGGTGCACGCCGGCAAGCGGGACGTGGACTGAGTCCACGTTACGCACGTTCGGGAGCGACCCGAATAAGCTAACCGTTTGACACGTCTGTCAACTTTCCTGAACAGCAAAATAAAGCTCGGCTCGGCGAGATTCCCGCAACCCGCAGCGCGTGCTGCATAAACACATCACACAGACGGTCAGAAAGAATGCTCAGAATACATCCCACAAAGACAGTATTGGCATCGTCGAACTTCTTCTGATCCTCATCAGATATAGTTCCTTCAGATTTGCCTTTACTGATATGGAACACTTTCATCGTGGTCAGCCAAAGCTCAGCCTTGTACTGCCACCTCTTAAAGTGCACACCGGTAAACTTATCCGGCCTTAGTGCATCGGTAAAACCAGCCATTGTTAATTCAGGAAATTGCCTACAATAAGGTTTTTGGCTTGTTGGATTATTAGGCATAATTTCCACGATTAATTCCAGAATATAAATCATGAAAAAACCAGCTACTAGCTCATACTAAACAACAGGGTGATCGGGAACAAATAGCAGCCTAACATGTACTCGCAGAACATGATGAATAACCAAACAGGAGCACGTAGCACGTACCGTTCGGTTGTCGTAGTAGAAACTTTGGGGAAGAGTGATCGCAGCAGATGGCGAAGACGGCGGCGGCAGCACCGCCTGACTTGGATGAAAGACGACCCGTGATGGAGAACTCGAGCAGTCGCGCAGAGCGCTTCCCAAAAACCTTATTCGCCATCTCCCGTACAGGATCACAAGGGCGAGTGGTTCCGGAGACCTGCTCTACCGTCCGCCGGTGCACGCCGGCAAGCGGGCGTACGAGTCCACGTTACGCACGTTCGGGAGCGACCCGAATAAGCTAACCGTTTGACACGTCTGTCAATTTTCCTGAACAGCAAAATAAAGCTCGGCTCGGCGAGATTCCCGCAACCCGCGGCGCGCGCTGCATAAACACATCACACAGACGGTCAGAAAGAATGCTCAGAATACATCCCACAAAGACAGTATTGGCATCGTCGAACTTCTTCTGATCCTCATCAGATATAGTTCCTTCAGATTTGCCTTTACTGATGTGGAACACTTTCATCGTGGTCAGCCAAAGCTCAGCCTTGTACTGCCACCTCTTAAAGTGCACACCGGTAAACTTATCCGGCCTCAGTGCATCGGTAAAACCAGCCATTGTTAATTCAGGAAATTGCCTACAATAAGGTTTTTGGATTGTTGGATTATTAGGCATAATTTCCACGATTAATTCCAGAATATAAATCATGACAAAACCAGCTACTAGCTCATACTAAACAACAGGATGATCGGAAACAAATAGGAGCCTAACATGTACTCGCAGAACATGATGAATAACCAAACAGGAGCACGTAGCACGTACCGTTCGGTTGTCGTAGTACAAACTTTGGGGAAGAGTGATCGCAGCAGATGGCGACGAAGACGGCGATAGGCAGCACCGCCTGACTTGGATGGAAGACGACCCGTGATGGAGAACTCGAGCAGTCGCGCAGAGCGCTTCCCAAAAACCTTATTCACCATCTCCCGTACAGGATCACAAGGGCGAGTGGTTCCGGAGACCTGCTCTACCGTCCGCCGGTGCACGCCTGCAAGCGGGACGTGGGCCGAGTCCACGTTACGCATGTTCGGGAGCGACCCGAATAAGCTAACCGTTTGACACGTCTGTCAATTTTCCTGAACAGCAAAATAAAGCTCGGCTCGGCGAGATTCCCGCAACCCGCGGCGCGCGCTGCATAAACACATCACACAGACGGTCAGAAAGAATGCTCAGAATACATCCCACAAAGACAGTATTGGCATCGTCGAACTTCTTCTGATCCTCATCAGATATAGTTCCTTCAGATTTGCCTTTACTGATGTGGAACACTTTCATCGTGGTCAGCCAAAGCTCAGCCTTGTACTGCCACCTCTTAAAGTGCACACCGGTAAACTTATCCGCCTCGGCATCGGTAAAACCAGCCATTGTTAATTCAGGAAATTGCCTACAATAAGGTTTTTGGATTGTTGGATTATTAGGCATAATTTCCACGATTAATTCCAGAATATAAATCATGACAAAACCAGCTACTAGCTCATACTAAACAACAGGATGATCGGGAACAAATAGCAGCCTAACATGTACTCGCAGAACATGATGAATAACCAAACAGGAGCACGTACCGTTCGGTTGTCGTAGTACAAACTTTGGGGAAGAGTGATCGCAGCAGATGGCGACGAAGACGGCGGTAGGCAGCACCGCCTGACTTGGATGGAAGACGACCCGTGATGGAGAACTCGAGCAGTCGCGCAGAGCGCTTCCCAAAAACCTTATTCGCCATCTCCCGTACAGGATCACAAGGGCGAGTGGTTCCGGAGACCTGCTCTACGGTGCACGCCGGCAAGCGGGACGTGGGCCGAGTCCACGTTACGCACGTTCGGGAGCGACCCGAATAAGCTAACCGTTTGACACGTCTGTCAATTTTCCTGAACAGCAAAATAAAGCTCGGCTCGGCGAGATTCCCGCAACCCGCGGCGCGCGCTGCATAAACACATCACACAGACGGTCAGAAAGAATGCTCAGAATACATCCCACAAAGACAGTATTGGCATCGTCGAACTTCTTCTGATCCTCATCAGATATAGTTCCTTCAGATTTGCCTTTACTGATGTGGAACACTTTCATCGTGGTCAGCCAAAGCTTAGCCTTGTACTGCCACCTCTTAAAGTGCACACCGGTAAACTTATCCGGCCTCAGTGCATCGGTAAAACCAGCCATTGTTAATTCAGGAAATTGCCTACAATAAGGTTTTTGGATTGTTGGATTATTAGGCATAATTTCCACGATTAATTCCAGAATATAAATCATGACAAAACCAGCTACTAGCTCATACTAAACAACAGGATGATCGGGAACAAATAGCAGCCTAACATGTACTCGCAGAACATGATGAATAACCAAACAGGAGCACGTAGCACGTACCGTTCGGTTGTCGTAGTACAAACTTTGGGGAAGAGTGATCGCAGCAGATGGCGACGAAGACGGCGGTAGGCAGCACCGCCTGACTTGGATGGAAGACGACCCGTGATGGAGAACTTCGGCGATCGCGTGAGCGCTTCCCAAAACCTTATTCGCCATCTCCCGTGACAGGATCACAAGGCGAGTGGTTCCGGAGACCTGCTCTACCGTCCGCCCGGTGCGCCGCAAGCGGACGTGGGCGAGTCCACGTTACGCCGCGTTCGGGCGACCCGAATAAGCTAACCGTTTGACACGTCTGTCAATTTTCCTGAACAGCAAAATAAAGCTCGGCTCGGCGAGATTCCCGCAACCCGCGGCGCGCGCTGCATAAACACATCACACAGACGGTCAGAAAGAATGCTCAGAATACATCCCACAAAGACAGTATTGGCATCGTCGAACTTCTTCTGATCCTCATCAGATATAGTTCCTTCAGATTTGCCTTTACTGATGTGGAACACTTTCATCGTGGTCAGCCAAAGCTCAGCCTTGTACTGCCACCTCTTAAAGTACACACCGGTAAACTTATCCGGTCTCAGTGCATCGGTAAAACCAGCCATTGTTAATTCAGGAAATTTCCTACAATAAGGTTTTTGGATTGTTGGATTATTAGGCATAATTTCCACGATTAATTCCAGAATATAAATCATGACAAAACCAGCTACTAGCTCATACTAAACAACAGGATGATCGGGAACAAATAGCAGCCTAACATGTACTCGCAGAACATGATGAATAACCAAACAGGAGCACGTAGCACGTACCGTTCGGTTGTCGTAGTACAAACTTTGGGGAAGAGTGATCGCAGCAGATGGCGACGAAGACGGCGATAGGCAGCACCGCCTGACTTGGATGGAAGACGACCCGTGATGGAGAACTCGAGCGATCGCGCGGCGCGTCCCAAAAACCTTATTCACCATCTCCCGTACAGGATCACAAGGGCGAGTGGTTCCGGAGACCTGCTCTACCGTCCGCCGGTGCACGCCTGCAAGCGGGACGTGGGCCGAGTCCACGTTACGCACGTTCGGGAGCGACCCGAATAAGCTAACCGTTTGACACGTCTGTCAAGTTTCCTGAACAGCAAAATAAAGCTCGGCTCGGCGAGATTCCCGCAACCCGCGGCGCGCGCTGCATAAACACATCACACAGACGGTCAGAAAGAATGCTCAGAATACATCCCACAAAGACAGTATTGGCATCGTCGAACTTCTTCGATCCTCATCGATATAGTTCCCTCAGGTTTGCCTTTACTGATGTGGAACACTTTCATCGTGGTCAGCCAAAGCTCAGCCTTGTACTGCCACCTCTTAAAGTGCACACCGGTAAACTTATCCGGCCTCAGTGCATCGGTAAAACCAGCCATTGTTAATTCAGGAAATTGCCTACAATAAGGTTTTTGGATTTTTGGATTATTAGGCATAATTTCGATTAATTCCAGAATATAAATCATGACAAAACCAGCTACTAGCTCATACTAAACAACAGGATGATCGGGAACAAATAGCAGCCTAACATGTACTCGCAGAACATGATGAATAACCAAACAGGAGCACGTAGCACGTACCGTTCGGTTGTCGTAGTAGAAACTTTGGGGAAGAGTGATCGCAGCAGATGGCGACGAAGACGGCGGTAGGCAGCACCGCCTGACTTGGATGAAAGACGACCCGTGATGGAGAACTCGAGCAGTCGCGCAGAGCGCTTCCCAAAAACCTTATTCGCCATCTCCGCAGGATCACAAGGGCGAGTGGTTCCGGAGACCTGCTCTACCGTCCGCCGGTGCACGCCGGCAAGCGGGACGTGGGCCGAGTCCACGTTACGCACGTTCGGGAGCGACCCGAATAAGCTAACCGTTTGACACGTCTGTCAATTTTCCTGAACAGCAAAATAAAGCTCGGCTCGTGAGATTCCGCAACCAGCGGTAGCGCTGCATAAACACATCACACAGACGGTCAGAAAGAATGCTCAGAATACATCCCACAAAGACAGTATTGGCATCGTCGAACTTCTTCTGATCCTCATCAGATATAGTTCCTTCAGATTTGCCTTTACTGATGTGGAACACTTTCATCGTGGTCAGCCAAAGCTCAGCCTTGTACTGCCACCTCTTAAAGTGCACACCGGTAAACTTATCCGGCCTCAGTGCATCGGTAAAACCAGCCATTGTTAATTCAGGAAATTGCCTACAATAAGGTTTTTGGATTGTTGGATTATTAGGCATAATTTCCACGATTAATTCCAGAATATAAATCATGACAAAACCAGCTACTAGCTCATACTAAACAACAGGATGATCGGAAACAAATAGCAGCCTAACATGTACTCGCAGAACATGATGAATAACCAAACAGGAGCACGTAGCACGTACCGTTCGGTTGTCGTAGTACAAACTTTGGGGAAGAGTGATCGCAGCAGATGGCGACGAAGACGGCGATAGGCAGCACCGCCTGACTTGGATGGAAGACGACCCGTGATGGAGAACTCGAGCATCAGCAGCGCTTCCCAAAAACCTTATTCACCATCTCCCGTACAGGATCACAAGGGCGAGTGGTTCCGGAGACCTGCTCTACCGTCCGCCGGTGCACGCCGGCAAGCGGGACGTGGGCCGAGTCCACGTTACGCACGTTCGGGAGCGACCCGAATAAGCTAACCGTTTGACACGTCTGTCAATTTTCCTGAACAGCAAAATAAAGCTCGGCTCGGCGAGATTCCCGCAACCAGTAGCGCTGCATAAACACATCACACAGACGGTCAGAAAGAATGCTCAGAATACATCCCACAAAGACAGTATTGGCATCGTCGAACTTCTTCTGATCCTCGTCAGATATAGTTCCCTCAGGTTTGCCTTTACTGATGTGGAACACTTTCATCGTGGTCAGCCAAAGCTCAGCCTTGTACTGCCACCTCTTAAAGTGCACACCGGTAAACTTATCCGGCCTCAGTGCATCGGTAAAACCAGCCATTGTTAATTCAGGAAATTGCCTACAATAAGGTTTTTGGATTGTTGGATTATTAGGCATAATTTCCACGATTAATTCCAGAATATAAATCATGACAAAACCAGCTACTAGCTCATACTAAACAACAGGATGATCGGGAACAAATAGCAGCCTAACATGTACTCGCAGAACATGATGAATAACCAAACAGGAGCACGTAGCACGTACCGTTCGGTTGTCGTAGTACAAACTTTGGGGAAGAGTGATCGCAGCAGATGGCGACGAAGACGGCGGTAGGCAGCACCGCCTGACTTGGATGGAAGACGACCCGTGATGAAGAACTCGAAGCGGCAGCGGCGCTTCCAAAAACCTTATTCGCCATCTCCGTGCAGGATCACAAGGGCGAGTGGTTCCGGAGACCTGCTCTACCGTCCGCGGTGCACGCCCGGCAAGCGGACGTGGGCGAGTCCATGTTACGCCGTTAAGGCGACCGAATAAGCTAACCGTTTGACACGCGTCATCAATTTCCTGAACAGCAAAATAAAGCTCGGCTCGGCGAGATTCCCGCAACCCGCGGCGCGCGCTGCATAAACACATCACACAGACGGTCAGAAAGAATGCTCAGAATACATCCCACAAAGACAGTATTGGCATCGTCGAACTTCTTCTGATCCTCATCAGATATAGTTCCTTCAGATTTGCCTTTACTGATGTGGAACACTTTCATCGTGGTCAGCCAAAGCTTAGCCTTGTACTGCCACCTCTTAAAGTGCACACCGGTAAACTTATCCGGCCTCAGTGCATCGGTAAAACCAGCCATTGTTAATTCAGGAAATTGCCTACAATAAGGTTTTTGGATTTTTGGATTATTAGGCATAATTTCCACGATTAATTCCAGAATATAAATCATGACAAAACCAGCTACTAGCTCATACTAAACAACAGGATGATCGGGAACAAATAGCAGCCTAACATGTACTCGCAGAACATGATGAATAACCAAACAGGAGCACGTAGCACGTACCGTTCGGTTGTCGTAGTACAAACTTTGGGGAAGAGTGATCGCAGCAGATGGCGAAGACGGCGGTAGGAAGACGACCCGTGATGGAGAACTCGAGCAGTCGCGCAGAGCGCTTCCCAAAAACCTTATTCGCCATCTCCCGTACAGGATCACAAGGGCGAGTGGTTCCGGAGACCTGCTCTACCGTCCGCCGGTGCACGCCGGCAAGCGGGACGTGGGCCGAGTCCACGTTACGCACGTTCGGGAGCGACCCGAATAAGCTAACCGTTTGACACGTCATCAATTTTCTGAACAGCAAAATAAAGCTCGGCTCGGCGAGATTTCGCAACCAGCGCGCGCTGCATAAACACATCACCACAGACGGTCGAAAGAATGCTCGAATACATCCCACAAAGACAGTATTGGCATCATCGAACTTCTTCTGATCCTCATCAGATATAGTTCCTTCAGATTTGCCTTTACTGATGTGGAACACTTTCATCGTGGTCAGCCAAAGCTCAGCCTTGTACTGCCACCTCTTAAAGTACACACCGGTAAACTTATCCGGTCTCAGTGCATCGGTAAAACCAGCCATTGTTAATTCAGGAAATTGCCTACAATAAGGTTTTTGGATTGTTGGATTATTAGGCATAATTTCCACGATTAATTCCAGAATATAAATCATGACAAAACCAGCTACTAGCTCATACTAAACAACAGGATGATCGGGAACAAATAGCAGCCTAACATGTACTCGCAGACCATGATGAATAACCAAACAGGAGCACGTAGCGTACGTTCGGTTGTCGTAGTACAAACTTTGGGAAGAGTGATCGCAGATGGCGGCGAAGACGGCGGTAGGCAACACCGCTGACTTGGATGGAAGGCGACCCGTGATGGAGAACTTCGAGCATCGCGAGCGCTTCCCAAAAACCTTATTCGCCATCTCCCGTACAGGATCACAAGGGCGAGTGGTTCCGGAGACCTGCTCTACCGTCCGCCGGTGCACGCCGGCAAGCGGGACGTGGGCCGAGTGTAGGGGTTCGTAGCATGGAAAACAAAAATTTTCTATCGCATACAAACAAACAAGCCAAGATCTATCTACTAGATTGTAGCAACGAGTCGATAGAGGAACTCACCCTCGAAGATTCCAAAGCGGTTAACGAGAGCAGATTCTCGTGGGTGATGTAGTCGTACTCTTTCCGATCTCAAGATCGCGTAGACGATCCTTCCGATTGCCACGTTCCCAAGCGCTCCCATGATCGGTCACACGTTCGGTATTTCGACGAAGACCTTCCTATCCCTTGTTCCAGCAAGCAGGAGGTTGTAGCACTCTCCTCGCGATTCGGCAGACAACGGCGTGGTACCGAAGTAGAGGGAAATCCTTGAGGCTTCGCCTTAAGCCGGTGCGTGTTTGGTGGAGCTTATGAGAGTGGCTATTTGTGGTCTATTAATTAGACACACCAATTAGAAGGCTCTAAACCAATTAGAAGGCTCTAAACCGCTGGCTAAAGCAATTAGAAGCTCTAAACCAAAAACGGCTCTAAACCGGAGATCTAGAGGTGGAAACTTGTGTGTCCTAGGAGGGGAGCCCTGCCCCTCCTTATATAGGTGGGAGGTCCGGCCAAGGGGAGGAGAGTCCCTCCCCAAGTCGGCTTGGTGGGGCCCCGGCCAAGGGAGGAACCCTCCTCCAATTCGGCCTCCACCAATCCTCCTCTCTTCCCACTTCCCAAAATTGCCGTTTGACTTTCAAACTAGCCGTTTGACTTTTCAAGTTAGGATTTAAATAAACCCTTTATTTTGGACAGCAAGAACACCTAGTCCATGATGCAATCATTCCAATTTGCAATGACACATTCATGTACCTTCCCTCCCTCGGTGCCGGACATTCGGGACCTTCTAGAATGTTCCCGATGAAAACACGGAACCATTCCCCAACTCCGAAATGGGACTTTCCTTATATGAATCTTATTCTCCGGACCATTCGGATCTCCTCGTGATATCCCGGATCCCATCCGAGACTCGAACAACATTCGGTCTCTTTCTCATAATACCATAACTACTCAAAACAACGTCGAATCCTTAAGTGTGTCTCCCTACGGTTCGTGAATTATGCGGACATGATCGAGACACTTCTCCGATCAATAACCAATAGAGGAATCTGGAAATTCATATGGCTCCCACATATTTCTATGATTACTTTGCGATCGAATGAACCACTTACATACGATACCAATTTCCCTTTGCCTCACGATAGTTTACTTATCCGAGGTTATGATCGTCGGTATCTCTGCATACCTAGTTCAACCTCGTTCGATAAGTACTCTTTTCTCGTTCCGTGATATGTGATCCCTTGTGAGCCAGTCACATGCTTGCAAGCTAATTGGATGACATTTCACCGAGAGGGCCCAGAGTATATCTATCCGTCATATGGATGGACAAATCCCACTCTTGATCCATGTGTTTCAACCAATACTTTCCGAACACTCAATGCCACTTTTATAGCCACCCTGTTACGGTGTGGTGTTTGATGACATCAAAGCATCCATCCGGTAAAGGTGATATGCATGATCTCATGGTCGAAGGAATTAGGTTACTATGTATCAGAAAGCATATAGCAATTGAACTATTGAAATGACTTGATCTTTATGCTACGCTTATCTTTAGGAGTATGTCCATCACATCATTCTCCTAACGATATGATCTTGTTGTTGATAACATCTCAATGTTCATGATATGGAAACCACAATCATCAATCAACCAACAAGCTAGTGAAGTATAGAGGCTATACTAGGGACTTCAAATTAAGTTTACAAATCACACAAGTATTAATGGTTTCCTTGTTAATACTATTATAGCATGAATGTAAACATTTATCATAAGTATGAAGATATGATAATAACCTACTTTATTATTGCCTCTTGGGCATATCTCCAACAGTCTCCCACTTGCACTAGAGTCAATAATCTAGTTTCAAACCTTTGTGTATTCAACACCTATGGCTTTCCGGTGTTGTATGTACACGATTGCTAGTGGTCAACTGATCTCCGGATCTGACACTTCCAGGTCCGTGTGTAATTGCATGTCTTTGCGTCTCTACGCATCACTCATTCTCTAATGAGATGGCTTTGTATAAATTTGGTCTTTCGGTGTGACCTTTAGTTCTTTGGGGTTAAAACATGTTGACAATATTGTCGTACAATATATCTTCATAGTATTATCCCGCTGTGAACTACACCTAGTTTGATAACAAACTACTTGACACAAATGCCCTCTTTTGCTGCTATAATAGCAGTCATATACTTAGCCTTTTGTTGTAGTATCTATCACAATGTCTTAACTTTGGAACTCATCCAAATCCATTATGGAACTCACTTTCCATTATATTGTGCCACCCTTAGTTTAGATTGAGATAAACTAAATTTGTACTTTGTGACAAAGCTAGTATCAATGTAGTACTTTTACAATGAACTAACCATCTATTTGTCACTTCTACAAATAATATACTCTTAGTTCTTCCAAAAGATCATAAGAATATCCTTACTATCGTCCAATGATCATCTTATGAATCATTCTGGTATATGCTCATAATATTTATAGCATAGGACATATCTGGATTTGTACATATCACAGTATGATTGATATAAATACTCTTTGTGATTTCATACATCAAGTATCAATCTATACTTGAATCTTTGTTTCACTTACCAAGTGCCAATACACTTGAATATATCATCAACATTGAACTCTTTCAATCCTTTACGCAACAAGAACCTTTCTTGTAGTTTCTATATTGAATTCATTCAATATCTAGTCTATGTATACGGCACAACCATATTAGCGTCTATTGATGCCAAATATTTGGGTTTTGCCTAAGTCTTTCATCGGGATGAAATTCTTAATATGTGTTAATAAAAGATACATTATTTCCAATCAACAATATGTCTTCCACATAATGTATTAGAAACATGTCTTAGCGCTCCTACTTAATTTCTTGCAAATGCAAGCATCTTCATTGTCTCCGATGAAATTAAACTCTTTTAACAGTTTCATCATAGTGAAGATTCCAACTCCGCTATGCTTACTTCAACCATTGAAGTTTGCATATGCTTTTAGCATCCTTTGAATTAACAAAACCCTTTGGACCGTGTCATGCACACGTCCTAGGTAACCATTCTATTAGAAGAACTTGTTTTGTTTATTCTACTACCACATAACAAATTATATGTAGTGGTTGCTACATTAATCCGTCTAGACTAAAAATCGCTATGAAAGATCAAATCTTGTCATATACAACCTTTGAACATTGTTGTGAACTCTTTCCCAACATATACTATTTCATAGATGTGAAACATCTATGTCTACTTCTTTATAGATCCAAACACAACTGCAAGGTCTTACACCTTTTTCGAGGGTCCTTCAAGTTCAAAACTTGATTTCTCGTGTATGGAACTATCACGGATTATATGGCTTCAAGCCATTTGACGGAGTCAGGGCCCATCATTGCTTCTTTGCATGTAGTAGGTTCATTATTCTCAAATAATGATTCAACCCTCAAATCTTGGTATTTGATTGTTCATCCGACCTACTTGTTTCAATAGAAACTTAGACCTCCGTGACCACAACCTTTGAGGCACGTGAGCCATGAGCATTATTCTGCCTCCGAACACTTTTCGGTCTTTGCGCAACTTTGCACATATAGATAAGGTTATTTTAACCTTATCAAAGTTCTATTGTCCTCCCACTTAACTTTTCACTAAAAATTCCTTCTCAAAGAAACTTGAAGTTCTAAGCGACAAACACTTTTGTCTCCGGTGTTTATGGAGGAATACTTAATAATACAAAGGCAGGTTTATCCGACTTTGGTTGCAAACATCTTTCTTATGCATAGCATACCAATGTTTAAGAAAGGACTACTTGGGTTTTATCCCAAACCATAACCTTATATGGTGTCATTTCAGCGGATTATGATGGAGCTCTTTTAGTGGAAAACGGTAGTCTCTAAAGCATTTAATCTTTAAAATATAATAGCAGTTTTATGAATTATACCTTCGATCTTACCATGTCAAACAAGGTTCAATTACATATCTCGAACGCTCCATACTCTTATGGTGTTTCGGGAAATGCAAATCCACGGACCGATTCCTTAAATCTTAGGTATTATGCTAAACTTGTAACTTAAATATCTTCCTTTATGATCTTATCATAAACTATTTATATTCTTGTTACAATGATTTTGCACTTCATCTTGAAAATCTTTCGAACTTTTCAAATATTTCACACTTCATCCTTATTAAGTAAATATTCACATATTCACTCAAATTTTCGGAGAAAGCATGTGAAGTTGAAATCCATCGCTCTTGACTACACATAATGGAGTTCGTACAACAATATGCACAAGTTCCAATAAGCTAGACATTCATTCCCTTTTGGCCTATGAACGAAGTTTTAATTATCTCTAGGAAAGTTTCACAAACGTCATTTGATCAAAAATCAAAAGACTCCAAAATTCCATCCACATGGAGTTTCTTCATGTTTTCTTTCCAATATAATTTAAACGGCGATGTCACTTCCTAAGTGATCTTTCAATCAATTTGTATTTCGACAATTTTAGCACTAGTTTTATGGATGTGATTTATCCAACGAGATTTGTGAATCATCCATCTTTTATGGATTACGGCAATTATTTGAACAACCCTTTTGTTCTCATAATACTGATAAAACAAATCGAAGGCAAGCTTTGATGTTTAACGAGCAACACAATAACCCTTTATTTGTTTCGATGAACATCATCACATATTCTTTGCTAGTTACTTAGGCCATTGTAGTTCATGAATTGTGTTGTTTCGTATGACGATTCACACCAACAAATTCAGTATCAAATACTTAAGAACCACATTGTTTAATAAGCAAAGAATATAGCCATAACACGATATCATCTATATACTTAAACTGAACAATTCTAGTCTTTTCTTTTCTGCCATATACTTATGAGATTCTCTTCAAGATTTCCTTTTACATTTGAAAGAATCTATCAACATCAATAGTGGAGTCATACATATGACACATAGTCCAAAGCGTGTATAGTTAAATACCAATGTCTTTGGACTTGCACTTTGAAGTAGATCACCATTATCAAATGTTTGGTGTTCTTTCAAATTCCTTTCTTTAGTTAACTCTTGGTGTAGAAAACATTTTACCTACATCAAATATTCACCTTCATCATGGATTTATCCATGATCAAGCTACTTTAGCTTATAACGGTGAATCGTGAGTATAATGTTGCTCTCCAAAACCTTTTGGAAGATTAGGACAACTAGTGTCTCCAACCTTTTGCAAATTCTCATCAAATATGAGAACATGACTTTTGCCATATTATACTCTATCATGTTGTAACCAAAACTTCATTTCAGATATCACAATATCTTCCACACATCATGGTTTCTGAAACAACTCTTTCAGATCCTAGATAACCTTGATATTAAGACAATCCTTTGAATATCAAGAATCATGGAGACAAACACGATACTTATATACTAACATTGGAATTGTCACTCTTGTTTTAATACTAATTATTAAACTTTATGGAGTAACCGGAAATTACTGAAAGTTTGCAATAGGACTTTTAAACTTTAGATTAACACTTCAAAACAATACGATACCAGTTCGTAAAGTAACTAACCAGAATTCTATAGTTCTATCATCTCAATTATAACTAAGCGCAAGGTGGTAAACGGATGCCAATGACTACAACAACTATGCAAATTTACTTTGATTTTAGTTTATGATAAATTGAGTTCTAATTAATAATTAAATTAATCTAGGTGAACTCCCACTTAAAACAACATCCCTCACATTGTTTTAGTGATCACATGAACCAAATCCACCACATCAAAACCGATCATCACGAGAGTTGATATAGCTTTAATGGCGAACAATCATCATGTTCATCATATCTACTATATGACTCATGCTCTACCTTTCGGCAATCCGTGTTCACGAGGCCATGTGCATACATGCTAGGCTCGTCAAGATCAAACCTTAGCTACCGCGCATAAGCAAATCTGGCTTGCTTACGTTGTATTCACCAGCGGAATCAAAGACACCCGATCATCACGTGGTGCTTGAGCGACAAGCTTTGGCAACGGTGCATACTAAGGGTGAACACTCTAGAACTTGAAATTTATGTGCATGAGGGATCATCTTATAATGCTACCGTCGTCTACTAAGCAATACAAGATGCATAAAGGATTAACATCACATGCAATTCATAATATGTGATATGATATGGCCTTTCTTCTTTGTGCTTTCGATCTCCATCTTCAAGCACGAACATGATCTCCATCATCACCGGCATAGCATCAAGGTCAATGACGCTTCTTCATGGTTGTCGTCCACCAGCTTCAACTATTACAACTATTTTGAATAGACACGCAGGTCTTAACAGAAATTAAAGACAACCATATGGCTCCTGCCGGTTGCCAACTTACAATAAGGAACATTGCATACATCAAATATAATCACAATCATGGCCATATCACATCACAGCACACCCCTGCAAAACAAAGTTAGACGCCTCTACTTTCTTTGCATATTTTACGTGGTTTGGGGCTTTCAATAAGTGTCGTTCTAACTTACGAACAAGAACCACAACATTGATACTAGCATTGTTGATCACCCGTTGTAAATTGGATCTTTACTATGCTAGGAGAAACAGGCACCGCAAAGCCACTTATGCAATACAAGTTGCATGTCAAGCGTGGAGCAAGTCTCATGAACGATGTCATGTAAGGTTAGCCGCTTCATCCCAACATACCGCAAGATGCAAAGTACACAAAAAGCAATCTACAATAAAAGCATCAATGCCCACAATGACCATTGTGTTCTACTCGTGCAACAGATCTACATATAGACACGGCTCTGATACCACTGTAGGGGTTCGTAGCATGGAAAACAAAAAATTTCTATCGCATACAAACAAACAAGCCAAGATCTATCTACTAGATTGTAGCAACGAGTCGATAGAGGAACTCACCCTCGAAGATTCCAAAGCGGTTAACGAGCAGATTCTCGTGGGTGATGTAGTACTCTTTCCGATCTCAAGATCGCGTGAGACGATCCTTCCATTGCCACGTTCAAAGCGCTCCATGATCGGTCACGTTCGGTACTCGGCGAAGACCTTCCTCTCCTTGTTCCAGCAGCGGAGGTTGTAGCACTCTCCTCGCGATTCCGGCAGACAGGCGTGGTACCGGAGTAGAGGAAATCCTTGAGGCTTCGCCTTAAGCCAAGTGCAGTATGGTGGAGCTTATGAGAGAGGCTATTAGTGGTCTAGTAATTAGACACACCAATTAGAAGGCTCTAAACCAATTAGAAGGCTCTAAACCGCTGGCTAAAGCAATTAGAAGCTCTAAACCAAAACGGCTCTAAACCGGAGATCTAGAGGTGGAAACTTGTGTGTCCTAGGAGGGGAGCCCTGCCCCTCCTTATATAGGTGGGAGGGCCGGCCAAGGGGAGGAGAGTCCCTCCCCAAGTCGGCTTGGTGGGGCGCCGGCCAAGGGAGGAACCCTCCTCCAATTCGGCCTCCACCAATCCTCCTCTTCCACTTCCCAAAATTGCCGTTTGACTTTCAAACTAGCCGTTTGACTTTTCAATTTAGGATTTAAATAAACCCTTTATTTTGGACAGCAAGAACACCTAGTACATGATGCAATCATTCCAATATGCAATGACACATTCATGTACCCTTCCCCCTCCCGGAGTGCCGGACATTCCGGGACCTTCTAGAATGTTCCCGATGAAAACACCGGAACCATTCCCCAACTCCGAAATGGGACTTTCCTTATATGAATCTTATTCTCCGGACCATTCCGGATCTCCTCGTGATATCCCGGATCCCATCCGAGACTCCGAACAACATTCGGTCTCTTTCTCATAATACCATAACTACTCAAAACAACGTCGAATCCTTAAGTGTGTCTCCCTACGGTTCGTGAATTATGCGGACATGATCGAGACACTTCTCCGATCAATAACCAATAGAGGAATCTGGAAATTCATATGGCTCCCACATATTTCTACGATTACTTTGCGATCGAATGAATCACTTACATACGATACCAATTTCCCTTTGCCTCACGATAGTTTACTTATCCGAGGTTATGATCGTCGGTATCTCTGCATACCTAGTTCAACCTCGTTACCGATAAGTACTCTTTTCTCGTTCCCGTGATATGTGATCCCTTGTGAGCCAGTCACATGCTTGCAAGCTAATTGGATGACATTTCACCGAGAGGGCCCAGAGTATATCTATCCGTCATATGGATGGACAAATCCCACTCTTGATCCATGTGTTTCAACCAATACTTTCCGAACACTCAATGCCACTTTTATAGCCACCCTGTTACGGTGTGGTGTTTGATGACATCAAAGCATCCATCCGGTAAAGGTGATATGCATGATCTCATGGTCGAAGGAATTAGGTTACTATGTATCAGAAAGCATATAGCAATTGAACTATTGAAATGACTTGATCTTTATGCTACGCTTATCTTTAGGAGTATGTCCATCACATCATTCTCCTAACGATATGATCTTGT
Source organism: Avena insularis (assembly GCA_023614405.1). NCBI lineage: Eukaryota > Viridiplantae > Streptophyta > Magnoliopsida > Poales > Poaceae > Avena > Avena insularis. Next base: position 366,149,763 of record CM042685.1, on the reverse strand, counting down.
TGTTGATAACATCTCAATGTTCATGATATGGAAACCACAATCATCAATCAACCAACAAGCTAGTGAAGTATAGAGGCTATACTAGGGACATCAAATTAAGTTTACAAATCACACAAGTATTAATGGTTTCCTTGTTAATACTATTATAGCATGAATGTAAACATTTATCATAAGTATGAAGATATGATAATAACCTACTTTATTATTGCCTCTTGGGCATATCTCCAACACCGAGTCCACGTTACGCACGTTCGGGAGCGACCCGAATAAGCTAACCGTTTGACACGTCTGTCAATTTTCCTGAACAGCAAAATAAAGCTCGGCTCGGCGAGATTCCCGCAACCCGCGGCGCGCGCTGCATAAACACATCACACAGACGGTCAGAAAGAATGCTCAGAATACATCCCACAAAGACAGTATTGGCATCGTCGAACTTCTTCTGATCCTCATCAGATATAGTTCCTTCAGATTTGCCTTTACTGATGTGGAACACTTTCATCGTGGTCAGCCAAAGCTCAGCCTTGTACTGCCACCTCTTAAAGTGCACACCGGTAAACTTATCCGGCCTCAGTGCATCGGTAAAACCAGCCATTGTTAATTCAGGAAATTGCCTACAATAAGGTTTTTGGATTGTTGGATTATTAGGCATAATTTCCACGATTAATTCCAGAATATAAATCATGACAAAACCAGCTACAAGCTCATACTAAACAACAGGATGATCGGGAACAAATAGCAGCCTAACATGTACTCGCAGAACATGATGAATAACCAAACAGGAACGCGTAGCACGTTCGGTTGTCGTAGTACAAACTTTGGGGAAGAGTGATCGCAGCAGATGGCGACGAAGACGGCGGTAGGCAGCACCGCCTGACTTGGATGGAAGACGACCCGTGATGGAGAACTCGAGCAGTCGCGCAGAGCGCTTCCCAAAAACCTTATTCGCCATCTCCCGTACAGGATCACAAGGGCGAGTGGTTCCGGAGACCTGCTCTACCGTCCGCCGGTGCACGCCGGCAAGCGGGACGTGGGCCGAGTCCACGTTACGCATGTTCGGGAGCGACCCGAATAAGCTAACCGTTTGACACGTCTGTCAATTTTCCTGAACAACAAAATAAAGCTCGGCTCGGCGAGATTCCCGCAACCAGCGCTAGCTGCATAAACACATCACACAGACGGTCGAAAGAATGCTCGAATACATCCCACAAAGACAGTATTGGCATCGTCGAACTTCTTGATCCTCAGATATAGTTCCTTCCGATTTGCCTATACTGATGTGAAACACTTTCATCGTGGTCAGCCAAAGCTTAGCCTTGTACTGCCACCTCTTAAAGTGCACACCGGTAAACTTATCCGGCCTCAGTGCATCGGTAAAACCAGCCATTGTTAATTCAGGAAATTGCCTACAATAAGGTTTTTGGATTTTTGGATTATTAGGCATAATTTCCACGATTAATTCCAGAATATAAATCATGACAAAACCAGCTACTAGCTCATACTAAACAACAGGATGATCGGGAACAAATAGCAGCCTAACATGTACTCGCAGAACATGATGAATAACCAAACAGGAGCACGTAGCACGTACCGTTCGGTTGTAGTAGAAACTTTGGGGAAGAGTGATCGCAGCAGATGGCGGTAGGCAGCACCGCCTGACTTGGATGGAAGGCGACCCGTGATGGAGAACTCGAGCGATCATGCGAGCGCTTCCCAAAACCTTATTCGCCATCTCCCGAGGATCACAAGGCGAGTGGTTCGAGACCTGCTCTACCGTCCGCCGGTGCACGCGGCAAGCGGGGCGTGGGCGAGTCCACGTTACGCGCGTTCGGCGACCGAATAAGCTAACCGTTTGACACGTCATCAATTTTCTGAACAGCAAAATAAAGCTCGGCTCGGCGAGATTCCGCAACCAGCGGCGCGCTGCATAAACACATCACAGGACGGTCAGAAGAATGCTCGAATACATCCCACAAAGACAGTATTGGCATCGTCGAACTTCTTACGATCCTCATCAGATATAGTTCCTTCAGATTTGCCTTTACTGATGTGGAACACTTTCATCGTGGTCAGCCAAAGCTCAGCCTTGTACTGCCACCTCTTAAAGTACACACCGGTAAACTTATCCGGTCTCAGTGCATCGGTAAAACCAGCCATTGTTAATTCAGGAAATTGCCTACAATAAGGTTTTTGGATTGTTGGATTATTAGGCATAATTTTCACGATTAATTCAGAATATAAATCATGACAAAACCAGCTACAAGCTCATACTAAACAGGATGATCGGGAACAAATAGCAGCCTAACATGTACTCATAGAACATGATGAATAACCAAACAGGAGCACGTAGCACGTACCGTTCGGTTGTCGTAGTACAAACTTTGGGGAAGAGTGATCGCAGCAGATGGCGACGAAGACGGCGGTAGGCACCGCTGACTTGGATGGAAGGCGACCGTGATGGAGAACTTTCGGCGATCGTAGCGCTTCCAAAAACCTTATTCGCCATCTCCGTCACAGGATCACAAGGGCGAGTGGTTCCGAGACCTGCTCTACCGTCCGCCGGTGCACGCCGGCAAGCGGGACGTGGGCCGAGTCCACGTTACGCACGTTCGGGAGCGACCCGAATAAGCTAACCGTTTGACACGTCTGTCAATTTTCCTGAACAGCAAAATAAAGCTCGGCTCGGCGAGATTCCCGCAACCCGCGGCGCTGCATAAACACATCACAGGACGGTCGAAGAAGGCTCAGAATACATCCCACAAAGACAGTATTGGCATCGTCGAACTTCTTCTGATCCTCATCAGATATAGTTCCTTCAGATTTGACTTTACTGATGTGGAACACTTTCATCGTGGTCAGCCAAAGCTTAGCCTTGTACTGCCACCTCTTAAAGTGCACACCGGTAAACTTATCCGGCCTCAGTGCATCGGTAAAACCAGCCATTGTTAATTCAGGAAATTGCCTACAATAAGGTTTTTGGATTTTTGGATTATTAGGCATAATTTCCACGATTAATTCCAGAATATAAATCATGACAAAACCAGCTACTAGCTCATACTAAACAACAGGATGATCGGGAACAAATAGCAGCCTAACATGTCCTCGCAGAACATGATGAATAACCAAACAGAACACGAGTACGCACCGTTCGGTTGTCGTAGTACAAACTTTGGGGAAGAGTGATACATGGCAGGATGGCGGCGAAGACGGCGGTAGGCAGCACCGCTGACTTGGATGGAAGACGACCCGTGATGGAGAACTCGGCGATCGCAGAGCACTTCCCAAAAACCTTATTCGCCATCTCCCGTACAGGATCACAAGGGCGAGTGGTTCCGGAGACCTGCTCTACCGTCCGCCGGTGCACGCCGGCAAGCGGGACGTGGGCCGAGTCCACGTTACGCACGTTCGGGAGCGACCCGAATAAGCTAACCGTTTGACACGTCTGTCAATTTTCCTGAACAGCAAAATAAAGCTCGGCTCGGCGAGATTTCCGCAACCCGCGGCGCGCGCTGCATAAACACATCACACAGACGGTCAGAAAGAATGCTCAGAATACATCCCACAAAGACAGTATTGGCATCGTCGAACTTCTTCTGATCCTCATCAGATATAGTTCCTTCAGATTTGCCTTTACTGATGTGGAACACTTTCATCGTGGTCAGCCAAAGCTCAGCCTTGTACTGCCACCTCTTAAAGTACACACCGGTAAACTTATCCGGCCTCAGTGCATCGGTAAAACCAGCCATTATTAATTCAGAAAATTGCCTACAATAAGGTTTTTGGATTGTTGGATTATTAGGCATAATTTCCACGATTAATTCCAGAATATAAATCATGACAAAACCAGCTACTAGCTCATACTAAACAACAGGATGATCGGGAACAAATAGCAGCCTAACATGTACTCGCAGAACATGATGAATAACCAAACAGGAGCACGTAGCACGTACAGTTCGGTTGTCGTAGTACAAACTTGGGGGAAGAGTGATCGCAGCAGATGACGACGAAGACGGCGGTAGGCAGCACCGCCTGACTTGGATGGAAGACGACCCGTGATGGAGAACTCGAGCAGTTGCGCAGAGCGCTTCCCAAAAACCTTATTCGCCATCTCCCGTACAGGATCACAAGGGCGAGTGGTTCCGGAGACCTGCTCTACCGTCCGCCGGTGCACGCCGGCAAGCGGGACGTGGGCCGAGTCCACGTTACGCATGTTCGGGAGCGACCCGAATAAGCTAACCGTTTGACACGTCTGTCAATTTTCCTGAACAACAAAACAAAGCTCGGCTCGGCGAGATTCCCGCAACCCGCGGCGCGCGCTGCATAAACACATCACACAGACGGTCAGAAAGAATGCTCAGAATACATCCCACAAAGACAGTATTGGCATCGTCGAACTTCTTCTGATCCTCATCAGATATAGTTCCTTCAGATTTGCCTTTACTGATGTGGAACACTTTCATCGTGGTCAGCCAAAGCTCAGCCTTGTACTGCCACCTCTTAAAGTGCACACCGGTAAACTTATCCGGCCTCAGTGCATCGGTAAAACCAGCCATTTTTAATTCAGGAAATTGCCTACAATAAGGTTTTTGGATTGTTGGATTATTAGGCATAATTTCCACGATTAATTCCAGAATATAAATCATGACAAAACCAGCTACTAGCTCATACTAAATAACAGGATGATCGGGAACAAATAGCAGCCTAACATGTAGTCGCAGAACATGATGAATAACCAAACAGGAGCACGTAGCACGTACCGTTCGGTTGTCGTAGTACAAACTTTGGGGAAGAGTGATCGCAGCAGATGGCGACGAAGACGGCGGTAGGCAGCACCGCCTGACTTGGATGGAAGACGACCCGTGATGGAGAACTCGAGCAGTCGCGCAGAGCGCTTCCCAAAAACCTTATTCGCCATCTCCCGTACAGGATCACAAGGGCGAGTGGTTCCGGAGACCTGCTCTACCGTCCGCCGGTGCATGCCGGCAAGCGGGACGTGGGCCGAGTCCACGTTACGCACGTTCGGGAGCGACCCAAATAAGCTAACCGTTTGACACGTCTGTCAATTTTCCTGAACAGCAAAATAAAGCTCGGCTCGGCGAGATTTCCGCAACCCGCGGCGCGCGCTGCATAAACACATCACACAGACGGTCAGAAAGAATGCTCAGAATACATCCCACAAAGACAGTATTGGCATCGTCGAACTTCTTCTGATCCTCATCAGATATAGTTCCTTCAGATTTGCCTTCTTGATGTGGAACACTTTCATCGTGGTCAGCCAAAGCTCAGCCTTGTACTGCCACCTCTTAAAGTACACCGGTAAACTTATCCGGCCTCAGTGCATCGGTAAAACCAGCCATTGTTAATTCAGGAAATTGCCTACAATAAGGTTTTTGGATTGTTGGATTATTAGGCATAATTTCCACGATTAATTCCAGAATATAAATCATGACAAAACCAGCTACTAGCTCATACTAAACAACAGGATGATCGGGAACAAATAGCAGCCTAACATGTACTCGCAGAACATGATGAATAACCAAACAGGAGCACGTAGCACGTACCGTTCGGTTGTCGTAGTACAAACTTTGGGGAAGAGTGATCGCAGCAGATGGCGACGAAGACGGCGGTAGGCAGCACCGCCTGACTTGGATGGAAGGCGACCCGTGATGGAGAACTTCGAGCGATCGGCGCTTCCAAAAACCTTATTCGCCATCTCCGTACAGGATCACAAGGGCGAGTGGTTCCGGAGACCTGCTCTACCGTCCGCCGGTGCACGCCGGCAAGCGGGACGTGGGCCGAGTCCACGTTACGCACGTTCGGGAGCGACCCGAATAAGCTAACCGTTTGACACGTCTGTCAATTTTCCTGAACAGCAAAATAAAGCTCGGCTCGGCGAGATTCCCGCAACCCGCGGCGCGCGCTGCATAAACACATCACACAGACGGTCAGAAAGAATGCTCAGAATACATCCCACAAAGACAGTATTGGCATCGTCGAACTTCTTCTGATCCTCATCAGATATAGTTCCTTCAGATTTGCCTTTACTGATGTGGAACACTTTCATCGTGGTCAGCCAAAGCTCAGCCTTGTACCACCTCTTAAAGTGCACGGTAAACTTATCCGCCTCGGTGCATCGGTAAAACCAGCCATTGTTAATTCAGAAAATTGCCTACAATAAGGTTTTTGGATTGTTGGATTATTAGGCATAATTTCCACGATTAATTCCAGAATATAAATCATGAAAAAACCAGCTACTAGCTCATACTAAACAACAGGGTGATCGGGAACAAATAGCAGCCTAACATGTACTCGCAGAACATGATGAATAACCAAAGCGAGCACGTATACGTACCGTTCGGTTGTCGTAGTACAAACTTTGGGGAAGAGTGATCGCAGCAGATGGCGGCGAAGGCGGCGGTAGCAAGCACCGCTGACTTGGATGAAAGACGACCCGTGATGGAGAACTCGAGCGATCGCATGAGCGCTTCCCAAAAACCTTATTCGCCATCTCCGTACAGGATCACAAGGCGAGTGGTTCCGGAGACCTGCTCTACCGTCCGCGGTGCACGCCCGGCAAGCGGGACGTGGGCCGAGTCCACGTTACGCACGTTCGGGAGCGACCCGAATAAGCTAACCGTTTGACACGTCTGTCAATTTTCCTGAACAGCAAAATAAAGCTCGGCTCGGCGAGATTCCGCAACCAGCCGCGCTGCATAAACACATCACACAGACGGTCAGAAAGAATGCTCAGAATACATCCCACAAAGACAGTATTGGCATCGTCGAACTTCTTTTGATACTCATCAGATATAGTTCCTTCAGATTTGCCTTTACTGATGTGGAACACTTTCATCGTGGTCATCCAAAGCTCAGCCTTGTACTGCCACCTCTTAAAGTGCACACCGGTAAACTTATCCGGCCTCAGTGCATCGGTAAAATCAGCCATTGTTAATTCAGGAAATTGCCTACAATAAGGTTTTTGGATTGTTGGATTATTAGGCATAATTTCCACGATTAATTACAGAATATAAATCATGACAAAACCAGCTACTAGCTCATACTAAACACCAGGATGATCGGGAACAAATAGCAGCCTAACATGTAGTCGCAGAACATGATGAATAACCAAACAGGAGCACGTAGCACGTACCGTTCGGTTGTCGTAGTACAAACTTTGGGGAAGAGTGATTCGCAGCAGATGGCGACGAAGACGGCGGTAGGCAGCACCGCCTGACTTGGATGGAAGACGACCCGTGATGGAGAACTTCGGCGTCGCGAGCGCTTCCAAAAACCTTATTCGCCATCTCCGTCAGGATCACAAGGGCGAGTGGTTCCGGAGACCTGCTCTACCGTCCGCGGTGCACGCCCGGCAAGCGGACGTGGGCGAGTCCACGTTCGCACGTTCGAGCGACCCGAATAAGCTAACCGTTTGACACGTCTGTCAATTTTCCTGAACAGCAAAATAAAGCTCGGCTCGGCGAGATTCCCGCAACCCGCGGCGCGCGCTGCATAAACACATCACACAGACGGTCAGAAAGAATGCTCAGAATACATGCCACAAAGACAGTATTGGCATCGTCGAACTTCTTCTGATCCTCATCAGATATAGTTCCTTCAGATTTGCCTTTACTGATGTGGAACACTTTCATCGTGGTCAGCCAAAGCTCAGCCTTGTACTGCCACCTCTTAAAGTGCACACCGGTAAACTTATTCGCCTCGATTACATCGGTAAAACCAGCCATTGTTAATTCAGGAAATTGCCTACAATAAGGTTTTTGGATTGTTGGATTATTAGGCATAATTTCCACGATTAATTCCAGAATATAAATCATGACAAAACCAGCTACTAGCTCATACTAAACAACAGGATGATCGGGAAAAAATAGCAGCCTAACATGTACTCGCAGAACATGATGAATAACCAAACAGGAGCACGTAGCACGTACCGTTCGGTTGTCGTAGTACAAACTTTGGGGAAGAGTGATCGCAGCAGATGGCGACGAAGACGGCGGTAGGCACCGCTGACTTGGATGGAAGACGACCGTGATGGAGAACTTCGAGCAATCGCGGGCGCTTCCCAAAAACCTTATTCGCCATCTCCCGTACAGGATCACAAGGGCGAGTGGTTCCGGAGACCTGCTCTACCGTCCGCCGGTACACGCTGGCAAGCGGGACGTGGGCCGAGTCCACGTTACGCATGTTCGGGAGCGACCCGAATAAGCTAACCGTTTGACACGTCTGTCAATTTTCCTGAACAGCAAAATAAAGCTCGGCTCGGCGAGATTCCCGCAACCCGCGGCGCGCGCTGCATAAACACATCACACAGACGGTCAGAAAGAATGCTCAGAATACATCCCACAAAGACAGTATTGGCATCGTGAACTTCTTGATCCTCATCGGATATAGTTCCTTCAGATTTGCCTTTCTTGATGTGGAACACTTTCATCGTGGTCAGCCAAAGCTCAGCCTTGTACTGCCACCTCTTAAAGTGCACCGGTAAACTTATCCGCCTCGATTGCATCGGTAAAACCATCCATTGTTAATTCAGGAAATTGCCTACAATAAGGTTTTTGGATTGTTGGATTATTAGGCATAATTTCCACGATTAATTCCAGAATATAAATCATGACAAAACCAGCTACTAGCTCATACTAAACAACAGGATGATCGGGAACAAATAGCAGCATAACATGTACTCGCAGAACATGATGAATAACCAAACAGAACGCATGTACGCACTGCCGTTCGGTTGTCGTAGTACAAACTTTGGGGAAGAGTGATCGCAGCAGATGGCGGCGAAGGCGGCGGTAGGCAGCACCGCTGACTTGGATGGAAGAGCGACCCGTGATGGAGAACTTCGAGCGATCAGAAGCGCTTCCCAAAAACCTTATTCGCCATCTCCCGTACAGGATCACAAGGCGAGTGGTTCCGAGACCTGCTCTACCGTCCGCGGTGCACGCCGGCAAGCGGACGTGGGCGAGTCCACGTTACGCACGTTCGGGGCGACGAATAAGCTAACCGCTTGACACGTCATCAATTTTCCTGAACAGCAAAATAAAGCTCGGCTCGGCGAGATTCCCATAACCAGCAGCGCTGCATAAACACATCACACAGACGGTCAGAAAGAATGCTCAGAATAGATCCCACAAAGACAGTATTGGCATCGTCGGATCCTCATCAGATATAGTTCCTTCAGATTTGCCTTTACTGATGTGGAACACTTTCATCGTGGTCAGCCAAAGCTCAGCCTTGTACTGCCACCTCTTAAAGTGCACACCGGTAAACTTATCCGGCCTCAGTGCATCGGTAAAATCAGCCATTGTTAATTCAGGAAATTGCCTACAATAAGGTTTTTGGATTGTTGGATTATTAGGCATAATTTCCACGATTAATTCCAGAATATAAATCATGACAAAACCAGCTACTAGCTCATACTAAACAACAGGATGATCGGAACAAATAGCAGCCTAACATGTACTCGCAGAACATGATGAATAACCAAACAGAGCACGTACGCACTGCCCGTTCGGTTGTCGTAGTAGAAACTTTGGGGAAGAGTGATCGCAGCAGATGGCGACGAAGACGGCGGTAGGCAGCACCGCCTGATTTGGATGGAAGACGACCCGTGATGGAGAACTCGAGTAGTCGCGCAGAGCGCTTCCCATAAACCTTATTCGCCATCTCCCGTACAGGATCACAAGGGCGAGTGGTTCCGGAGACCTGCTCTACCGTCCGCCGGTGCACGCCGGCAAGCGGGACGTGGGCCGAGTCCACGTTACGCACGTTCGGGAGCGACCCGAATAAGCTAACCGTTTGACACGTCTGTCAATTTTCCTGAACAGCAAAATAAAGCTCGGCTCGGCGAGATTCCCGCAACCCGCGGCGCGCGCTGCATAAACACATCACACAGACGGTCAGAAAGAATGCTCAGAATACATCCCACAAAGACAGTATTGGCATCGTCGAACTTCTTCTGATCCTCATCAGATATAGTTCCTTCAGATTTGCCTTTACTGATGTGGAACACTTTCATCGTGGTCAGCCAAAGCTTAGCCTTGTACTGCCACCTCTTAAAGTGCACACCGGTAAACTTATCCGGCCTCAGTGCATCGGTAAAACCAGCCATTGTTAATTCAGGAAATTGCCTACAATAAGGTTTTTGGATTTTTGGATTATTAGGCATAATTTCCACGATTAATTCCAGAATATAAATCATGACAAAACCAGCTACTAGCTCATACTAAACAACAGGATGATCGGGAACAAATAGCAGCCTAACATGTACTCGCAGAACATGATGAATAACCAAACAGGAGCACGTAGCACGTACCGTTCGGTTGTCGTAGTACAAACTTTGGGGAAGAGTGATCGCAGCAGATGGCGACGAAGACGGCGGTAGGCAGCACCGCCTGACTTGGATGGAAGACGACCCGTGATGGAGAACTCGAGCAGTCGCGCAGAGCGCTTCCCAAAAACCTTATTCGCCATCTCCCGTACAGGATCATAAGGGCGAGTGGTTCCGGAGACCTGCTCTACCGTCCGCCGGTGCATGCCGGCAAGCGGGACGTGGGCCGAGTCCACGTTACGCACGTTCGGGAGCGACCCGAATAAGCTAACCGTTTGACACGTCTGTCAATTTTCCTGAACAGCAAAATAAAGCTCGGCTCGGCGAGATTTCCGCAACCCGCGGCGCGCGCTGCATAAACACATCACACAGACGGTCAGAAAGAATGCTCAGAATACATCCCACAAAGACAGTATTGGCATCGTCGAACTTCTTCTGATCCTCATCAGATATAGTTCCTTCAGATTTGCCTTTACTGATGTGGAACACTTTCATCGTGGTCAGCCAAAGCTCAGCCTTGTACTGCCACCTCTTAAAGTACACACCGGTAAACTTATCCGGTCTCAGTGCATCGGTAAAACCAGCCATTGTTAATTCAGGAAATTGCCTACAATAAGGTTTTTGGATTGTTGGATTATTAGGCATAATTTCCACGATTAATTCCAGAATATAAATCATGACAAAACCAGCTACTAGCTCATACTAAACAACAGGATGATCGGGAACAAATAGCAGCCTAACATGTACTCGCAGAACATGATGAATAACCAAACAGGAGCACGTAGCACGTACCGTTCGGTTGTCGTAGTACAAACTTTGGGGAAGAGTGATCGCAGCAGATGGCGACGAAGACGGCGGTAGGCAGCACCGCCTGACTTGGATGGAAGACGACCCGTGATGGAGAACTCGAGCAGTCGCGCAGAGCGCTTCCCAAAAACCTTATTCGCCATCTCCCGTACAGGATCACAAGGGCGAGTGGTTCCGGAGACCTGCTCTACCGTCCGCCGGTGCACGCCGGCAAGCGGGACGTGGGCCGAGTCCACGTTACGCACGTTCGGGAGCGACCCGAATAAGCTAACCGTTTGACACGTCTGTCAATTTTCCTGAACAGCAAAATAAAGCTCGGCTCGGCGAGATTCCCGCAACCCGCGGCGCGCGCTGCATAAACACATCACACAGACGGTCAGAAAGAATGCTCAGAATACATCCCACAAAGACAGTATTGGCATCGTCGAACTTCTTCTGATCCTCATCAGATATAGTTCCTTCAGATTTGCCTTTACTGATGTGGAACACTTTCATCATGGTCAGCCAAAGCTCAGCCTTGTACTGCCACCTCTTAAAGTGCACACCGGTAAACTTATCCGGCCTCAGTGCATCGGTAAAACCAGCCATTGTTAATTCAGAAAATTGCCTACAATAAGGTTTTTGGATTGTTGGATTATTAGGCATAATTTCCACGATTAATTCCAGAATATAAATCATGACAAAACCAGCTACTAGCTCATACTAAACAACAGGATGATCGGGAACAAATAGCAGCCTAACATGTACTCGCAGAACATGATGAATAACCAAACAGGAGCACGTAGCACGTACCGTTCGGTTGTCGTAGTACAAACTTTGGGGAAGAGTGATCGCAGAAGATGGCGACGAAGACGGCGGTAGGCAGCACCGCCTGACTTGGATGGAAGACGACCCGTGATGGAGAACTCGAGCAGTCGCGCAGAGCGCTTCCCAAAAACCTTATTCGCCATCTCCCGTACAGGATCACAAGGGCGAGTGGTTCCGGAGACCTGCTCTACCGTCCGCCGGTGCACGCCGGCAAGCGGGACGTGGGCCGAGTCCACGTTACGCACGTTCGGGAGCGACCCGAATAAGCTAACCGTTTGACACGTCTGTCAATTTTCCTGAACAGCAAAATAAAGCTCGGCTCGGCGAGATTCCCGCAACCCGCGGCGCGCGCTGCATAAACACATCACACAGACGGTCAGAAAGAATGCTCAGAATACATCCCACAAAGACAGTATTGGCATCGTCGAACTTCTTCTGATCCTCATCAGATATAGTTCCTTCAGATTTGCCTTTACTGATGTGGAACACTTTCATCGTGGTCAGCCAAAGCTCAGCCTTGTACTGCCACCTCTTAAAGTGCACACCGGTAAACTTATCCGGCCTCAGTGCATCGGTAAAATCAGCCATTGTTAATTCAGGAAATTGCCTACAATAAGGTTTTTGGATTATTGGATTATTAGGCATAATTTCCACGATTAATTCCAGAATATAAATCATGACAAAACCAGCTACTAGCTCATACTAAACAACAGGATGATCGGGAACAAATAGCAACCTAACATGTACTTGCAGAACATGATGAATAACCAAACAGGAGCACGTAGCACGTACCGTTCGGTTGTCGTAGTAGAAACTTTGGGGAAGAGTGATCGCAGCAGATGGCGACGAAGACGGCGGTAGGGAGCACCGCCTGATTTGGATGGAAGACGACCCGTGATGGAGAACTCGAGTAGTCGCGCAGAGCGCTTCCCATAAACCTTATTCGCCATCTCCCGTACAGGATCACAAGGGCGAGTGGTTCCGGAGACCTGCTCTACCGTCCGCGGTGCCGCGCCGGCAAGCGGGACGTGGGCCGAGTCCACGTTACGCACGTTCGGGAGCGACCCGAATAAGCTAACCGTTTGACACGTCTGTCAATTTTCCTGAACAGCAAAATAAAGCTCGGCTCAGCGAGATTCCCGCAACCCGCGGCGCGCGCTGCATAAACACATCACACAGACGGTCAGAAAGAATGCACAGAATATATCCCACAAAGACAGTATTGGCATCGTCGAACTTCTTCTGATCCTCATCAGATATAGTTCCTTCAGATTTGCCTTTACTGATGTGGAACACATTCATCGTGGTCAGCCAAAGCTCAGCCTTGTACTGCCACCTCTTAAAGTACACACCGGTAAACTTATCCGGTCTCAGTGCATCGGTAAAACCAGCCATTGTTAATTCAGGAAATTGCCTACAATAAGGTTTTTGGATTGTTGGATTATTAGGCATAATTTCCACTATTAATTCCAGAATATAAATCATGACAAAACCAGCTACTAGCTCATACTAAACAACAGGATGATCGGGAACAAATAGCAGCCTAACATGTACTCGCAGAACATGATGAATAACCAAACAGGAGCACGTAGCACGTACCGTTCGGTTGTCGTAGTACAAACTTTGGGGAAGAGTGATCGCAGCAGATGATGGCGGAAGACGGCGGTAGGCAGCACCGCTGACTTGGATGGAAGACGACCCGTGATGGAGAACTCGAGCAGTCGCGCAGAGCGCTTCCCAAAAACCTTATTCGCCATCTCCCGTACAGGATCACAAGGGCGAGTGGTTCCGGAGACCTGCTCTACCGTCCGCCGGTGCACGCCGGCAAGCGGGACGTGGGCCGAGTCCACGTTACGCACGTTCGGGAGCGACCCGAATAAGCTAACCGTTTGACACGTCTGTCAACTTTCCTGAACAGCAAAATAAAGCTCGGCTCGGCGAGATTCCCGCAACCAGCGTAGCGCTGCATAAACACATCACACAGACGGTCAGAAAGAATGCTCAGAATACATCCCACAAAGACAGTATTGGCATCGTCGAACTTCTTCTGATCCTCATCAGATATAGTTCCTTCAGATTTGCCTTTACTGATGTGGAACACTTTCATCGTGGTCAGCCAAAGCTCAGCCTTGTACTGCCACCTCTTAAAGTGCACACCGGTAAACTTATCCGGCCTCAGTGCATCGGTAAAACCAGCCATTGTTAATTCAGGAAATTGCCTACAATAAGGTTTTTGGATTGTTGGATTATTAGGCATAATTTCCACGATTAATTCCAGAATATAAATCATGACAAAACCAGCTACTAGCTCATACTAAACAACAGGATGATCGGGAACAAATAGCAGCCTAACATGTACTCGCAGAACATGATGAATAACCAAACAGGAGCACGTAGCACGTACCGTTCGGTTGTCGTAGTACAAACTTTGGAGAAGAGTGATCACAGCAGATGGCGACGAAGACGGCGGTAGGCAGCACCGCCTGACTTGGATGGAAGACGACCCGTGATGGAGAACTCGAGCAGTCGCGCAGAGCGCTTCCCAAAAACCTTATTCGCCATCTCCCGTACAGGATCACAAGGGCGAGTGGTTCCGGAGACCTGCTCTACCGTCCGCCGGTGCACGCCGGCAAGCGGGACGTGGGCCGAGTCCACGTTACGCACGTTCGGGAGCGACCCGAATAAGCTAACCGTTTGACACGTCTGTCAATTTTCCTGAACAGCAAAATAAAGCTCGGCTCGGCGAGATTCCCGCATCCCGCATCCCGCATCCCGCATCCCGCATCCCGCATCCCGCATCCCGCATCCCGCATCCCGCATCCCGCATCCCGCATCCCGCGGCGCGCGTCGTGACGTGACGAGGCGAGCGTCGTCGGAGGAGGAGCGCGCGTGTGTATCTCTCTTATTGCCACTCACTTACAAATTGGTGCAACACTCCATCTTATAAGGTGGTGCAACTCTCCTTCAACTTTCCATGTGGGACTAAACTTTAGCTCTCACTCCACTGCCATGTGAGCAACCACAAACATGGGCCCAAACACATATGGGCTGCCACAAATTTAGGCTTTGAGATTTAGGGAAAATCTGAAATACACATGGGCCTAAATGGATTAGCCCTATTATTTCTAACAGCTAAGACCATTAATACGGATCGGAGAGAGTATCAAGATTACTTGGAAGCAAAGCGAAATTAAATGGTGGTGGTGGTACATATTGCCCCGCGGAAAAGGATGGAACGGGACAATTTTGATCTGGTTTGTTGTGTTCTGCTACATTTCAAGCATGCAAATTTCCATCCTTGTCTTCTGGTTTGAAATGAAGAGCCAGAAACTGAGGTCCTCCAATACTGGTGTATAGTAGTTTTTTGGTCGCTAGGACCGAGCAGGTTACATCATCTCCACTCATCTCCCCTAAAAGCCCCCTAAGGGTGAAATGAGGGCGTCGGCAAAAAACTCGGCCAGCCTTCTCTCCCAAATAAAAGTTTCATCCGACGGGTGCTCAATAAACATCCGGCGCCCCCAACCCCCTCCCACAGGAGTCAATCGGGACGCCAGCTACCACTTTTGACCCAAGGGTCCACCTGACAGCCTCTCCACTAAATTTAGTATCGGGGGCATGACTAGGAAGTACCCACCCCCTATAACTAAAAATCATCCAGTGTCCCCCTATACGGGCTACCAACGGACACCGTATTGGGGAGGGAGGATGGGGACGAGTGGGGAAGCTCTTAGGATGATGATTAACAAACATATGGTCTCCGAGCCAAGCAATCGACCAAGTCTCCACTCCATCCACTTAGTAAACCAAAAATATCACAATTGTTGTCGAGCAGAGGTCAACATAGTTTTAAAATCGTTTTCTTGCTTGTTTGAAACAGCCGGGACATTATCTCTTGGAAATATACTTAATACTATTATCTTAGGTAAATGATAACTGCCTAGATTAGGTCAGCGATGGATTTGCCCGTCGTTTATGGTTTGAAGCAGGTAGCATTTCCATTGAAAACTTCAGAATTATTTGAAAACTAATCCAGCTTGGCTTTGCTAAATACAACATGTCACTCTAGATGACATTAAAGAAAGTAAGCCCTTCGTGGCCGTAGGTGGAACTCCCCGCCACCTCCGACTCCAACCATCGGAGTGCCATGGCGAGGATGACCACTCTCAAGCCACATCAGGTCTGGCCGAGGAACTATGGTGCCCTACTCCCCTGTTCAAGCATAACGCCAATTATCGTCATCTCTCTGAGGACCCTACTACTATATACATAGGGTTGTCCTACCCCCTCTCCGCCTCCGGCTCGCAGAGACGGAAGGGGAAGTAGTTGGGCGGTGGTAGAGACTCTCAACAGTGGTGGAGAGAGAGAGAAGAAAATAGAGAGAATGATAGCCCGGACCACTACCCGTAGACGAGGTTGTTGGTTGTAGAGCAATATTCAAACTAGTATAAATGTAGCATTATTTTCCAATTCCAAAAGAATATTTTATTGTGCAGTTTGACATTAGTGCTATATTTAAGACTTGGTAACATTTTTTGCATTATAGTGCGATAATTTTCGCCAGGTGCCACAATTACTCTTATAACATTAATATTTCTTATGTTTCCAAAAGGTTATATGAATAGAACTTATTTCAAATTTGTGACAAACGAATGTATGCTTTTCTTATATGAATATTAAATTTTCTGGCCCTACTTTGCATTTGGCACCGGGGCCCCGAGTGCTGGAGACGGCCCTCGATGTGGCTACATGCTTAATGACTGCTTCATCGACAAATCAAATTTCAGATGTTATCCATCTTGATCGGCGCCCTTGATTAATTAATTTGTTACATGCATAATGTATATCGATCTTCCTTAAGTCACCTTTGCCAATTTATATTTCTCCATGCACATCACTCTCTTGGAAATATCACAACTATTGTCGAGGAGAGGTCAACATAGTTTTTAAATCGGTTCCTTTATTGTTTGAAGTGGGTGGGACATTATCTCTTGGAAATATACATAATACTATTATCTTAGGTAAATGATAACTACCTAGATTAGGTCAGCGATGGATTTGTCCATCGTCTATTGTTTGAAGCAGGTAGCATTTTCATTGAAAACTTGAGAAATATTTGAAAATTAATCCAGTTTGCCCCGCGTGCCGAGCACCCCCAAATCTGGTGAGGAAAAGCCCCACCCAACGACCCCACACCCGCCCTCGACCGTCGGCCACCGTGTGCCCCGGCCTCTCGCCCGGTTCAGGGGCTGTAGTATCTCGCTATCAATCATTTTTGGGAATTTTTTTGTGAAGAATTTGAAAACATATACAGTAGAAGTTTCAGACGATGGATGGAGAAATTGTCCGTGGAATTTGAAGAGGGTGTGATCCTTGCTTGCCTGGCCGACCGGGGACAAGTTAGGTGCGTGCACGACCGATATACATGGCAAAGTTTAAGTACCATGTCATGGTCCAAAGTCCAACTTGCCTTTCATTCTTTCTCCATCAGCCAATCTGTTTCGCTACTAACAAATCTACACATTATTTGGAAGCAAAGCGAGAAATAATGGTGTTACAGACTTCTCATGGAAAAGGACTGTTTGGATTTTTTTTGATTGGTTTGTTGTGGTATTTCTCCGTCCATTGGGTGGCTGTAGACAAGTCAAACATGCAAAATATGTAAGTACTGAACATGACTCCCTATTTTGGTTGTACCGGCTGCAACTCCGAATCGCAGACATGAATATTCCGAGAGCCAAAAACTGAGGTCCTCCAATGTACAATTTTTTTGTCGCTAAGAATAAGCAAGTGAGGGCGATTAACAAACATATGGTCTTCATGTCAAGCAATCGACCCAAAAAAAAAAAGAGTCAAGCAATCAACCAAGTCTCCGTCCACTTAGTTTTATTGAAAGTATCACAACTATTATCAACATAGTTTTTGAATCAGTTCCTTTGTTGTTTGAAACAGCAGGTACAAAAAACTCTTAGGTAACGGCAGGGACAATATCTTGTGGAAATATACATAATGCTATTATCTTCGGTAAATAATAACTGCCTGGATTAGGTCAATGATCGATGTGTCCATCGTCTATGGTTTGAAGCAGGTAGCATTCCCATTGAAAACTTGAGAAATATTTGATGAAAACTAATCCAGCTTGGCTTTGCTAGATACAACATGTCACTCTAGATGACATTAGAGGATGCATTCCCCGTCAAATTAATTTCAGATGGCGCGTCATGCAAAGTCAGCTAACCAATAGCCTCCTAATCGAGCAATCAAGCTTCATCCATTTAGTTTACAGGACACATGACAACAACCACATCACACATCGGTAAACAACATAGTTTCTCTTGCTTCATCACATGAATCTTTTTTGTTGATTCTTCTCCTATTGGTTTAGAGCAGATGCCATTATCGTTAAGAAGAAACTGCTCTCACTTGCTAAATTACACTAGCACGCCAAGAATGCCAAAA
Source organism: Avena insularis (assembly GCA_023614405.1). Taxonomy (NCBI): domain Eukaryota; kingdom Viridiplantae; phylum Streptophyta; class Magnoliopsida; order Poales; family Poaceae; genus Avena; species Avena insularis. Next base: position 366,131,351 of record CM042685.1, on the reverse strand, counting down.
GGAGGGAATGCCAAGGAACAATCTCTACAACATTTGGTTTTTCCATTATCTATAGATTAATTTTTGTTGATTTTTCTTAGTTGTTTGAAGGAGGTGACATCGTCAATTATTTTAAAACAAGCTGTTGGTAGAGGCTACGGTTCTACCAGATCTCGGACGTAGATTATAGGGGTGGAAGTGAGGGCGGAGAGGCTGGAGGCGCAGACGCCGGCGGCTGGGCACCATCGCTGCGAGAGGGAGGAGGCGGCGGCTAGGGTTTGGGGCTCCCGTCTCCTGAGGGAAACGACAACAGAATATGTTTATTGTCTGATTATAATCAAAGGGGTACATGCGTTTATATAGGAGGGCAGCTCCTCTAAACCCTAGATAACTTGGGCTAAGCCCCTAATTGGGCCTCTTTCGTGTATACTGGAGCCCGACCATAACATCTCTCCCCGCCTTCTCAAACAGCTCGTCCTCGAGCTGAACATCTGGAAACTGCTGGCGGAAATCGTCGAGCTGCTCCCAAGTTGCTTCCTCCTCAGGCAGGCCAGCCCACTGCACCAAGACATGCCACACGCCGCGACGCTGCTGTGCCTGCATCACCTTCGCCACCTTCGCAGGAGCCGGCAGAAGTCGGCCATCCGAAGTAGGAGGAAGGGCCGGTGGCGCTGCAGGAGGGTCCCCGCGGTAGGCCTTCAGTAAGCCAACATGAAAGACGTCGTGGAGGCGAGACCCGGCTGGCAGCTCAAGGCGGTATGCGAGTGTGCCAACACGCTCCAGCACACGAAAGGGACCGGCGTAGCGGGGTCCCAATTTGCGCTGGAGGCGGGTCCGAGGACTGCGTGGTCCTGTGAAGGAGGCGCAGCCACCCAATCGTCCACATGACGCCGCCTCGATGATGAGCATCATAGTACTTCCTGGCCAGCTGTTGTGCTTGGAGAAGACGCTGGCGAGCCTCAGTCAGGATCTCGTCGCGGGTGCGGAGTAAGTCGCCCGCCGTCTCGGACCGAGCCGTGCCAGGCTCAAAAGGAAGCATCGCCGGAGGTGGGCGCCCGTAGGCTACCTCAGAAGGCGTGGCATGCAAGGCGGAGTGATAGGAAGTGTTGTAGCAGTACTCCGCCCACGCCAACCAGTCTACCCAAGCTCGTGGACGATCACCCGTAACACAGCGCAAATACATGGCGATCACCTTGTTGACCACCTCGGACTGGCCGTCCGTCTGAGGGTGAAACGTCGTGCTCATGCGGAGCTTCACGCCCGCCAGCCGAAAGAGATCCCGCGACACGTGACCCGTGAACACAGGATCACGGTCGCTGACGATGGACGAAGGAAACCCGTGGAGGCAGACGATGCCGTTGAAGAAGGCCCGCGCCACAGATGCGGCTGTATAGGGGTGACCGAGGGTGATGAAGTGCGTGTACTTGGAGAAGCGGTCAACCACCGTGAGGATGACGGATTTGTCGCCCACCTTGGGAAGGCCCTCGATGAAGTCCATGGAGATATCCACCCACACCTAGGAGGGTACGTCTAGCGGCTGTAGCAGACCCGCGGGTCGCAGTGTCTCCGTCTTGTTCCGCTGGCATGTTACGCATGATTGCACCTAGTCACGGACCAGCGCACCATCACCGGGAATGTAGAAATCAGCAGGGAGGCGATGGAGGGTCTTCTGCACGCCCTCGTGTCCTGCAGAGTGTGCCAGGGACAAGACCTGGTGGTGCAGGTCACCGTGGTCGGGCACGAAGATGCGGCGCCCGTGTATAAGCAGCCCATCGTCCAGGCGCCAGGGCGCCCCCAGCTCGCCGATGTCAAGGCGCCCGCGGAGGGCTCAGTCGTCGCGCGAGAAGTTGCCCGGCGAGTGTCGTCGATGAAGGCGGCGACGGCCTGGCGGATGCAGCCAGACGGCCGGGGCGATACTCGACGGTGAAGTCGAAGCCGAAGAGCTTGCTGATCCACTGGTGCCGCGGGACGGTGGAGAGGCGCTGGTCCAGCAAGAACTTGAGATTGTAGTGGTAAAACGCTGCAGGAACGACCGGCCCCAAAAGGTAAGGTCGCCCGATGGCGCCTACTGACCAGCCCGATAAGCTTCGCGTTCATATGCCGCGAAGCTTGTGATGGCGAAGCGGCGAAGGCGGTGAAGAAGGCCAGCGCCGCCTTACTGGTGGAGGACGGCGCCGAAACCGATGCCGGAGGCGTCGCAGTCCACCACGAACGGCATGTCGAAGTCCGGCATCTGGAGGACGGGTCACGTCGTGAGCGCCCGCTGGAGAGCTTCGAACGCCGTAGTCGCCTCCTCGTCCCAGGAGAAGGCGTCGCGTCGATGAGGCCGAAGTCCCGGATGTACTTCCGGTAGTAGCCGGCGAGGCCCAAGAAGCCGCGGAGAGCCCGCGGGGACCGTGGGGTCGGCCACGCGGCGACGGCGGCGACCTTGTCTGCGTCCATCGCGACACCTTCTGCCGAGATGACGTGCCCCAGGTACGTGACGGAGGTCGTGCCGAACGAGCACTTCGAGCGCTTGAGGTGGAGACGATGCGCTCGAAGCTCGTTGAAGATGATGGCCACGTGCTGCAGGTGCTCTGCCCAGGATGAACTGTAGATAAGAATGTCATCAAAGAAAACAAGCACAAAACGGCGCAAGTATGGGCTGAGCATGTCGTTCATCAGGGCCTGGAAGGTTGCCGGCGTGTTGGAGAGGCCGAACGGCATCACCAGGAACTCAAAGTGGCCATGGTGAGTACGGAACGCCGTCTTCTCGATGTCGTCCGGGTGCATGCGCACCTGATGATAGCCCGAGCGCAGGTCGAGCTTGGTGAAGAAGCGCGCCCCGTGTAGCTCGTCCAAGAGCACATCCACGACGGGGATGGGGAACTTGTCCTTGGACGTCATGGTGTTGAGGGTGCGGTAGTCGATGCAGAAGCGCCATGTGCCGCCAGGCTTGTGCACAAGGAGCACCGGGGCGGAGAACGGCGATGTCGAAATCCGGATGATGCCCTGCGCGAGCATGACCGCCACTTGGCGCTCGAGCTCGTCCTTCTGCAGCTGGGGCTACCGGTATGGGCGCACTGTGACAGGCGCCGTGTCCGGCAGCAGGTGGATGCGGTGGTCACAGGGCCGTGCGGGTGGGAGGCCCTGTGGCTCGTCGAAGATGTCGTTTGCCGCTGCGGGAGAGGTCGGCGAGCGGATGCGCCTCGTCAAGTCGGCCGCCATCAGCCTGGCGTAGCGGTGTGGCGCGGATCCGCCGATGCCTGTCCACTAAACGCGACGCCCCCCCGCGCGCCAGAAAATGAGGGACAGTACGTCGAGGTACCAAAGGATGGGGACTAGTGTGGACAGGAAATCGACGCCGAGGATGAAGTCGTAGCAGCCTAGGTCGATGCCGACGCAGTTGATGGAGAAGGGCTCGTCGCCGATGAGGACGGGAACCTGCCGCGCCACGCCGCGGGTAAGCGGTCCCGTTGGCGGCGTGACGCTGAACTTCTCCGCGCGCCCGGCTGAAGTGCGGCGGCGCGCATGGCGTCCCGGACAGGAAGTTGTCGTCGAGCTCGTGTCCACGAAGCGGTGATGCTCCCGTTGATCGTCACGGAAGCAGCATCGTCTTTTGCCGTCTTGATGCCTTCAAGGCATGAAGAGACGACGGCAAGCGCGTCGACCGCCCGTAGGTCGTGACACCGCCTCGGAGAGTGTGGTGTCGAGCTCCGCGATGAGGCCTCTACCTCCGCGTCATCGACGGTCTCAAGTAGAACTGGCGGCGCCGCGTATGACCCGGCGCTCTGACTCGTCGCGATTGAAGCACAGCCCTTGCGGCGCCGCTCGAGCTGCTTTCGGCTGGCGTCAGCGCCGGAAAATGCAGCGTGGCGCAGCGATGGCGATAGCGGCGGTAAGCGGCGCGTTAGTGGCGCGCCGGTGCAGCGAAGTGGTCGGGGCGCGCGGCCTGGGAACGCCTGCTGCATGGCGTTCGCACGCTGCTCGTACGCGCGCGCGTAGTACATGGTCGTCTGCAGGTCCTGGGGGTCGCGCATCTCGACGTCGACGCGGATGTGGTCGGGAAGGCCGTCGACAAAGAGCTCGGCGCGCTGGCGAGCCGTTACGCCAGCCGTATGGCAGGCCAACGTCTGGAAGCGGTCGGCGAAGTCTTGCACCGAGGTGGTGAAGGGGAGGCGACCGAGCTCGGCCAGGCGGCTCCCACGTATGGGGGGCCGAACCGGAGGAGGCATAGGTCGCGAAAGCGCTCCCACGGAGGCATCCCTCCCTCGTCACCTTTCGGCGTAGTACCCGCGTCGCGGCGCCACAGAGGTGGTAGGAGACGATCCACGTGTGGTCGGACGCCATGGTCCGCTGCCCCTGGAAAAACTGGTCGCACTGATTGAGCCAGTTCAGGGGGTCGACGGTTCCGTCATAGGTGGCGAACTCCATCTTGGTGAAGCGAGGCGGCTGTACGTGCGGCGAGGCCGTGTAGGCGCTCTCGTGGCGACCCGTCGCGGTGGGAGGAGAGTACTGCGGCACCATGGAGCTCCCGGCGTATGGGTCAGTATACCCGCCGAAGGTGGTGGCGGGCGGCGGTAGCACCGTCGGCTATGGCGGCGCCGACATGTAGATCGGCGTGTCGATCCACGTCGGCAGCGGGGACGGCGACGACGGGAACCTGATCTGGGTGATCGGGATTCCTTGGGGCGCGGCGGTGGACGGTGGTGTTGGTGCGAGGGGCGCCGCCAGCGGGGGAGGTGGCGGCGGTGGCGCGTAGGGAGCCTGGAGGAAGGTCCGTAGGTTCGAGACCGCCAGGGTGAGGTCGCGGATCGCCGACGACATCTCCGCCGGAGAAGCGGTGGCGCGTCGGCTGCCGAGCCGGCGCGGCCGTGGCGGACCAGTGGCCGGCGGCGGCGTCTGCTGCGAGGTGGCGGTGGCCGCGCCGGTGGAGGCGGCAGCGGTGGTGGGGAGGCCGGAAGAACTCATCGAACCAGAGCAATCTGATACCAAATTGGTAGAGGCTACGGTTCTATCAGATCTCGGACGTAGATTATAGGGGTGGAAGTGAGGGCGAAGAGGCTGGAGGCCCAACCATAACAGCTGTTCTCACTTAGTCAATTACATCAGGACACCAATAATGCTCAAAAAAAGGTGTCTGCAAAAACTAGTATTCTGTTCTCTATATATAGATTGGGGCAACTAGTCCTTCCGCCCATCCCACTATTTTAAAAACAAAAACTGTCTGACTTTGCCTATGTACTCTAATTATGCTTTTAACTCTATGACACCTCATGCTTAATCATATAAGCTGAGTATGAAATTTAGTTGGGGCTCTTTTATACCTACCTCTCGCCATCAAACGTAAATAAGACCAACTGTCCCGCATCTCCAAATGCCAATGCGCAAGGGGCAATGATACACGGTGCATGCAAAAGTTATTCTTCAATTTTATCCTCCGTTCCATCTTTCTATATAAATAAAAGCGAGAGAACGATTGGAGGGGCAAGGACGGAGGCACGTAAATGTATAGTCGTCGTTAGGCGATCGAAGTATCTGTTTATAATTTTATTATTTTTATACATATGTTGATAATTATTAATAGATCGGTAAAATTCGGCAGAAAATCTTACGGTTGAGGGCAACAATATTCTGCAATGTGCCACAGCATAAATACCTGCTCCCCTACTGGTGAGCCACGGTGCCAGGGCAATTATCGCCAACCCCGCCGGGGAAAAAATATATATAGTCGTCGTCGTCGTCGTTCGTGTGATGGAGATACGGACGCCTGATCGCGTCCACCACGAGTATGCGTATGTAGCAGCCTCCAGGACCGCGACATCTTGCCGTTCGTTGCACGAATACTCTACATAATATATATCTGTCGCGTCCGACGGTCGACTCTGCTTTCGTACACGGTCTTCCAAGAGAGATCGCTCGTTTTCATATGTAGCTAGATAGAGACTAGAGAGAAGTTCTGGTGGAGAATTTTAGTAGTACGTAGCAGAGAGAAGTTTCAAATGAATGGTCGTCCGTGGATATATAGCGAGAAGAGATGCATATGTGTCCGTGTGTTGCGTGGCCGGAGTCTAGGGATGTCGAACTCAGAGTATATAGGGCGAAGAAATGTATTCCTTTTGTCTTATATTGTTTAGTCTAAATTAAAATATAGCCATTACAAGAATTATACTTCCTCCATCCCAAGGCTTAAGGCCTAAATTTTGCACGACCTCCATCGAGCAATATGAATATACAAGTGCATAACTATCTAGCATTATTTATTTTTTTGGCCAAAGATAGATGAATATGAGACAACTTGGATTTTAGAATCAGGGCTGTGAAAAGAAAAAAAGAACCAAGGGCAATGGAGAAAGACAACTTGAATCTCAGAATCAGGGGTATGAAAAGAGACCTTGGATTTCCGAAGGCGGTAAACCGATATAGTCTTTGCATCGAGCAATGGAGCTCCATCGATTTAGTTTGTTAAAAATATGACGACAAGCATCAAGCATGGGTCAACAGCGAGGTTTTCCTTCCTCGCAAGAAAACAAGTTTTTTTCTTGTTAATATTTTCTTTGCCATCTATAGCAGGTGACATTACCCTTGTTGTTATTATAATTTAAAAAAACAAACTGTTCTCACCTGGCTAATTGCACTAATAATGCCAGTATAAAAAAAATTTCCACAACAATTGATATATTTTTTGCGAAGGGGCTAATCGATATTTCCTTTGCCGATGACTATTCATGTTTTGGCTTCCTATAGTGAGGCCAGCTGAAACCCACCAAAAGTATTTAAAAACAAAAACCAGTCTGACTTTGCCAAAGATATGTGTACTCTAATTATGATATTAACTCTATGACACCTAAGGTTCCAGCTCATATATGAAAAATCAAGCTGGCTCTTTTATACCTAACCTTACCATCCAACAAACATAAACAAGAACAACTGTCCCGTACCTCCATTCCGGCGGTTTATAAGACAAATACATAATTCGAGAAAATAGTTTGACCGTAAATTTAGTAAAGAATATATAAATCATATGTCACAAAAAATATATTATTAGAAGCATATTTTAAATATGAATCTAATGATATAATTTTTATTAAATATAGTTTGTATTTTGTTGATCAAATTTGTGGTGAGACTATTCGCTCGAAATACATATTTAAACCAGAATAGAGGTAGTATAAAAAAGAACGAAAGAAAACAAAGCAAACGCAATGCCCAATGATGCATTATGGGGCGCATGCAAAAAGTTATTCTTTGGAAGAAACAGAATTCATGGTCACCCTCCAACGGCACGCTGCCCTACTACCCCTGCAGCAGGCCTACACGACTTTGTTGCGCGTCCTCGTCGGTGGGGCCCGCAAAACAGAAATCCTACTGGTCCGTGGGCCCGCATGCACAGCAAGGGGGGGGGGGGGGGCAAGACTGACGACAGGTCAAGGCAAAAGGGGGCAGATTCTGGAGGTCAAATTGCAGAAGGGTCCTGGGTGACGTGGCAGGAGGAAGCTTCCAGGAAGGAAGCAGATGATGGTTTCAGATAATTTACGCACGAATCCAAAACTCCGGTGACAAAATGCTTCGCCGCCAGGGCATATTCGCTAGCCCCCACGCAAACATAGAATAGATTACTGGAGCTGTCCCAGGGTTTTCATAGAGATATCAGACGAATTTGTGCGCTTCGAGCAAAGCACAATTTTTTTTTTTGCGTAAGTTGACTTGGTAGCAAATACAATATGTACAGTGATGAGATGGTTATAAGAGATAAAATATACTACTCTCTCAGTTAAAATAGATGTCTAAAATTTCTTAAAATTTTGATAAATCTAGACATATTTATATATAGCTTCATTCAATTTTTCACAAATCTGCGACATCTATTTCGAGACGGAGGGATCACTAATTTTGGTAAGGTGAACGAGAAGAACCGGCTACATATGACGTGACACATTCTTATAGCAATCCGTAGGCTATATTATTGACCTTGCTCTAAAACAGTTGGCATCATGCGTTTTAACAGCTAAAGGTCCCAAAGGACCTGAACTTGCATTAAATCAAAGGTGAGGCTACATTATAGAAAAAGGACCTCGAGAAAAAAAGGATAACACAACACAACCTTCTCTATTACACACAACACACCACTCAAATTAGCGAAAATGCGACCAGGGTTTTGCTCGTCGTCGATGAAAGTTGAGCTCTAGACGTGGCCGCCCTTGTCTCCTTTGGGGAATATGCCACTTGGTGAGGCACAGGCGCAGCTCGTTGCGCCGATATCGAAGAAAATCCTCCACTGAAGTTGGAATAAATAGGTCGAACCGCCCACGGGGTCGAGCACAACAGGGCCACCCTGGATAGCAACGACAGAATTCCGCCGTCGCTTGGGTACTATTGTAGAGGTCGGAGGATCCACTGACCCAAACACCATCTCCCCTTGTAACACCCCGTCCACTCCTGGGCCCGGGGGGTGTCACTCCTGACTGCTTAATAGGATATCTAGACTAGCCCCACAGACCAACACTAGTCTTTTCTGCGCACTTTGTCCTCACTCGTGCACACCCGGTTACCCATTTCCCGGTCGGTCACCCATCCTAGAATTGCTCTAGGCCAAGCACGCTTAACCTTAGAGTTCTTTTCGAATGAGCTTCCGAAAAAGAAGTTGCAACTTGTTGATATGGGTATCCTATCAATCCTATTAAGCCATGTGCCTGGATCTCACACCCCTCCACCGCAGCAGCAACATCGCCCTCCACTCCCTCGCCACCGATGCCGACCGATAGGAGAAGCAATGTTTGTGAATCCATGAAACAGAAGACGACGATGCTTATTGTAGCATGGTCTTGCCTGAAGGGAAGTCACCGTCGTCTTCCGCCACGGAAGCACGCCCTAGCAGCGACCGTCTAGCACCGCGCCGATGCGCTAGAACGTAGACCCTCCTCTGCCCTGCAGATCCGGCAACGCCTCCATGGCCCACCAATAAAGAGAGAAGTCGCAACCAAGGAAAGCCCTAGATCAGAGGGCATGCACACATGGCTTTATGAGCAACATCCATGCTCTTCTCCGCTGCCCTCCGCTCCCACCACAGGAGTAGAAGAACGAATAAGATGAACCCTAGTTGGCTCCAGATCTAGTCTCTCGGATCGAAAGTCTCACCGAAACTACACGCATGAAGCCCAACACCGACATCGAGCCAAAAACCCTACTTCTTTCGATGAACCCCCTACTTCTACATTGCGTAGGCCGAGCACCTCCATCCCTCCTCCCCAAATGGCGGCGCCGCCATCGGAGAAGAGACGAGGGAGGGTTGGGAGACGAGAGTCGACTCTGTCGAGAGGCGGAGGGAGAAGAGAGGAGAGGGAGGTAGTAGAACCCTAGAAGACACCTGGTGCCCAACGTAAATGATTGTGTCCAGTTGGCATTCATGATTCCACCAATTCGTGGGAGGAGAGAGAGAGACACCTGGTGCCCCCACACAGGAGATAGATGAAGCGCGTCCGACGGCACGACGAGATGCCACCATTGACGAGGAAGGAAGCTGGATGATAAAAAAAGGTGTGGGACGATTATGCCCCTCGCGCGTGCGCGCTTTTGGCAGACAGCGGAGCAGCGGTTGAGAGTGGCCGCACCACACCACACGCATCAGGCACGTACCACCACCACCACCATTACCAATCTCCATCTCCAAGGGAAGCTTCGTGCCACCTTCCCGCTCGGAACGGCGGTACAAGTAAGTACTCACTCCCCCGGATACGAAGCAGCACCGCGCATGCCGTTCCCACCTGCCCACCACCACCACTACCACCTCTAGGCTTGCGGCTTGCCCCCAACCACCTCCCCCCTCCACCACTCCCCTCTCCGCGACCATCCAGTGTGCGAGTGAGGAACGAAGCAGAGTCCGGCCGGCCGCCCGCCCGCCGCCGCGTCCCGTGGTGGTGCCGGAGTCGCTCGGCAATTCCGGAGTCCGCACGTGGTCCGTCCGAGGCGTCGCGCGGCTTTGGGGTCGAGTTTGGGTTGCGTTGATTGGTTCGTTGGCGTGGCGGAATCCCGGCTCGGCACGCTAACAACCGCCCCGCCTCGCCTCGCCCCGACCCGAAGCAAGAGATCTCGCCCCGGACGCGACCGCTTCTTCCGTGGGTATAAGAGAGATCCTGCCCCTACCCCCGCCGCCTGAACCGCGCGTCTCCAAGCCGAATTCCGCCAAGGATTTATCGCATCGCATTGGTCGGATCGCCGCCGATCCCGATGGGCGAGGCCGGGCACGACGCGCCGGCGGCCGCGATGAAGGACTCCGATGACGGGTTCCCGGCGTGGGCGCGCACGGTGGAGGAGTGCGAGAAGCGGTTCGGGGTGGACCGGGACCGGGGCCTCACCTCCGCGGACGCGGCGGCGCGGCTCCGCGCGCACGGCCCCAACGAGCTGCAGGAGCACCCGGGCCCGTCCATGCTGCAGCTCGTGGCGCAGCAGTTCGAGGACACGCTGGTGCGCATCCTGCTCGCGGCCGCCGCCGTCTCCTTCGCGCTCGCGCTCTCCTCCTCCGCGGGGGCCCTCACCCTCTCCGCCTTCGTCGAGCCGCTCGTCATCTTCCTCATCCTCGTCGTCAACGCCGCCGTCGGCGTCTGGCAGGAGACCAACGCCGAGAAGGCGCTCGAGGCGCTGCGCCAGATCCAGTCGGACCACGCCGCGGTTCTCCGGGACGGGGAGTGGCTCCCCGCCCTCCCCGCCTGCGACCTCGTCCCGGGCGACGTCGTGCAGCTCCGCGTCGGGGACAAGGTGCCCGCCGACATGCGCGTGCTGCGCCTCGTCACCTCCACGCTCCGGGTCGAGCAGGGCTCCCTCACGGGCGAGACCAACTCGGTCAACAAGACCGCGCACGCCGTCCCCGCCGCCGACGCCGACATCCAGGCCAAGGAGTGCATGGTCTTCGCCGGCACCACCGTCGTCAACGGCAGCGCCGTCTGCCTTGTCGTGCACACCGGGATGGCCACCGAGATCGGCAAGATCCACTCGCAGATCCACGAGGCCTCGCAGGAGGACGACGACACGCCGCTCAAGAAGAAGCTCAACGAGTTCGGGGAGGCGCTCACCAAGATCATCGGCCTCATTTGCGTCCTCGTATGGCTCATCAATGTCAAGTACTTCCTCACCTTTGACCTCGACGACGGGTGGGTGCCCAGGAACATACGATTCTCCTTCGAGAAGTGCACATACTACTTCGAGATCGCCGTCGCGCTCGCCGTCGCCGCCATACCTGAAGGGCTGCCTGCCGTGATCACCACCTGCCTGGCCCTCGGGACGAGGAAGATGGCAGCCAAGAATGCGCTTGTCAGGAAGCTGCCCAGCGTCGAGACTCTGGGCTGCACCACGGTGATCTGCTCCGACAAGACCGGGACGCTCACCACGAACCAGATGTCAGTGGCCAAACTTGTGGCGATCGGTGATGCTCCAGGGACGGTCAGGAGCTTCAAGGTGGACGGCACCACCTATGATCCCCGTGATGGCAAGATTTACGATTGGCCTGCAGGGAGGATGGATGCAAATCTCGAGATGATTGCAAAGGTTGCCGCTGTCTGTAATGATGCCAGTGTCTCGCATTCTTCAAACCAGTATGTCTCCACCGGAATGCCCACCGAAGCAGCTTTGAAGGTGAGAGTTGGTGGTACAGTTCCTGCTGCTATTCCATCAGTATTTCTGATGAATGTTATACTACTAGTATATTTTGATGGTGCATCCACAACTCAAAACACATGTTTCAATCATCATCCTGTAAACAGTGTAGGAAACAGTGATGACTGTATTCAGACAATATTGGTTTTGGTACCCATTCTGTTTCTGAGCTCCCATGATGATTGTTTTGTTGGTTTCTTGTAGGTCCTGGTTGAGAAGATGGGACTTCCTGAAGGCAAGAACGGCTTGTCTGTGGATCCATCTGAGACACTAGGTAAGCAATGGCTTAGAATATAGTAGTTTACTATTCTGCATGCTTGTCAAGTAACTCTCAATCATATATTGACTACAATTGGGATTTGCTACTAGGCTGCTGCAGATGGTGGAGCAATGCTGCCAAAAGGATTGCCACACTTGAATTTGACCGCATGAGGAAATCAATGGGAATCATTGTTAGTTCCAAATCCGGAAGCAACACTTTACTTGTGAAGGTGAGAATGCCATATCTCTTGCTATACAATCATTTCCCACTGATGATATGTTAAATAAATTATCCTGTATTATTTCATTAGTTGATAACTCACTCACTGAAGTGACACTCAAAGTGCGTGATGATGTGTCCTCATGGCAGGGAGCTGTCGAAACCTTGCTGGAGAGGAGTACACACATTCAGCTGCAGGATGGTTCAGTTGTGCCGTTAGATGAGAAGTCAAGAAAAGCTATTTTGGCAAGTCTCCATGAATTGTCAACAAAAGCTCTGCGCTGCCTCGGTTTTGCGTACAAGGAAGATCTTGGAGAATTTGCGACATATGATGGTGAATTCCATCCTGCTCACAAGCTTTTGCTGGATCCAGCCAATTATGCGGCAATTGAGACAGACCTGATATTTGCTGGTCTTGCTGGCCTAAGGGTAAGACTTGTCCTCACTGTGCATATGTTTTAAATTTTAATACTGTTCTACACTTGAGCTCACAAAATATTGAATCTTCAAAAAGATCTGACAATACACTTTTCTGTATTTTTTCCTTATGATGCTGACATCTTTTTTGTTGTGGATGTTTTAACTATGTCAGGATCCTCCGAGGGAAGAGGTGTTTGATGCTATTGAGGACTGCAGAGCTGCGGGTATCCGTGTTATGGTGATAACAGGAGACAACAAAGAAACTGCTGAGGCGATATGCCATGAAATTGGTGTATTTTCACCTGATGAAGACATTAGCTTGAAGAGCTTTACGGGGAAGGAGTTCATGGCGCTTGAGGATAAGAAATCACTGTTGCGAAGGAAAGGTGGCCTTCTGTTCTCTAGGGCAGAGCCTAGGCACAAGCAAGAGATTGTGAGGCTGCTAAAAGAAGATGGGGAAGTTGTTGCTATGACTGGAGATGGAGTAAATGATGCCCCTGCTCTAAAACTTGCTGACATTGGTATAGCGATGGGTATTACTGGCACTGAGGTATGTTAAGGCACACCATCTTAGATACTTTCGAACATCTGTTTCGTTCCCCCTTGTATCAGGGGAAATGCCTATCTTCCATAATTTTAAACGGAAAAGGCTCATAGAGTACTCGTCATCCAACGGCATACCAGATTGATATTCCAAACCACAAGTTCAACAGGAGTCACAAAACATCACAATGACTAGACTGTAACTGCACGTTTGCAGCACTTACACAAAACCATGAACCATCAGATATAACAGTTCCTGAAAACCAACTTTTATGATACAGAACAGTAAGCAATGTATAGTTGCCGTTCACAAGGTAGCACAACTGAACCGACACTTTGCATTTTAGAGCCTTCTTAGTCTTCTGCTCTGAAATCACTTCTTTCTTTGGCTTCCTGGACAATTTCTTTTTTCTGAATTTTCTTGCCATCTTCTTCAGCCTTTTTTACTTCAGAAACGTATAAAATGTATTAATCGCTAGCCCTTGCCCTTGTATGGTAGTATTTGTTTTCAGCTAACCAAGTAGTGTATTAGACCAGTAAAGCTACATACATTTTCTTGTTCAGATTGTAGAACATGAATTTAGAAGTTCTCAGAGAAGTACTTGATAAAATCTATGCTTTTGTTCAGCTTATACTTCAGAGTGGTATCTGAAAAATTCTGTATTGTCCCAGGTTGCCAAGGAGGCTTCTGACATGGTACTGGCTGATGACAATTTCAGTACAATAGTTGCTGCAGTTGGTGAAGGAAGATCTATATACAACAACATGAAAGCTTTCATAAGGTTTGTCCACTGAAAGCCTTGTTCCAAGTACTCGCTTGCAGTTTTGTGGTTGCTTGCATACATTATAGTTGTTCTAGATCACTTGGTAAAGCTTCCTGAGTCTGTCATGATTTGATTGATTGCAACAGCTTTACATACTTCCATCTAAATTTTTACATCCAGTTGTTTGAAAAACATGTACTCCCTGCAAGGGTTCTGACTTTTTGCCTTCACTACTGCAGATACATGATTTCCTCAAACATTGGTGAAGTTGCCTCGATATTTCTTACCTCTGCTTTGGGTATTCCTGAGGGGTTGATACCTGTTCAACTTCTCTGGGTTAATCTTGTTACCGATGGCCCCCCTGCAACTGCTTTAGGTTTCAATCCTCCTGACAAGGATATCATGAAGAAACCACCACGAAGGAGCGATGACTCACTGATTACTCCCTGGATTTTGTTCCGTTACCTGGTAAACGACCTCTCTGTTTCCCTATTAGTCGCTACTTTTCTGTTTGGTTTCTTCTAGGAATCTTGCCTTTCTTTGTGAGATTAACTAATTTTTCTCCGGTGTCGTACCTTACTTGCAGGTCATTGGCCTTTATGTGGGGATTGCCACTGTTGGCATCTTTGTCATCTGGTACACTCATGGATCTTTCATGGGCATTGACCTCACTGGAGATGGCCACACCCTTGTCAGTTACTCGCAGCTCTCAAACTGGGGCCAGTGCTCAACTTGGGACAACTTCACCGTTGCGCCCTTCACTGCTGGGGCTAGAACTTTCACCTTCGACAACCCCTGTGACTACTTCCAAGCTGGCAAAGTGAAGGCGACAACGCTCTCTCTGTCGGTGCTGGTGGCAATCGAGATGTTCAACTCGCTCAACGCCCTCTCTGAAGACACCAGCCTTCTCAGCATGCCTCCGTGGGTCAACCCGTGGCTGCTCCTGGCCATGTCTGTGTCGTTCGGGCTGCACTTCCTCATCCTCTACGTGCCGTTCCTCGCACAGGTGTTTGGCATCGTGCCCCTCAGCCTGAACGAGTGGCTGCTGGTGCTGCTCGTGGCGCTCCCCGTGGTGCTCATCGACGAGGTCCTCAAGTTTGTGGGCAGGTGCACGACCACTTCGGGTCCCAAGAGGCGATTAAAGAAGCAGAAGGGCGAGTGAGGGTGTCTAACAGCGGTTCTTTCAGGCATCGCAGAAACTAATCAATTTGTTCCGGACCATGTAACAGTGGTCGCCAAAGGATGTTTATTCAGCCGATAATATATATATGTCCAATACAGGAAACTGAAGTAGATAAAGTTTCTCAAACAAGATCAAACTTTAGCAGATCTGCTCTTGTTTTTTAGTTGTTAGGTTGCATCCTTGATTATATATATCCTGTGAATTATATGTAGCTAGTGTTTAAAACTCTTGCTGGTGTTTTGAGGAAAACTATTTGCCAAACAATGAGTGCAAATAATTATGCTTGGCGGGAACTACCGTTTCTGCTTACTGTTGTTCATGCCCCCTGTTGGGCCTGTGATGTCAGTTCTTTGGGAGTGCTTGAGGCACCAAATATTTTGTTCTGGTGATGAAATGGTGGTGTGTTGTGCCTGCTTTGTGATGTGGTAAATGTCCCTTAGGATTCTTGCTACTAGCGAAGATGAGGCAGTGCTGGCCCCAAGTCTGTAAATGAGTCCTTTGATACTCCCTCCGGTTAGAAATACCTGTTCCCCATGCTGCTAGTCTTTGCCGGTTGCAACTCATCTCGTCTTCTGCTCCCACGCCGTTCACGCTGTTACTCTCCCCGCCCCACGCGGCCGCGAGGATCTCCGTTTACTGTCCTAAATCAGGTTGTATATTGTTGATTCAGATGACCCGCCTCCGGTTCTCAAAGATCATCTTGTTTCACTTCTCGTGGCATTTGCAAGACACTCCACAGTCTGCTGATGCCATCTCGAATTGTAAAAAGCTTGTTCAAATTGTTGGACAAGCAAGGACCAACGAAAATTCAATCGTCAGAGATCAAAGTGCTTCCTTTGTTGAAGGTGTCTTTGCTGCTATGCAATCTCATATTTCTGATCAAATTAAAAAATGTCGGCAAGTATTCTTTTTTATCTTTCTAAACTCAACTGGGCTATGTTCTGGATTTATGGATGTTATTTGCGTTACCTACAGAAATTACTAATCTTCAGATTCCCCAACCTCGAAATTCCAGACTTTCACGGCCTTGCCTTTGAACCCCAGCAACTCCTTGCCTACAGAAATTGCAATGCGCTCACCAAGGTACAAGGTTCAGTCACTCAGTTCAAAAACAAATTGAGTTCTCGGTATTTTTTGACAAATCTGACCAATTTGAACAACTTCAACCGCGTCTGCCCCCTGGGCGAAACTAATTTAAAATCTGACCCCTAACATCGGCGCCTTGCCACTGGGGTGGGCGCCTGGCTGACGTGGCCGCTATGTCGGCGCCATTTCAAATAGCGCCGACCCTAGGGTTATACCCAATCGACCAGTTTTCCTTTCCTAGCTCTCCCATTTCCTCCTCCCAGCCGCCACAAGCTCTCTCTCTCTCTCTCTCTCTCTCTCTCTCTCTCTTTCTCTCCTGTTTTTCGCCCCTCTCTTCAAATCTTGTTGAAACTCCAAGATTTCTTGGATTGGGACCATGGCAAGTCTTCTTAGAGGTAATCTCTCTCAAATCCCCTTTGATTCCACCTATTAGAATGTCTAATTTGACCTCATTTATCTCTTTTTTGTTGAAACCCTAGAAGATCATAGATATGTTATTAGATATCTTTGTAAATAATATTTGTTTGAATAAATTGTAGCTAGTGTATGTATGCATTTGATAGGAGCTTTGTCTTAGTGTTTGCTAATTTAGTTTACATATATGACAAAACCAAAATATGCACATGTGGAAATATATTTGTAGGGATTCATTTCTATAGAGTTTGCTAGTGTATGAATGCATTGGATATGAGCTTGTCTTAGTGTTTGCTATAGTGTTTGCTAAGTTGGGAAGCACTTCAATGGAAAATTAGCCGGTTGTATGATAATATAGCTTAGGACATTATAAGTGATAGTGTTTGCTATGTTAATTATCCCAATGTTTGTAGATTCTCCGGACATGTGGACAGAGATTGCACGTCAGATGAAGTTTGCAGAAAGTACCAAAGGCAAATATCCCAATATGTCATCGAAAGATGCTCCGGTGCTACCAAGATATCCGGTACCAAATTGTTGTTATGGTAAAACTTGTCATATCCAACAATCTAACTACCACACTACTATTGGCCGCGCATTCTACCATTGCCCCGATACACGCGTGAGTTCTGTTGTCTTGTGACATGGTATCTATCATACTTGATTGATTGTTGATTGTTGATATGGTAAATTTTATTTGACAGGAACATTGCACATGCTATTTCTTCCAATGGATCGATGGCCCCGAGTGTTATGATGACTATCTTCTTTCATGGGATATTAGCATTCTTTTGGGCCCAAAACCAGCTGAGGGGTGGAACGCATTATGCGTCCTTATCCATCTCCACCTAAGTATTGGAAATTACACGAGACCACACTCAAGGCTCCTCCAATTGTTTGGTGTGAGCACTGTCAATATATGACACGGTGGTGTCCCCTTTATGGCCCCGACACTTTAGATGAGTCTTGGGAGGTTTTCGATGAGGAGAAAAAGAAGCATGAGGATGAAATAAACTTGGAGTTGCAAGAGATTGAAAAAGCACAGAAGGAGCGCTCAAGGACGTACTAGTTAGAAGCTAAAAGGAAGAAAGAAGAAGAGGCAAGGATTAAAGAAGAACAAAGGGAAGAGAAGAGAAGGAAAGAGTGGGAAGATAGCAAGGCTTGGTTGAATAAGGAAAACACAAAGTGGAAGCTGTGGAACTAACTATTGAGCATATTCTGATATCATCATGTATTAGGCTTGGTTGTAAGTTATGGAACTAATTTGGCACCGTTTTCATTATGTTTGTAATGAGTACTTGAGATGAAATATTTGCAACTCAAATTGTTTTCTACTGAGATGATAAGTACATTGCATAGCACGAAATGATGATAAATTGCAAGACGGTACAATTTATTTGTTGCTACTGCTGGTGCTCGGGGAATGGAAATCATTGACCCCTCTAAATCGAAGATACAAGAGCACCATTTTGAAATGGAAACTAAATTAAAAGGAAATACGAGTGTCTAGCAATTTTCGTACTCGTCCTAATTGTTTCATTTGTTGGCCATCTTTTTAGCACACCATTCCTCGAACGCTTTCTGGTTGTGTTGTTTGTGCTCTCTCTTTCTTTTCTCCTCTAGCTCCTTGGCCTCTTTTTAATGCACATATTTTTCTCCATACCAGTAAACTTCGTACTGTCTTTGGTCTTCAAACCAGAAATCCTTGTCGCATCGCGATCCTGCCTATTGAATAATATAGATTTTTAGCTTAAACATTTAGCGAGAAGAGAGTTCTACCCCTAGTAAAAAAATTGAGCAAGGAGAGAGTTCTTACGAAATAGGGTGCAGGATCCCGGGCGTGCCCGCACACAAATCCTCATTTTCCGCCAAGCCCACCGCTCTTCATCTTGGCTTCATCATCTGTGTAGCAGCATCCCACCATGCAATCACACTGTATGATCCACGGAACATGGCCATCTAGTTCATTCATCAGTGGCATGTCTGGTGGGAGGAATGTACCACTACGAGACCCTACGAGTTCAAAGGCTATCTCCTTCCCTTTCCTTGAAGAGGATCCTGCACCGGCCATGAGTGATGTTGGCTGAGAGAGATAGAGAGTGATAGGAGTTGGCTGAGAGATATAAAGAGAGGTTGATTGGAGTGAATACGAAGACAGACAACCACCCGGGTGCTATTTATGGAGGAATGACGGAGACATACACACCGACCGAGAGTTAAAAATAATATAGGGATATATAGAGAAAGATTAGCCCGCTAATTTATTGATCACAGGATTCATAAATAAGTTATAAGTGTTTCAGCAAACAAAGTGAGAAACATAATTCCGCGGAATATAACGGTACGGCACATAAGTAAATATTACACACGGGCTAAATTAAAGCAATACTACGGCTCCCCACCGAGTGCCCGAACTATGAGAGCTGATCCAGGGGCTAGTTCGGCTACAGAATGGAATTTACGAAAGCCCGTCTTTCCGACTCAATGTATTGCCGTTCACTCTTGTCTCAGGGATTCGGTGTCATGTCACCCTTTTGGGTTCGACATTCCACCTGCTTCTGGCTCGAGCTCGCCTTCGGCTCCTCTCCCCAATTCAATTAAGGAACTGAACTTCTTTATTATTCCCTTACGAGATTATGAAGGCATATCAGTCGTTTACTGATTAGCTGCTTGAACGTGGAAATATTTCGGCATATCTGCTCTTAGGTTAGTACGAGAACTCGACTCTACTCGTGCTGCGCTCGGCTTCGCCCCGCATCTCCCTTCGGGGGTACTCGCAGGTGGAACCAACTAACAGGTTTGTTTAAAAGTGTTCTCTCGCATGGGTGTTCTTTCTTAGATCCGCAGACAGGATAGGTGGGGTCTTTGGATAGCAGGTATGCTGTGTCAGAGAGCCCGAGTGCTCTGCTCTCCAAGCTCTGCGCAGGTGTTTTTACATGGGCTGTCCCCGAACGAGGGCTTGCTATCAAAGTACATGTCATGGTTGTTGTTTTTCTAGATTTGGTCGACCTGTCGTTTATTACTCTAGTTGACACAAGTGATTATTTCCCCCTTACTTTTTCCAATCTTTTTTAAAAAAAATATTCCTGCTTTTTTTGATCCTGTTTCTATTATTCTCTTCTCGGTCCATTACTTCAAAGAAGACCACTTTACTTTCCTTGGATTTATTCTCCTGCTTGCTTGATCGGAATCTATTCACATACATTCACCCAAGCTTAAGAAGAAGTGAAAGAAAGAAAAAGTAGCTCCGCGGCTCGCCCAGAAGAAGAAAGACCCGCCGCTAACGATTTGGAAATCCCTGGGACTTACTTTCTTTGCTTTGATATAATACTTTGGCATAAAATAATATATGTAGGTCCCCATTTTTCTTGGACATTGTCGAGCACGAGAGTAGAGATTCGTTCTCCTATTACCCGGGAAAATGCGCGCGAAGGTTCTCTGGATTGGTTGTGGTGAGCGCTGGGCGAAGGATTGTCAGTGTAAAGCTACTGTTCAACTCCATGTTGTTCAGGAAATGGAATGCACTAAAAACCAAGAAATGACATAGCGAGATAGTCTACTGAGCAGCTCGAAAAGCTCGGACTTCGTATACAGAAAGTAGAACTAAAAGCAGATTTTTACCTGGACCAATACATGAGATTCTTATGCTATTTGGGGGATTTGTTCTTCTACTAGGGGGTCTAGGAGTAGTCCGGAAGAGAGTTGCTTGCCTCTTGCTGCCACTAAACCCCAATGTGAAAGAAAAGCAAGGCACTGAAATGAAGAAGAATACCTCACTAAATAGAGCAACACCCATTGTGCTTCCTTTCTTTTACTAGAGAGAGTAGTCCTCTACTCTAAATATCTTGATGGCTTTTTGAATGAAATTCGAGGTAGGGAGGAGTGGTCTTTCAGGATCGGTCCTTGTGTTTCACTACTGTACACGGATGGGATGGACCTCCTCTTTTTTATGCATCTTTACGTTGGGACAATGACCCACCTTTCTCTACTCAACCTGTCATCTTCTCTCCTCGCTCCCTGGGACAAATAAGACTCTCGCTGATAGGAAAGGAGAGAAAAACAAAGCAATGCCAAGAGCTCCGTCAATCTGCTGTTCATCGATAGACGAAGCTCTCTCTTTTTCATCTCGTGCCAGATGTAACAAAAGATTAGTCCTTTTTCCACCTACGTGGCAACTTGTTCTCTTCAGATCAATCACTTGAAAGATTTGTATCCATTTAAGAGCACATAGAGGGTTTGGAGGAGAGGCTACAAGCGCTGCGGGCGGAGCAGCAAGAGCTCATTGTTCATGGAAAAGCGGATTTGTCCCTTCAAAATCTCATCCATCGTCTTTGTGAAACAAACTATGAAATTCTCACCTAGAGCTGCAGAACTAACGACTCTATTAGCCGCCCTATTCTATTACCAGACAAAATTGGGAGAAGCTCATCCGCTAGAAATGCTTTATTTCGTTTCGTTCCGCAATGGAATCACCGAGTCGTATGAAAAGAGGGCTCTTCTTTTTAATCTTAACACAAAGGCCATTATCAGGGGCGCGCTCTACCACTGAGCTAATAGCCCGTCGCGCGGGCCTCCCCAAGGGAGGCCTGCTACGCCCAATATTTAGAGAGAGAGAGTATGTGTTAGTACGAGATCGCGCTATCAACTTATTTCATTTTTCTCAATGATTAGGTATCAATTGTCCTTAGGAATCATACATGCACCTTTGTTTGGATGCCGATCGAATATTGTTACAAATTCTTTCCTTCTCGATCCTAATGAATGAATCCAATAATCTTTTGGATAGATGAGATTCATGGGGATGTTGTTATGTTATGGAAGAATTTAGCTTCTTGCTGGGCTGGTTATTCAGAGCCAGCAACTGGCTGCCGGATTTCGTCCCGTCGGTAGCGCTTCGGAAGTCACTCTGGCGTGGCGCTGCTGGAAACATTTTTGAACGTGGGAACACAAAACTTTTCCAAGTACACACAGCCTACGCGGCATTGATCCGACGCCAAAAAAATTCACCATACACCCCTCTTGACACAAGTTTCGCACATCCAGTTCTCTTATTAGAAACTCCCTATAGATGGACTCTAAGCCTTCGCGCAAACAAGCAAAGTAGAAGCAAGACGAGGAAGCGGAGCTGTCGTAGAAGCAGTAGCTTCCCCCGACAATATACAATACAACAGTAGCGACCATGTGTGAAATTCTTGCTGAAAGCCTGTGCTGGCACTCAATCAAGTAGTAGCGCTGGCACGTCACTCGGCTCCTTTGAAACTGCTGACTTGAGTTCAGAAGGGAAGCGACTGATTTCCAATTCTTCTTTGCTAGCGCTTGACTCCTGTGGAATTCCAGGCAAATTGGGTTAGCCTTATTTTCGGGACGTCCTTTTGAAATGATTCCATTTTACTAGTTTGGAAAAGAAGCCGGGAAATAGACACGGTGAGAAAGATGCTCTTGACAAGCAGTGTTTCCAATCTTTAATGTCAAATCGGGTGTTCAGTGTCCTTCTAGGTTCTGGCTGGTAGAGCAGAGGACTGAAAATCTACGTGCCTTCAAATTTACTATCTCGACACGTTGGTCCATGATGAGGACCCGTGCTTCAACAGGAAACGGGTCGTCGCACCACTGGAAGAATCCACATTGGCCATTACCCTATTAAAATGTTCTACAATTATTAAATATAACACACATAGGCTATATATTTGTAAATATGATGGTTTTAAGTACATACCTGGCCGTCTTCCCCAGGACAATCCCAATACCTTCGCCCAGCATTTCGGAACCTCCAGTCATAGCATAGCCTAGCTTTAAAGTTGCAGTCGCACCAAAATCGTCGAAGGTCTGCCATTGTTGTGTTGTTGTAGGTGAGACGGAAAACATTGTGTACGAGTGATATATATATAGCTAGACATTTCTAAAGTATTGTATGGGGTATGTTTGCTTTTTGTTGAGTGTCACTGTAAACAGTGTGTAGTCACCATCAACTATACACTGCATTATCACTAATGTGTAGTACTACTAGTAGCAGTGTAGTCACCATCAACAGTGTGTAGTACTACTAGCAGCAGTGTGCTATCCAAATCACATGTGCTCGGTGTTTCAGTGTTTCAGTGCTACTAGCAGCAGTGTATAGTCACCATCAACAGTGTGTAGTACAACTAGCAGCAGTGTGCCATCCAAATCACATATGCTGAGTGTTTCAGTGTTTCAGTGATCAATGCTCAGTGTTTCAGTGATCAATAATTTCCATTGCTCAGTGTTTCAGTGCCCAATTATTAGAATGGTTCAGTGAATCGCTGACTCCCGCCACTCAGTCACAATAATTTCAATATTCAATGATTCACTGACTCAGTGACTCAGTGCACATTAATTTCAATGGTCCAATGATTCACTCAGTGATCAATGATTCGTAGCCATGTGAGTGTTGCAGGAGCAATAATTCATCACAACACTAATTCATTGCTTCCCTTTAACTATAAATATCCATGCACTCTTGCTTTCAACTAACAATTACTAGCACCATGTCCAGAAACCGTGCTCTTCCAGGTAGCTCGGTCAATCCATATGATCCTGATTGTTACCCAAGTATTCCAGGTATACGCTGACGTTGTCCAACATGGCCAATTGTTAGGGTCGAATATGATTGGTCGTTTGAGAATGCAGGGAGAAGATTCTCAATATGTGCCAAACCAGAGGTACGCGCAATTAACACCGCCAATTGTTAGGGCTCAATATTCACTATTGATATCATGATCTTTCATTGGTAGGGGTACCGATGCGGCCACTATTAGTACGAAGACGAGGAGTTCTCTCCGGAAGCTAGAGTACTAATTTACAACAATCATATGAAGATTGAAAGGCTCAAGACGCAGCTTCACAGTTTAGGTGAGGAACCATAGATTTATGTTCCTGTAAGAATAAGTTTGGGAACCATGTATGTTTTGTAATTCTCAATTTGTCCAATAATTAAATATTTTGTAAGAGAACTCCATGTCTTATAGTGAAAAATTACTAAATTAAATAAATACTTGGTACGACGCCACTTGAAAAGGAGCCAACGTTGCACAGTTCGGCGCCAGTTGAAATGGCGCCGAATACTAGGGCTGGATTTGTTACCCAGACACACCTTCTGTGTCTGGTGTGGCACCGACGACGCAAATAGACGCCGAAGTTCGGCGCCACTTGAAAAGGCACCGACGTTGCACTGTTCGGCGCCAGTTGAAATGGCGCCGAATACTGGGCTGGATTTGTTCCCCAGACACACCTTCTGTGTCTGGTGTAGCGCCGACGAGGCAAATAGGCGCCGAAATTCGGCGCCACTTGAAACGGCGCCGACGTTGCACTGTTCGGCGCCAGGTGAAATGGCGCCGAATACTGGGCTGGATTTGTTCCCCAGACACACCTTTTGTGTCTGGTGTGGCGCCGACGAGGCAAATAGGTGCCGAAGTTCGGCGCCACTTGAAATGGCGCCGACGTTGCACTGTTCGGCGCCAGGTGAAATGGAGCCGAATACTGTGCACACTTCAAATTCACAGATTCACATATAGCAACTTCACAGATTCACAGATGACAATTCAAATTCATAGATTCACAGATTGACAGATTCACAGATGACAGTTTATAGATGACAAATCACAATCACATAGTTCAAGATTCACAACATTACATATAGCACATCACATTCATCATAGGTAGGCAGCAAAATATGTCCGCACATACATAGTTCAAGTTTCATAACATGTCTACACAATCAACACAAACAGGTCTCACTTCTGCGCCTTCCTTTTCTTGACGACACCCTTCTTACGGCGTGGTTTGAGAGCGTCAGTGTCGGGGGTTGTAATATCTGGTGTGCGGCGTGCACGAGAACCCCTACGAGGCATACCTTGTGATTGGCTTGGCTCCGGACCATCATGGACAGTTTGGGAGGAGGAAGCTCCATGGAACATGGACAATGGAGTGTCAGAGTCGAAGGAGGTCCCGTCACCTGAGTTGTACATGGATCCGCTGCCACCAGAAGTTGGAGGGCTCGACTGGAGACTCGTCATGTCAGCGGTAGGATCCCGGCATCCAAGCCTAGACACCAATGAGCGGGAACGTTTGACCAATTTCTGCATAATAGAACAATGTAAGTGTTGGCCAAACTTGTAGACACTTGCACAGGGAACGAGCGAGAAACATATGTACATTTTCCAAACTTGTGAACTTTGCTAGTCGTTACCTCGAGACACTTGCACAGGGTAGACTCGGCAGCTGGACTTCCCGGAGTAACCCTCAACGCCACTTCAGCTTCTTTGATACCTCGTACAAGCTCACCGGCCTACAAAGCATGACACATATGAACATCATCAACGAGAATTAGCAAATAATTCAGAGCTTGATATTACTATGTTCTTACCACACGGTTTCGCATGGGGTCCATGGTCGACACGCTTGTCCATCCAGACCTCTTCATCAAACTCATTTGGCTCGTCGGATCCCTCTTCTAAGCAATCGACGTTGGTCCAGCTGGGCTTGATATGAACCCGAGTAGCTTTCTGCAGCCATGTCTCGTAGTCTCAGCAGTTGTTATAATCCCAACACTGCTTGAGGATATCCTTATGAGATGCCTTGTCATTCCATTCCCGGATATACTCCCGGTGATGATGTTCCCAATCAGTAATTGACTTGTTTTTCCTTCTATCAAGCCTATCGAAAATCACATAGAGGAGACAATGAATAACCAAGGAGAATCATATATGCGACAGGATAAAGGCATTGGCGCTTAAGGAATCTTACTTGTGCAGATCATACGAGGTGGAGAAGTGCTCCGGGGGCAATTCCTGGACCTTACCAAACTGCATCCCGACTCAGTGTGGAAGGTGGTACTCGACCGCGTAGAAGCAAATGAGCGGGCACCTCTTCATCCACATATCCATGTATTGAGTGCACATCGGGTTTAAGTTAAAGTCCTCGCCTAGCTCACTCACAGTGTATGGCTGCCATGTAACCTATGAGTGAAATAAGAAGATGTTAGGTAACAATGACAACATACATTAAGCAAAATCGATATGACACTCACCTGCCCCCGACGCAAGGAGTCAAAATCCTCGGTGTATGCTCGATACAGATTATCGGAGGGCCCCCCACTTGGTAGATACATCCTCATAAAAGTACACAACAGTGGGTGCACGGTCTTGTTCCGGGTGTTCCCAATCCCTGGGTGCGTAGGTGGTGGGTCGGCCTATGGGAAATCTAAGCCAGCTCCAAACCTGAAAATAAGCAAATAGGTTATGCAAAGCTAGATGGTAATGCAAATCTAAATGGTAATGCAAATAATTATGTTGGTCAAAGTAAACCAACCTGTAAGACCAGAACACAACCACCCATGTTTGATGTACCCTTGCTCCTCCTACAAGCCTCATCAAGTTCTCGATACAAGTAAGTCAACCTAGCTGAACCCTAGTTGTATCTCCCAGCATCGTCCCAGTCACGTAGTAGAGGCAAATACATCCATGAGACGTCGCTACCCCCGGAGTCTGAAAAAAGCATCTTCCCAAACACATACATCACATACACTCGAGCATACCGTGATACGGTCTCCTCGTTGGCATCGAGGGGAAGATGCCCAAAGTGGTGTTCTATCCAAGTCAATCCCAGCCCACATGTCTTGCTCCCCTTCGTCCCAGCAATTTTCTCCGGTGGCCTTACTCCTAGAAGCTCTTCAACCATGTCCCTGAATCTGTCTGCCTGTATCTTTCCAGTCACAGCCCATCCTGAGATAAGCAAGGCGGTCAACATCCCCATGTCTTGCAAATTTATAGTCATCTCGCCACATGGAAGGTGGAACGTGTGTGTCTCCATGTGCCATCTATCGACTAGCGCTGTAAGATCGACACTGTTGTAGGTCGGCAGCCCGTGCTCAATCATTGTCACAAAGCCAATCAGATTCGTCCTCCATAAGTATGGTGTGTACCTCTCATCAAAAACCATCTGCTCTGTATTGACCTTGTGTCCACGTATGCGAAGGGGTAGTAGAGCATTCCAATATAGCGATTAGCATTAGTTAAGCAAGTAATAAACAGTAATAGATAATAATAATTAATTTAGTGATGATCATGTTAGACAATACGTGCATACCTGGGTTTCTGAGAGTATGCGACCTCGGTGGCTCTCCTCGTACTCCGCCTCAAGAATATGGTACCGATCCGCCATCCTGCAAAGACAGGTTTTTTTTGTGAGTTTCAGAAACATGCAGTTATAATTAAAAGATAATTTATAGCATATAAATAAGGACACCTAACAAGAATAATGTGTTAAAAACAGAAGATAAACATGCATAGGACAAAATATAACCTTTCTAGCCCGTTGTAATGCCTCGGCTAATTTCCCTATCACCTTTGGACGGCAGCGATAACCTTTCATATGTCTAGTCCCTCGAGGCCTCTTAGGGCCTCTACCACGCCCGCTTGATGAAGGGTTACTAGCGGCCACGGCGGCAGCGGCTTCTGCCGCTGCTTTTTCCGCGACTAGTTTCTTCTTTCGATCCTCACAACTTAGCTTTTTTGTGTTCTTGTGACCTTCTTCCCCGCATACCGAACAACGGTTCTTCACGGAGTCCTCCACAAAATCATCATTTGGACGGGGTCGCTTGAAGGTTGTCCCTCCATCGGCTTGGTCCATGTCCATCTTGAACCGCTTAGTCGCTCTTCGCCCTTTTGTGTCGATCATTAGCTTGCTATCTGGTAAGTACACCGGCCTGGTATACTTAGGCCATTGGGCCATGTCTAGGTAAGGCTCGAATCTACCAGCCCATGTGCGATATAGCTCTTCAAGATTGTAGAACCGTGAGACGGGGTTGTATGGGTCCACGACCCGAGCATGACACGCGGTTATTATATGAGAGCATGGTAGATGGATCAGAAGGCACAGCACGCGTGCAAAATCTTGAAGCACAACAACATATTTGCGACCACCATACTGCTCACCACCTGAGTTGGTACCTCCTACCTCCGAAACCTCATACTTCCAGACCTCCTTATCAAAACAAGTCCATGTTTGGTCATGAGATTTCGTGGCTTGGTATCCAAGTTCTTCTTCAACAGTCTTTGGCCATCTTTTGTCGGCATTAATTAGCACCTTGACTTCGTCACTCCTCGTGACCCAATACTCGTTGTACTTGTCAAAAGTAAAGGATGCGATGGCAGTTACCGGTAGCGTGCGGATACCCTTTAGCACCTTATTGAATATATCGGCCATGTTACTTGTCATGTGACCATACCGAACCCCATCCTGATCGAAAGCTTGAGACCATAGGTGTTTCTTCGGCAAATTCTCCCTAAGAAAACCCTTCCCCTTCTCATTTGTCAAGCCATACAACTCATTGAACATCTCTTCAAATACAGCCGGCTCAAACACCAAGGTAAGCCTACGGAGATACTCAGTCATTTCTCTATTACGACAAGCACGGTAGAAATTACCCGCGAAATGCCTTATGCACCAACGATGCTTAACAAGGGGATGCTCAGGTATTTCTTCCCTCATGGCATTCAATATGTCTGGATTGCGATCAGAAATGACACAGACTTCTCTTCCGGGCCAACAATCCTAGTCCTCACCAAGTGCATGAACCAGTTCCAGCTGACATTGTCCTCCTTTTCCACAAGAGCAAAGGTAAGCGGGACCAATCGGTTGTCCGCGTCGCAAGAGATAGCAACAAGAAGGGTGCCCCTAAACTTCCCTGTAAGGAACGTTCCATCCACACAAAGAAATGGACGACAATGCTTGAATGCTTCAACACAAGGACGGAAGCACCAAAATGCTCGACGGAACACTTGGTACTTGACACCTTCGACCGTGCGAGTCTCGATTGGATGGGGCTGCAAAATGTGCATCATACCAGGGTTTCGATGTGCCATCGCCGCCAACAACCTAGGGAGCCTCCCATATGCTTCCTCCCAATCACCATAAACCATCTTCATAGCCATTTGCTTAGCCCTCCAAGCCTTTCCATACTTGATATGATAGTCAAATATACGTTTCACAAATTGGACCAAAGAGTCCGCTTGTAGGGTAAGGGTAGCTTTGATGGCATTGGCACACCGGTGTGCAATAAAAGTAGATGTCAGTTGCCGGTGATTGTTGCCCTCCAGGACGGCATTGCCACATGTGTGCGGGCCTTCATACTTACTTATCTTCCACCAACCTTCAGGTTTCTTCTTCCTTGCCCATACCTTCCATGGACAATCTTCATTCTCGCATATCAAAACATATATTTCACTTTGGTCGGACTTGAACACTATGTAGGGTCGGTGATGACTCATGGCGTACTCCTGGAACCATACTTGCATGTCCAACATAGCCTTGAATTTTAGCCCCGGGTATATCAAAGGTCGTGCCCTAGGTCGACTCTGTGCCTCGTCTTCGGTGAGGGGTCTTGGCCACTCCGGCCCATACTCCCGCAGGTTCGAGTCTGCCACGACTAGGTGAGCCTGCCTAAGATCCTTGAACTCATGAACATTAGGATCTCTGCCCCACACCTTGACAAATGCATCGGTCTCCTTCTCCTAAAACTTGGGAACCGAACGATCATCGTCCGAGTCCATAGCGTAAGCATGTTCATACCCCTCGTCCTCTTCATTGTCATCTTCATAGGTATATGGATCTCCCTCAAGCATCGAGGATGCCACCAAAGGTACACAAGGCGATGATGGAATGTTGATTGGTGAGACAACTACAAACTCTTCCTCGATCGGCTCTTAGGTTTCAACATTCATTTTCTCCTCGATGATCTCTACTCGTTCTCTTTCAACATAACTGGGTTCCTCCATAATCTCCTCCAAGTAATCTTCATCTTGTTGATTTTTTGTGTCCCACACAAGCGGTTGGCTTGGACCCGCATCATACACATCCTCATGACGGTCATCGTTGCTTCTTTCGATAACCGAGGGCCGCTTGTTCAAGTCGATGAGAAGATGGGCATGCCCGGTGACCTTGACGGCAAACACGACCAAAGATTTTATTTGCGAGTTCTCCACTAGCTCTTTGTATAGATCCCACTCGTTGTCACCGTTGATCGGGATCATCTCAGTATAAGATCTAGAGCCACCCGCATCATATCTTCCTTCCAAAACAACTTCATCGCTTTTGTCACTCCATCCAAGGGTAGCTCTAACCTTGACAACAACATCACTAAGACTAGGACTAGTCGGAAAAAATATCACAGTCTTTGCCATATCCACAAACTCAACACCACAATCTGATTGCACAACACGCCCACCGTGATGCACATGAAGGACTTTTGCATAAGCCATCTATATTAATAACCAAAACAAATACCAAAGCATCCATTAGAGAATGCAATACCCAACACATATGTTTCACATGCTTACAACACATTACTACCAATCGAAAATACAAACACCAATCAATGTAGCAAATCCTACAAGCTCGAAAGTGAAATCCTACAAATGTTTCCTACAAGATCAAACACATGTTTCCTACAAACAACTCCTACAATATCAAACACATGTTTCCTACAAACAACTCCTACAACCAAATCTTATAAGCTCAAGCACATGTGACATTTACCAATATCATCTAAGTGAATTCTAATAGATCAAGTACTTGATTAAGTTTCTAATTTTACATGATTTTACAAAGATCATCTAACTAAATCCTACAAGCAACTCCTACATTTACCAATATCATCTAAGTGAATCCTACAACCAAATCCTACAAACTCCTACAGGTGACATTTACCAAATCAATAGATCTAATTTTACATGATTTTGCAAAGAACAAATCAATAGATCAAATAGTCAATACATCCCTTACTGATTTTGAGAGAGGGGAAGGGAAGGGGAGAGGTACCTGCAGATTGCAGAGGAGTTTCGGCCGGAGGAGGAGCTGCCGGGGAGACGACCGGAGGAGGAGCTGCCCACCCTCCACCGGCGTGCGGGTGGAGGAGGAGCGGCCGTCCACTCGCATGCGGGCTCCGACGGAGAGGCAGTGGGGGTGGAGGAGGGGGTGGTTCGGCGGAGGCGGAGGCAGCGGGGGTGGAGGAGGGGAGGGCGGTGGAGGCACGGCCTGTCGACTGTGGGCAGAGGAGCAAACCGGCGCGGCGGCCGGGTGTGTTGAATGAGGGGAAAACGAAACCAAGAGGGCACGATTGGGTATAACCCTAGGGTCGGCGCCACACGTCAGCCAGGCGCCCACCCCAGTGGCAAGTTCGGCGCCATCGCCGACATGTGTTAGGTCGGCGCCGTTTGAAGTGGCACCGACGTGAGGGGTCAGATTCCAAATTAGTTTCGCCAGGGGGGCAGACGCGGTTGAAGTTGTTCAAATTGGTCAGATTTTTCAAAAAATACGAATTCTCGTATTTGCTTCTTGACTTTTAAGTTTCGAGTGAATTTTTTTCGTACCTACACCTACAGAAAAAGTCACACAGGAAATTTCAGACTTTTACTGCCTTGCGTAAACACAATAACTGCATTTACAGAACAAATTGCATTCCCGTCTTTGACCCTTTACTTTTAAGTTTCGAGTATCTCGTTCTTGCAAGATGAAGCTGATTCTTGCTGTGGATGGGCGCCATGGCTATCGGTACCGTTCTTAGCCACCCACCCACCCAGCCAACAATCATTCATTCCTACCCTGAAAAGAAATTATTCATTCATTCTTCGCGCATTAGCCTGTTATTTTATCCATTAGCTGTAGTCGAAGTTACATAATAAGATGGATTCATTAAGGTATACCATGTCTTCATCTTGTAGAGAGGCCAGGGGTGATACGAGAGCTCCTGAACATAGATCAGAGAATTCACATGTAGTGTTTGTACCTCTGAAAGCACTCTGTGGCTAATTAATCGCTACATTTCTGTCTGTACTCCTAAGTCTTAACAGTCAAGTGACTGCTACTAACATGCATTTCTTCCTACATTTTGGAGTAGTGCTCTAGCATAAAGAGATGCATTTTGTTTTACTTGGAGTAGTGCTATAGCATAAACTGGTGTCTACAGTATTACTCCAGGTCTCCAGCACACTCCAGTATCTGAATTTATCCTATAGAGTGTTCACATTCAGCTGAAACTTGGAGTAACTGAATTTACCCTACAGTACTGTTCGCATTCAGCTGAAACTTGGAGTATCTGAATTTATTTATCCTATAGTAGGTGCACATGTACTTGGAGTATCGGGAGTATCTAAATTTATCCTACAGAACATAAACTCGGCCAGTTTGAACATGCACGTATCTGAATTTATCCTACTAGGAGCTTGATGTACTGCTATTTGTTTCACCTTACAGGGAGCTTTTGGAAACAAATTCATGATCCATCATTTGGAAACGAACTCAATGTACATGCGTCTTCTTGTGGAGAAGGTTCTGCAGGCCGTGGCTCGCCTTCAGCAGCGGTGGCGATCGGAGGAGAAGCGGCGATCGCAGGAGCTTGTCCTTGCGAGCAGTGGCGGCGATCGGAGGACTGGGATCCCGCCGGTTAGGTTGTCCTAGATGTCCCAGAAGTGCCCATGTTGTTCTGCGAGCCCGAGCACCTAGAAGCTGGCGCACACGCTAATCTCAACGAGGATCCCGCTGGAAAGATTTCAGTTTGGACTTTGAGATTAGAGGCCAAATTTGAACAGTTTTGATTGTACTTTTTTTTTGCAAAATGAACTTTGTACTATGAGTGCGACAGGTATTTCGGGCCAAAGGGAGTACTTGTTTCTGTGCTTGGAGCTAGGAACTGATCCTTCTTGGTTTCATCATTAACACTTCAACAAATGTCTGATAGTTGCTAGACAGGTCGTTTGGGTTACCTGTGTCTGGTTTTGATGGTCTATTGGGCAGTAGCCTGTTCAGACTTCTAGCTTTCTAGTGAGTTTTTCTTAGTCTGGCCGTTTGAGTTGTACTGGTCGTGTAACTCAGCCTTAGGGCTCTATATTTCATTCTATCTATAAAATGACATGCATTCTATCTATAAAATCACATGCAGTCCTCCTACATGGTTTGAAAAAAAAGGACCCGACCCTTCTTGGTTCTTTTAGCAAGAACTGTAAGTAGGGGTGTGCAAAATCTGGAACCGGTCAAACCAGCCAAACCGGTAACTTATGTCTTAGTTCATTTTTCTTTACAAATGAAATCTAAACTTTGGAGTTAGTACAAAAATTTGAACTAGCCCAAACCGGCCAAACCACTCAAACCGAATTTGCACAGGCCTAACTGTAAGGTTTGAGCCACACAGCAAACTTTTTGATCGAAAGTTGGTACAGAAAAAACAAAAAGCAACTCCTCAGACTAGGCATGGTGACCTCCCTCATGAATGAACCTTCTCATCCGAAAAATTGTAAAATAAAACTCCTTGGGAAATGGCTTCTTCCTTCAATATGACTACTTCAGTGAAAAAAGTTCATTAAACTTCCTCTTGGCCTCAAAGAAAATCTGCTCAAATGAATCACCAGGCTCCCACTCAACTTGCAGATAATTCCAGATACTGATTCGAGACCCTTCTTGTTTGCAACGAGTTCAGCTGGTGATATAGTGTGTCTGTTTTGCAACGAGTCCAGCTGGTGAACTGGTGTGTCTGTTCATAGAATTTATGTGGTGTGTAAAATCATTCCTCGAGGAATGAATCCCCACATGGCTTATTTCAGATTATTTTGAACTACTAGAACAAAGATTGAATCTGATGGAAAGTTCAATCTCCAGAAGTGGACACTCGTTTCTCATCGTAAATAAACTACAACCACTCTTACAATATCCCTAAAAGTCACTCCTTGTTATATGACCAGTCTTCTTTTTTGTAGAAAGTTCTCGCATGTCCATTCCATCGGAGACGATTACAAGCATGTAGCGGAGGACAGTATAGAGAGAGGGAGAAGGGACAACTGAGAACACCCTATGAAAAAAAGAGGAAAAACATAAAACAGTCCATCAGATCTTCTGAGCAATGCTGGAACATCCACCGACGGAAGAAGCAACACCCTCTTCTCCGTGGCACGTCGTCTAGATGGGGCGCCTGCCTAGTTACCTAACTTGGATCCCAGATCCGCTGATTTGCTCGGCCAACCTCATCGGAGAAGAAAACATCAGATCTGCCTACCGCCGTCTTCGAACCCGCACTGGGCTGCCACACGGTTAAGTTGCTGGAAGTACTTCAATATATCTACGAACGTAGCAATTATCAACCAGATAATGACCAGCCTCATATAAGGATCCATCCAGCGGGTGCTTCACTATATCTGCACAAGCAAAACAATGCCTGGGATCAATACCCCCGTCGCGTAGGAGCTCGGAAAACCCACCTGCAGAAATGAGAGGTTATTATAAAAGGTTGGGATTTCAATAGAAAAAAGAATCGTGCTACAAAAGTTGGCTTAGAACTAACCTACTCTCTCCTTTTCTTCTAGAGCAACTATGGATACAGGTACCCAAGCGTGTATATCATGATCAAGTCGTAGTTCAGCAAAGAAGAACTCCTCCTTTGAATTCTCCAGACTGCTTTTTGCCGTGAAATTCACATGCTGATAGGTACCGTCATATCTAATTACGCTGCTGACGATGGCTTTGATGAGCTGATACTTGATCTAGGTTTTTTTCAAGAGTAAGGAAATAAGAACAAACGGAAGAATACAATTTTTTTATTATAGAACACTAGGTAAAGGTGAAAACTAACAGTTGCAGAAAGTTAAGATACCCCTAATTAATAATAATAATAATAATAAATAATAGGTCATCTACAGATTGAAACACACCAGAGATGTGTTTAACCATTCTAAATATATACGACATACTAACTAAGTGGGAACTCACAAAAGATGGTTATGCATCTATAATACACTTGAACAAATAATATACCATCAGTAGACAACAGACAGAATCTAGGACAGAAAAATCCTCTCATGGTTTTGCTTGTTATATGTATATGTGGTAATTAACTGCTCGAAGAACGCGGTTTTTATGCAATTGTTGAGTAGAACATTAAAAAAAGTGTTTCATTGTTTATAATAATATACTGCCTATATACATTCGAAACAGAGATAAAAAGATCACCCTACAATACTAGTGGATATATAGATTCGAAACAGAGATGAAAAGAATCATCCTACAATACTAAAGCACATACAGATTATATATACATATAGATTGGAAAGGGAGATGATTAAAAAACTTCACCTCGTGCTTGTCCTGGCTGTTGTAGTGCTCCAACGCAGCCTTTGCATACTTGGGGACATTTAGCACATGGGCCTCGAAGCATTCATCCCGGAGATCGCTGTATTCTTCTGAATCTAAATCGAAGAAGTAGGCTGCTCTGGGGAAGGCGGGCAATCGCTGTCACTGTCAGTCTCATACTCGTCATAGTACCTAGATTTGATCATCAAAAGGGTTATATATATTGCAACTAAACCGAAAGAGGGGACGAATTCAGACGGACTATAGATGACCAAGAAGAAGATGTTTTAGCTTACTGTTCTTGGTGGTTGGGATCAGGGAGCGAGGATGCAGGGGAATTCGGATCATCAAGGTCCACATGTTGTTGGGTTGCAGTAGTGGTAGACATTGATGGCGTAGATGGTGGCTTCTGGTGTCTTGCGGGCGGCAATGGATAAGGAGGCTCTAGAGGAGGACAGGTCCTCGCACAGTAGAGCACGCGAGGCATGGTTTCTCCTCCTCGATTTCCTTCGCAGAGAAATAGTACTGGTTGAGATTGGCCGGCAATTAATTGATGTTTAGATCGATCGGCGATTCTAGGGCAAGCAACCAACTGAAAAGTAGTATCGATCGATTCAAGGGCGATTCTACCGGGGGATTCTGGTTGGGCTTGAAGAGGGGGTCGCGAGCTCACCTTCAACTCGCCGCGTCGCTGGTTGTAGCCGCCGGAGGTCCACGAGCCGAGGCGGAGAAGGAGGAGGACGTCGGGTAGGAAGAGCCCGGCCGGCGGCACTCTAGGATTCGGTATGGAGCCGGGAGGAGATGCTACCATCGGCCGTGCCATCATGGGCCGGCATGTGAGTACGCGTGCTTTTGCACGTCACGGGCTGCCCTGACACGCCCCTTAATGGGCCATGTCCGGTTCGTGACCCGGCAGTGGCTGTGTCTTGGCTGCTACTTCCGGCATGGTCCGTTAAGGTTTTTTATTTATTTTTTAATTTTATAATATTATTTTATAATAAAATTAATTAAAAACAGTATAAAAAGGTCTTAACAGGCCGGCCCGTTAGGCCCGTTTAGCTAACGTGTCATGTCTGGGCCTCGAGGTAAAGCACACGGGCCATGTCATGCCCGTTAGCTTAACTAGGGATGTAAATGATACGGATAATTTCCGTTTCGAATTCGCATCCGTGTTCGTTTTTGAGGATATGATATGCCTTTTTAGATATCTAGCGAATATGAATATTTGTCGAGTGGATATCCGACGGATATGATAGCGGATATGGTATTGATGATATCCGACGGATAAGGATAATTCGATATTTTATACGGATTATCCGAGATATTCAAATGGGATAATCCAATATATTTAGCATAATCACAATATCTAGACAATCTAGTTAGTTTATCGGCTAGCTATACATGCTACATATGCATTATACTATGCTATTACCAATCTTACACTTTTATACTGCTGATATCTAGTGTTGCAAGCTTTCTTGTCATTTTATTTACATAAAGTAAATAAATTTTTATTTTTCTATATGTATTCGTTCAATTATCCTTTTCCGATCCGAGTCCGCTCCGAATTCGGCTATTTTTTATCCGAATCCGGCTATTATCCACTCTGATCCGAATCTTCTAGAGCAAAAATTCAGATGAATGCGGGATCCCAATTTTTTTTGGAATCCTGCATTCATCTAAATTTTTTCTACCTGCAAAGCTTTTGCCATAGTACCTGCATTTCACGAGTTTTCCACTTAAAAAGGAACGGAGCTTTGGTGACTTAGTGCTTCCAAGTCTCGACGTGACTTGGTGCTTCCAAGTCTCACTGTGACTTGGTGCCACCATAAACCATCGGTCTCTCATCCAACGTATCATATTGACTTAGATTTAAACTAAAAAACTAAAACTGCTTAGAAAATTTTGAAAAAATTCCAATAAAATATAAACATCTTGTGTTGAAACCTAGGAATGTTTCATCATGTTCGGATAACTATCTTGTGATTAAATCGAATTTTACGTTTTTGAGCATTAGTTTAAACTAAATACTCATTTAATCACAAACCTTTGATCCAAATGAAATAAAACTTCGCCAGAATACAAAACAAAACATGCATGATTTACTAAAAAAATTCAAAATTTTCTAAGTAATCTTAGTTTTTTAGTTTAAAACCTGAATCAATCTAGTACGTTGGATGCGAGATGTATGATGGATGATGGTGAGACCAAGTCACGGTGAGACTTGGAAGCACCAAGTTACCGAAGCTCCGTCCCTTAAAAAGATGATTTCTCGCTTCCCGTATAGACCACAAAATAGTACTCCCTTCACCTATTTTTAGGCGAAATATTACCTGCATTCAACTGATGGATTGATATCCGTAAACAATATGGAAACAATGGCATCCCAAAAAGGTCAGAATGGCGAGAGGTGCAGGAACTCTAATTCCACTAAGTATAAATCAAGCAAGCAACAATAACTGTTCTAAAGGTTTAAATAACAAAGGCAAAGAAGCGTCATCAATTCATGCAGAAGTGTCAATTAGGTGCGCCCTTTCTCTTTGTTCATGTAGAAGTGTCATCAATTCATTTAATGTTGTAATATGAGTACGAAGTATAGGAAAATCATATGTCTCCAAACATGACAATAGGTTAATCATGGATGTTAGTGTGCATTTCATTAGTTGAAATGGAATTGGATTTTACAGGGTCAGGAATCCACGTGTGTTCTTCCTCATACAATTTATTTGCAAGCATGTTAACAATATAATATACCAGAAACTCATTATAGTATTAGTTTAGCTGTAGAAAGGTTCTTTTTACCGAATATTGATAAACCAAATTGAGAGCTCAATTGGGAATACAGAAAAATCATGCATAAAAAATGCCATGTTTTAGCTCTTGAGACACAACACTTCATTTTGTCCAGGGATTAGGACCTAAGTAAATTCTCTAGGCTTTCAGCAAGAATAAACAAGAGAAGACCCAAATTTGATGAGCATATAGTGTTATCCATGTTATCCAATAAGTAGGTTCCGATTCCCCCTACTTTTGTCTTGAGCAATTCTAGTTATTATTTTTGAAGGATGGTGGTGCTCACCATTTAATCTTCTCTTTACACAGCTATTTCAAGAAACAAATTGATGGCGACAAACTGCATAAGCTATTTTCCAAGAGGAAGAAACTACCCCATAAAGCAATGGACATGCGGACATATAACATGATGCGCCAAAAGGACATCTCTTCGCTGAACCTTTGGTACATGGTAAGAAACAATGTCATGCCATTTTTCCAATCTCTCTCTTTTAGAGGAATATGTATTCTTGTTCTCAAAATAAACCTTGTCATGCTCCCAATTTTTCTCTTTTACAGGAATGTGTATTACCTACACAATATCTACGAGAACAAATTACCTCAGCTCGAGAAGCTGAGATTCCTCAAGAAGAAGATGAGATTCATCTAGAAGAAGAAGATGGTCTCAATTTGAATGTGATTGCTCCAAAAGAAGAAGCTGGTCTCTTTTTGAATGTGATTGGCCATGAAGAAGAAGCTAGTCTCGATTTGAATGTGATTGCTCCAGAAGAATAAGCTAGTCTAGATTTGAATGTGATTGCTCTAGAAGAAGAAGCTAGTCTTGATCTGAATGTGATTGCTCTAGAAGAAGAAGTTGGTCTCATTTTGAATGTTATTGCTCTTGTAGATGAAGGTGTTCTCGATTTGAATGTGATTGCTCCTGAAGAAGAAGCTGCTCTAGATTTGGATGATATTGAAGAAGAAGTTACTCCTGATTTGGATGATATAGAAGAAGAAGGTAATACTACATATGGAAAATAATCCTAAAACATCTACTCCTTTTCTTGCAATGTTACTAACTTCCATTTTCCTTCCTTTTCCAGGTGTTCACCATTCAAAAGAAGAACTAACAAACGAGCAGCTATTTGGTGTCTACTTCTACTTTGCTTTGGCGGTAATCAAGAGAAGAGATGGAGAGATACAGACAAAGGACAAGGAGCTTATTGTATGCCTGCTGAATACAAGTGTATGGACAGTTGAAACAATATGGGAGAAAGCCCCAGGCCAAATCGAACAAAACAAAGAAGTAGATGTTTAAAATAAGAGGAAGGATAATGTTGGTCGAAAAAAGAAAGACCTGGATCTATCGAGGGTAGCGAAAATACCACTGAACAAATGAAAGACAATTTGAGGTCTAGCAATGTCACTGGGTGTGGACCGGTCAACCTGGTCAACCTTACACAGAAGATTTAAGTCAGGTTAGCTAGCGCGCCGCATAAGCAGCTTGAAGCCTTCGATGATGCAATGAAACAAGATTAAGAGACCAAAGTTCTACATCTCTATGCTTGGTCATAACGAGTTGGCATCTCTCACTTACAACTCATATGCGACTCAACATGGGGTAGAGTGGCAGACAAAGTGCAACAGACCAGTCGGAACTCATACGCAACTCAGCCGTAGAGTTCAGTTGCACATAGACATTTGCAACTTATCATAGCTTTAGTTGCACATGGTGTGTGACTAATGTGAAGTGCGATCCCGTCAAAATCGCTCACTTCTAGTTTATTTGTCAAATTCTAATTCAATTTTTTACTCAAAGTTTGAACTAAAATTTAGCAAATGAACCAAAAGTGGTACTTTGACGGGATTCTACGTGACACCCTACGTGTGGCTACTCCACATGCAAGTCAACCATGGTTGCACATAGTGTGGAATTGGACTCGGTTAGAACTCACGTCAACGCATCGTATATTAACACAAGGAGTGGTGTCAACGCGAGAGTAAAAATGAAAACAAGAGAATATAAAGTAATGTAGAATAAGCAAGGCACCGAAAAGTAAAATATCAAGAAAATAATGAAGCAAATAAAATTACATGTACAAGAAGTAAAGGACAAGAAAGAAAACAACAAGAATTAAAAATTACCAACAAAAAGTAAACAATTTGAAAAACGCCAATACATTTTCAACAAAACTTTACATGGATACATAATCCTAATATCGTAGGGATGATATATTTGATTCTAGGGTGAAGAATAGTTGTTCTGACGACGGTACATGATTTTTTACTTCATGTATGTTTTGTCTTACATCTAAAGTGCAAAAGAACATAATACAATATAGACATGACGTGACATACAAAAATACGACATGAACTACATATTATTTTGTGACTTTATGTTGTAATGGCTCGTACATTGTGTTTTTATGTCAACGTTTTCGTTGTGGTTGAGTATAGCTGTAATTATTTGTATACAACCATAAATTCTGAATATAATAACGTAAAAATATCCTAGGTGTAGAATAGGATAACTTAATGCGCCCCAAAAATATCCTAGCTGCAGAATAACTTGTTATGTGTCCGCGTTGTTGGATAGCATGTCTATGTAGTTGTATGTATATGCTATTTGCACACCTATAATGGAGCCGGAGATGATGTTTTGGCTCGTAGGTATAGATGCGTTCATTATAAAAAAAGAGTGAAT
Organism: Avena insularis; assembly: GCA_023614405.1. Taxonomy (NCBI): domain Eukaryota; kingdom Viridiplantae; phylum Streptophyta; class Magnoliopsida; order Poales; family Poaceae; genus Avena; species Avena insularis. The sequence goes on along the minus strand of CM042685.1, from coordinate 366,091,245 downwards.
TCCACTTTTTACTCTTTATTTGTGCATTTGTGACACTAATTACCTTATGTAGTGAAAGGTCATCTAAATTATCATGTTCGGAAACTTTAAACCCTCATTTTCTGATGCATATCTATTAGGTAAGGTGTGAGGTGACGATTGAACCTCGAATTTATCGAGATGGCAACAAAGAATAGAACATTTGGTGCAGAGAAGGTTAGATATGATTGACGACAACGTCCTCCAATCTTGACATATTTTGTGACGGCACATGGTCCTAACATGTCGGTCTTATCCAAAAACACGTGTTGAATGTAAAAACGAGACAAAATCATGCTTAATTTTTTCTTAAATAGGACATTCGGGTACAATTTCTACTAAATGGGGTAATTAGTGTCTCAAATGCACAAATAGAGGGTAAAAAGTGGAATTCACTCTAAAGAAAATGTGCAAGATGCTTTTAAAATATCAAAATAATGAAAGGAATTTTTCGTGTATGCAAAAGTTGAGTAGAGAAGAATTATGTAGATTTCTAATAGTACTACAAACTAAACAAGCTTCCAAGGGAAAACATCTTAGGAAGTTAGGCTGAAGTTTCCGAAGCTCAATAGGAAACCACTCAATTCAAAGAAGCCCAAACAAGACCACCTTGCCGCAAAGAACAAACATTCGAGCTCCACATTATACTACTACCATTGCAGCCGATCAACAAGTCCACATCGAATCTAGGCCAAGTGGGCAAACCAATATGTTAACTTGGGCGCTACAGCACAAGTCCACTTTTGCTTGAAATGTAGTAAAAAGGAGGGCAGGGAAAAAGTATACACCTTCCCCTAGGTCGCAGGAACACACACACACAGGCTGCTCGGCCCAATAAAGAAATCCCATCGCTTGCGTTGTCAATGATCTCGAATCTCACCGGAATCCCAACCTTTTTATGGGCACAATCAGTATGAAACTACTACTGTACTCGAATCTCACCGGAGTAGTACTAAGCTACCTGGTGGGGTCAGCCAGTCAGTCCTTGGCCATAATAATAAAGCTCGCGGCTCCTGCGCTGGAAGCAACCCTACCACGTACTGTAGCATTTTGTTTTCTGTCCTGGTTTTGGTATTGTAGAGCTGGACAGGAGATTCTGAATAAAAACACATTGTTAAATCAGCAGCGTCTAAAGTGAAAAAAAATGAAGCTTTGTCCAATCATTTGATTTTTTTTCTAAGAATATATAGATATTTCGCTCCGATTCGGCTAATTCAATACCTGTACATTCCGAATGGGCTGTTTCCTGTGAAGCTGGTTTGTCTTTAGAAAACTAGAAAAGTATTGTGAAAAGAGTTTATTTACTCCTACTGATTTTCTTAAGAAGTAGTACTAGTATACTAATAAAGAAATAAAAAATGATGATTAACCTTAAGGATAGTCTCAATGGGGGTATCATAGGTGGTATCATGCACCACATGCATACAAAATGCTTATGTGTCATAGCAATTAATGATAAAAGAGATTGTGTTAGTATCATAAGTAGATACAGTATCATAGCACATAAAACTAGAAAAATTAATCTTAAACAAATCTTGTCCACAATTTTACATTAAGATTCTACAAAATAATAAATACACCAAGATTATAATACTAATACTATATGATACTATGTATTGTGGAGATGGTATCAAATGGATTTTGCACGGCATGATACTCCTCATTATGACTAGTCTAAACAATGATGGACTAGCATGCTGCTACTAAAACAAATGGGTTTTGCACGGCATGTGGTGGGAGCGCGCCACGCAGCAGGCTGCCTGCCTAGTGCCTACGACGCACAAGCACTGCATGCAGAGTAGAGTAGTAGTAGTAGCGCACGCATACCCAGGGGCCCCCTTCTTTGGTCCGAGAGCTCTGAACGAACCTCTTTTCGGACCAAGGCCAAAGGGTGGTCAAACAAGCCATTTATTACCCGCCGCATGAATGCCCCTGCCCTGCCCTGCCTGCAACCTTTTCACCATACTACTAGTAGTAGAGTACAAAATTACCTGAGCACCCACTGCATCATCAGCGCTAATCATCTCCCAGGCCACTGCATTAGTTAGTAAAAGTGAAAATGGTAGTAGTAAAAAAAATGGTGAGGCTGTGATGTGGGCAAAAAAGGCTCACCGTCCAGTCCAAGGCGTGTGCTTCTCATCTCATCTCATCTACCGCGGCGTGCCGTCTTGAAAAAAACTGCCGCGTCTTGGACTGGTCTTTTTGACTGCTTTTTTACTACCCATCAAACGCCTACCACACCCCTGCTTCGCTTTGCTTGCAGCTCCTACCATACTACCATCATGTCCTGGCCTGTGTGCAGCAGATCACAAGACACACACCTTGCTTGCATTGAATGGATGGGACGTCTCATAAACCAGAACATTTTCTTGTAATGGTGAGCCTATGTTATGATGTTTCTAGGAGCCAAGCAAAGCAAGATGATTACAGTACTTATTTAGGATGTCCATGAGAGATCCATGAAAAACTACTATGCTAAACTGAAAAAGTTTAACCAAAGAGAGCAAGATGATTCAACACAGCCATTTCCATTTTCCCACAAAAAGAGAGACAGAGCCTCCAGTGCCTGCCACCTCAGCGCAGCCCCCATACCATACCCCTCCCTCAATAACTCCACCCACACTCTGCTCTGCGTTTGCGTTTGCATTTGTTGTCCTGCGCTGCCATTGCCACTGCATCACCCTACCAACCCCAAACTCCCACACCTCCTTCCTTCCCCCCAAAACCCCTACAGAAGACCATCTCTCTACTCCGCCGGAAAAAAGATTGCAGCTTCCGGCAGTGGAGTGGCAATGGCGAGGGCCCCGACGATGGTGATCCAGGACGACTACATCGACATGGACCTCACCCCCGCCTCGCCCAAACGCGCGCTCCTCGAGTTCGAGTTCCACAGCGCCGCCGGCGCCGTGTCCTCCTCCAGGCACGACAGCAGGGAGTCCGCCGCGCACGCGTCGCCGGCAGACGAGCTCTTCTACAGGGGCAAGCTGCTGCCGCTCCACCTGCCCCCGCGCCTGCAGCTCGTGCAGAAGCTGCTGCAGGAGCAGCAGGTGCGCGTGCCGGAGATCAAGCCTGCTGCAGCGGCCAGCGCGAGTGTGACCACGGAGGCGGAGGACGGCAAGGCGGGCAACGCCAAGAAGTACTCCTGGTCCAAGCGGCTGAAGCTGATGAAGCGGTGGACCTCGAGGGAGTACATCAGGTCCTTCTTCTTAGCCAGGCCAGGCGACATCGGCGTCCCCAATGCCGGCTGCGGTAGTGCTGCGAGAGGAGGCGCGCCGGACCAGGACGAGGCCTGCGGCGGCCACCGCAGGTCCTTCTCCGGCATCATCCGGCGGGTGCGCCTGGTGGTGGCGACCAAGACGTCGGCGTCGACGCCAGCGCCCGGGACCTCGCCGCTCTGCTCCTCCTCCTCGTCCTCCTCCTCCGCGTCGACGCCGTCCTGCGGCAACGCGGAGAGGTTCTTCCTGCGGGCGAGGGCGGCGGCGCCGGCGCTGAAGCGGAGCAGCAGCGCCGGGTCGGAGGAGGGCGGCGTCCACGGCGCCATCGCGCACTGCAAGCGGTCGCACCAGCAGCTGCTGCTGCAGCAAGGGAGGAAGAGCGCCAGCGGCGTCGTGTTCTACTCCTTGGCCAACACCCCCAGGATCTCCGCCTCCTCCCCCGTCTCCGCCGTCTCTGCCGCCGCCGCAGCCGCCAACGAGCCGGTTGCGCAAGAGAGGCAGGAGATTTGCAGGGGATGACGCCATTTTTTCCACCTTCTTTCTTTCTTGTTTTTGGGGCCAGATGTTTGTGAAGATTAGCAATGTGTTGTCTTGTGAATTGTTTGCGAGGAATCAATCAACAACCTCTGTGATTTTTCCGTTGCTCTCCTCCATGTTTCCCATCCCAATGTGGCTGGACCAAAGGATCAACTGTTCACCTTCATTCATTTACAAGCCGTATGATGGTCAAAAGATCAAACCTGACCATCAACTTTAATTCTCCATGTGCCTCAGCCCAGTCAATTGTTGTTGTTGTTGTGATTGTGATGAATGATGAATGAACCATTGTGGGGGCAGCGTACGTAGCGTACTGCGCCCGATGAATTGGTGGTGGCACTGACTTGGTGGCAGATTTGATTCCACTCAAAGTACATTCTTTGAGACCTTGACCATACCTCCTGTGCTGCGCAAAAATATTCATCCCAACCTAGCGAGCTATAAATTGGGTCACGCACACCTCCACCTACCTTGCATTGCATACATGCATTGCCGCACACTCCACCATGTCCCCGCCAACCTCTGCTCCATCTCGCCATGCCTTGGCTTCGAAACAAAGGCGTTCTGATCAAAGCACTCCATCCATGAAAACTGTTTTGCTTTTCCTGGAGATGATTAGATGGCTCTCCCCTATCTGCACATTTAAATTAGAGAACAGTTCTTTACTTTCTTTTTCTAAATGATCATTGGAACAAAAGATGATTTGCGACTACTACTACTAGTTGTGAGTGCCAGGACTACCACCTTGATTTGTTTGCTGGAAATTATATGAGCTGCAGCCTGCAGGGTAGCAGCAGCATTGAGCACCGACTCTTGCTGACAAAGCCACACAATGACACAACACCATAGGGAGCGGCCAAAAAGGCGCGCAGCCTTGGGCGATGATGATTGCCCAGCCCAGCTCCCAGCTCCCAGTTCCTCCATCCACCAAGCCCTGTCCATCTTCTGAGTGGGACGTGTCATGGACCTCCACCAAGTTCATGCAACAACCACACTAGCAGAGGACAGGAGGACCAGATAAGATGAGCACAAAGCACACGGGAGATTCCCTCCCTCCCTCCTTTCACCGTCCCCGTGCCACGGCTAAAGTTGCAGCAGCAGCAGCAACAGCATCTCGGAATTTGGATCGGAGCAAACCCTAGTGCAGCAACCAAGGAATCTTCCCAGTGGTGACGCAGGGAAAAGGTTTCGCCTTTCTGTTTGCTGCTCGCCCGAGAGGAGGGGGAAAAGGTGAGAGAGATTTCCAATCGCAACAAACGGCTGGGAAAAGAGCAGAGCAGGGGCCTCCTCCACTTGGACATCAGTGTCAGTGGTGCTGCTTGCGGCCATGGCCATCAGGGCATCTGCAAACCTGGAAAAAAAAACCAGCATGGAGTGGAGTGGGAGAGACGAAGCAGAACAGAACAAGTATTCTTTTTTTTTCTTTTCTAAAAACTAGAAGCGAAGAGAACAATAGGATTACTGTTAGCATATGATGGCATTGCCATTTGTATATTGCGGCAGGACGACAGGAACAGGAGCAGGCAGGTAGTTTGACTGACTCGGGTCAAAGTTATGGAACAAACACATACTAGTGTATTATAGTGGAGGTTTTCACTGAACCAAGATATGGTTGTTTATGCTGATGATGGCAGGAGTAGACTAGTACGAGTAGCACAGCACAGTGAAACACAACTGCCAGGCAGGACAGGCTTCAATGCTCCACGCAACCGAACTGTACCTAATGTCCATGTCATAAAAGTAAATAATTTTACATTGTGGTGTGCAACCATGCTTGTTTTCTACAGGTAGAGAGGACAGGGAATCAGACAAGACAGGGTTTATACCTGGAGACAGACAGGAGGCACCATCCACGCTACTCCTACGCTTGTTTAATTCTAAGTTCTAGCAAGATCAGTAGTAGTAGTGTGTACAGGTTAATCTGTACTAGTGAGAGGCGTCCCAAAAACCATACCTTGGTCGGTTCATGAACATTGTTGGTTTCCCACGAGTAACATTTCCTGATTCTGACCTCCTCCAGCTGGCTGCATACGCCAAGAACTGTGCTCAGGCAGGCAGGCACCGGCCATATGTCACGCCTTGAATCTCGCAACTGGGAATCTGAGTAGCACACGTTTTGCTTTGCCTTCCATAGGACAACACAAATATTTATCCAGTCTGTCATAAACATTAAGCAAAAATAACGAAAATATAAAAAAATCATGTACCGAGGGAAGAATCAAAAGCGCCTGTAAGATGTACTGCAATGTGGTACACAGTCTATCTATTGACAGGAAACCTAGATGTCTCAAAAATACTACTGTAGTAAAACTTTTGATGCTCAGAATGTGTTTGATCATAGGAACACAGGAGACATTGTGTATGGGGACAAGCAGGCTAATACAACAGCAAAAACTGAACCAGACTTAAAAGATAAAAGGGTGCAGGCGTGTTCGGGGACCACCCTTAACCTCTGATGAGAGGCGTCCCAAAACCATACCTTGGCGGGTTCCTGAACAGTATTGGTCTCCCAAGAGTAACATTTCCTGATTCCTGACTTCCTCCAGATGCATACGCCAAGAACTGCATCTAGGCAGGCACCGGCCATATGTCACAGCCTAGACTCTACCAACTGGGAGGCTCCATGATTGCAGCAATGCCAATGCACATACTCTGCATTCCCAATCCAGAATTGATTTCACAAGAACAACACATACTACTATAGAACAACACATATGTTTACATAAACATAAAATCATGAACTTAGAGAAGAATCTAAAGAACCACCAGCTTAAGATGCCTGCAGTGTGGTACATAGACTACCTAGTGACAACAAACATAGATATCCAAAAAAAACGTTACACCCTTTGCTGCTCAGAGTGTGTTTTGTTCACAGGAACTCAAGAGACACGCATATGAGGACAAGCAGGATAGATACAGTAGCAAAAGTTGAACCAAATTGAAGAAGATAAAGGGGGCTAAGGCATGTTCAGGGTCCCCCTTCATACAGGCACCTGCCGCACCGCTACTTCTCTGGACATAAGGACTTGAAGAATCATGCTCAAGCGTCTCACTAGCCACTTGAGAAAATCACTTTGAATACAACAAGCAACTGCAGAATCATGCTCAAGTGTCGCATTCACCACTTGGCGCCCACAAATACCCTCAACATTGTAGTACTACGAAGCACTCAATGATCATAGTTCCATAACTTTAAGCTGCTCATACAGGTTGTAACTTGGTACTTCCTACATACAGTGCTTGCTTGTTCTCTAATGAAAATGAATAACACCATACATACAGATAATTTGCATAAATGCATATACCACTCAAAAGGAAATTAACTACTATGTAGGATCAACAACGGGTAGGAGCACACTCAAGGCTCATTGGGAGGCTTAGCCTGATGACAATCTGCATAAATCAATAAAAAAAACTGGTAAAAGTAATCCCCAACTGAAGAAAAATTGTCTTGCACTACAGTTGCATGTTACCTTTGTTTTGTCATTAGTACCAATATAGTCAGATAGCTTCTTGTCCATGGCTAGCTCTTTTCCAACCCACCAAAGTTGTATGCCGTCAAGCTTTTCATCTGAATATAGTTACAAGAGCGAATTGAACGATAAGCATAGGACATCCCAGCTTTCAAAGAAAAGAGAGGGATAATTTTTGAACTCCTAAGGAAATTTTTGACAACTTGATGGGTAAACTAACCCTGATAAATGTTGAGACGATTCTAAAAGATTCAGATAGGTTAGTGAAACTAGAAAAATAAGAAAAATAACCTACCTAGTGTGCAGTTCGGTCTTTCGCCAGGACTAGCATACTTACATTACAATTTTTGGATGTTATCTAAACTCATTCGTATTACCTGATTTCGGATGCTGCGGACACAGTGCCTCTGAAGACCCTTGTAGAACACTAGCTGTTGTTTTTTCAATATTCTTGATATGTTCTCTTAGAGCACGAGGGGACAAGAATTTGTTATGCTGCACCTGTACCTGGAATACGGTTCAGGCAGATCTCAACATCTTCAACAGAAAAAACCCAAGCAAGGGACAATCATGTCAAGTTGAAGGTTCTACAAACTGATTACACTGGCGAAATTAGTTTCACATTCCACGATACTATAACTCTTAAATGATATTCTTTTGTCTGACAATAGGGAGAAGGGAAACTTAATTTTCTTTTCCTGATCAAGAAATACGGAGCAAGAACCATGCAAATTAATTCAGCTGTATATATACAGTAATCACCACCAGAATAACCGAACACAAGAAACTTACTGGAAGAAACAGGGTAAAAAACACCAAGCCGAAACTATCCACCTTAACTAGCAATTTTTGATCTGCATCCAACCAAAAGCTAGCTTTCTATCATCCACATTTTCTTGAATATTCAACTGACCGATATCCAAGCTAAAAAAAATCCGACAATTTTTCTCTTGAAAATAACAGAGGACTCAAAGCCCTGAAAATTGCACACACTTTGAAAATAACAGAGGACTCTTGAACATTCAAGGCCACAAACGCATAACATGCTTCCATATCCCGATTCCAGTGCAACAAACCCCGTTTTGGCATCGGTTCGATAATTAGATAACTGTAAGCATTTGCTAGTTTTTTATCGAACAGATTCAGCTTATCATGCAATATACAGTATACAATGTAAATGATGTACTAGTATAGTACAAAATCACACTTGTCTCCAATTCCGCTTCATGGATGGCGTACTTGGTTCTAAGGATATAGTGTACTAGTAATCCAGTGTACTTCGACTAATATTGATGGCATACTTAAACCATCAAAGGTAACAGCATACTATGATCATCCAATCCCCACAAGCAAATCGACAGAACAGTACGAAATCTGATTCGAACGGCTCGTGACCGAATCGAGAAGCTTTACTACCTTGGAGGCGTAGGCTTCGGCCTCCGACAGAGCCCTCTCGAGCTCACCGCCCGCCGCACCCGCGTCCGCGCACCTCTCTGCAGGAGCAAGAGCAACGGCGACGCGTCAGTTCGATTCGATCCGCCGATCCATCGCGGCCGGCCGGGGGAACGAGGTACTGGAAGCTCATCTTCTCACCTCGGAGGCGGCGGCAGAGGGATAGGACGCGGGCCTGGAGGCCGGCCGTGCCCGCGACCGCGGCGGCCACGTCCGCGACGGCGGCTGTGGCGGCGCACTCGTGCAGGAACTCCGTCTCCTCCTCCGACGACGGCGATGAGGGGGAGGAGGTCGTCGACTTCACGTGCAGCACCACCATGCCGTGCGCTCGCTCCCTCGCTCGCCCCGAAGGTTCTAGAGGCTTCCCGCTTCCTCCGGCTCGTGGCGGCCGGCGACTGTGTATGTACGTGCTCGTGTGTGGGTCTCGCCGTTTCCGGGAGCTAATTGACGCCGTTCGATCAAGACTGCACGCGCAACATTTCTCGTGCGCTTTTCGGGGAGCCTTTTTTTTTTTTGAGTTAAACTGGGAGGAGTAAGTAATGCTACACATACGGAAAACATTTACGGAAAAGTAATGAATGAATTTGTCTTCCCACTATTAGCAAGTAATGGATGAATTTCTATTACACTTCTTTTGGGGTACATTGCTTAAAACCGACAAATTATAGCGTGGTTTTCTGCTAGCAATCAATAATCATTGACTCTAAGCTTATATCATGAGACAATAGTCATCATCATATGTGAAACAAGCCAAGTGCTGAGTTGCATACCGATATGTTTGCATTATCATGTCATGTAAGAAATCCATTCTCTATTTACATCCCTGTATAAAGCAGCAGAAGGCCCTCATGTGGGTGAAGGCACAAGAAGGGGTGTCACTCCAAGAAATCAGAGTGCCTGGAGAAATACTATGAGTGCTTTCAATCCAATGTTATCTGTGCAGAAAACTGCAAATGTCTGGAGTGCAAGAACTATGAGAGCAGTGAAGATAGGAAAGCGATACGCCGTATTACCCAGCAGCATGCTGTCTATGAAGGGAATTATTGGACCATCTGCGGTTCTTTCTCATGCACCAGAAAAGTTCCCCACTCTCTCAATGGCTCCATTGGGCACAGATCAGCCCATTAGCAACAATGATTGTTCACAAGTAATTCCTTCACAGCATGCTTATTTTTCATGACTTGCCCTTTCGTCATATTGACTTACAAAGCTATTTAAGGTAGCAGCCAAGAACATGGCGTCTTGTGGATAGGCAACTGAATATTAGTAGTATTACTAAGTTAAATGCTAAAACATATCTTTTGGATAAAATAAAAGGTAAACAAGAAGTTAAAAATCTGGTTATTAGTGTAAATTTGTGATAATAATAATAATTGATAATTTTACAATGAGAGAATACAATGGTTTATATAGGAGAGGGGGGAGAGGAGGTGCAGCGCACCGGCCTAAACCCTAACTTGATATGCAAGTAAATATAATCTAACACCCCAGTCTCAACCGTGGGCTCGACAACATTGAGACTGAAACGAATCTCTGTAAATGGTGTAGTAGCAAGTCCTTTGGTAAAAATATCTGCAAACTGGGCCGTAGAAGACACATGAAGAACACGCACTTCTCCCAAAACGACCTTCTCTCGAACAAAATGGATGTCAATCTCGATATGCTTTGTCCGCCGATGTTGTACTGGGTTTTCAGACATGTAAACAGCTGAAATGTTATCACAATATACCACTGTGGCCTGACCAATAGGTCGATGTAACTCAACAAGTAACTGACGCAACCAAACTGTTTCAGCAACTGCGTGAGCAACAAAGACGGTACTCAGCCTCTCATGACGAAGCGAGAAACCGTAGTCGACGCTCAAGACTAAGAAATTAAATTATTGCCAAGAAAAACACAGTATCCTAAAGTGGATCGACGAGTGTCTGGACAACCAGCCCAGTCTGCATCGGAATATGCTGTCAATGATGTGGGTGATGAGTGGTTGATATGCAAACTATAATCTAATGTACCTTTGAGATATCTAAGTATGCGTTTGACATGGTTAAAATACGGGACTCTTGGATCATGCATGTAAAGACAAGCTTGCTGGACAGCATATGATATTTCTGGACGTGTAATGGTGAGATACTGAAGGGCTCCAGTTAAGCTACGGTATAGAGTCGGATCAGGAAAATTTCACCATCCGAAGAAAATTTAGAAGAAGTATCTACAGGTGTACGGGATGGTTGACAATCTAATATTCCAGCCCTAGTTAGGAGATCAACAGAGTACTAACGTTGAGAGAGAAAAAGACCAGAAGAATCACGAGTGACAGCTATACCTAAGAAGTGATGAAGGGAATCTAGATCAGTCATAGAGAATTCAGTTTGTAGGAGAGAAATAATATGAGTGAGAAAAGTTATGGAGGAGGCAGTGAGAACTATATCATCAACATAAAGTAGGAGATATGCAACCTAGGTGTTAGAGTGGTAAACAAAAAGAGAGTAGTCAGAACGAGAGGAAATGAATCCTATAGTTTGAATAAAGGTAGAAAAACGTTGAAACCAGGCTCGGGGTGCTTGTTTGAGGCCATAGAGGGATTTTTGGAGAAGGCAAACGTGATCAGGAAAAGAAGAATCTTCGAAACCGGAAGGTTGTTGAGAATAGACGACTTCGTGTAAGGAACCATGGAGGAAAGCATTTTTGACATCGAGTTGATGAATGGGCCAGGAAGAGGAAACAACAAGACTAAGAATGGTTCGGATGGTGCTAGGTTTAACTACGGGAGAGAAAGTTTCGTCGTAATCGACACCGTGTTGTTGAGAGAACCCACGACAAACCCAACGCGCTTTATACCGAGAGAGAGTGCCATCAGAATGAAATTTTGACTAACACCCACTTTCCGTAAACAACATTTGCATTAGGGGTCGGGAACAAGTTGCCATGTGTTATTGGATTGGAGTGCTTGAAACTCATCGCGCATGGCAGCGGCCGATTCGGATCAAGAAGAGCAGATTTGTATGTTTTGGGAAGAGGTGAGAGTTGAGAAGCATGAAGATTGGCGTGTTTTAGGAAGTCGAAACCAAACTTGGCACATGTGCGCATGGAATGGTCGTTGTTAGGTGCGATAATGGGAACAAGATGTGAAGGAGGAGTCATGCATCCGGCAGCGGAGGAGGAGGACATGACATGAGGGCAGGATTGGGTAGTTTGATTGTCGAGGCAGGAGTTTTGAGGCGAGCATAAACTCAGGTTATGGGTGGTCGAGACACGGTGCCGATGGGCTATCGGGCAGCCGAGTCGGCGGGCAGGTTAGGGACTACCGTGGCAGGAGAATCGGGAGCGGTATTGGTCGAGGCAGGATAGTGGGCACCGTAAGGTGGTTGTAGGGCAGGTTAGGAACGAAAAAATGAGGTTTTATGGAATTGGCTGGGCGAGGGGTGGATGTGGTGGGAGTAGATGTAGGGGTTCTAGTGGCGAAAGGAAAGGTGTTTTCATCGAAAGTGACATGCCTAGAGATGTGAATGTGACCGGTCACAAGATCAAAACACCGGTAGCCTTTGTGTTCATCTGAATAACCTAGAAAGACACAAGGAAGGGAACGTGGAGAGAGTTTGTTTGGGGAAGTTGCATAGACATTGGGAAAGCAAAGGCAACCAAAAACGCAAAGCTCAGTGTAGTTTGGGTGAGAGAGAAGAAGGGGGTAGAAAGGTGTGGTGTTTGGGTTAGTGCTAGATGGTCGAATATTGAGGAGATAGGTTGCGGTTCTAAGAGCTTCAGCCCAAAACATGGAGGGCGTAGATGATTGAATGAGTGTGTGAACTATGTCATTGATGGTGCGGAGTGATCGCTCAGCCTTGCCATTTTGTGGGGAAGTGTAAGGGCAAGAGAAACGAAGGAGAATGCCATGTTGAAGAAAGAAATTACGGTTTGCAAAGTTGTTAAATTCTTTTCCATTGTCACATTGGATAAATTTTATGGGTAAAAAGAAGTGTGTGTTGACATAGGTTTTAAAGTTGATAAAAAGTGAGTGGACATCAGATTTGTTGCGAAGTGGAGAAGTCCAAACGAAGTGTGTAAAATCATCTAAAAGAACTAAGTAGTATTTGAAACCGGAGAGACTCACAGTTGGAGAGGTCCATAGATCACAGTGCAAAAGTTCAAAGGGATAAGTACTATGAGAAGTAGAATGCGCAAATGGTAAACGAACATGTTTTCCTTGTTGACAAAACTCACAAACGGAGGAATTATGAACCTCTTTATGACAAGGGATCGAAAAATCACTAAGTAGAGAGGATAAAGTGGCTTTATTCGGATGGCCTAAGCGTTTATGCCATAGATCTACGAAGGCGAGCATGGATGATGGAGACGAGGCCGCAGGAGCGTCATGAACAGAGTAGAGGTCACCAGAGCTATCGAAGCGAGCGATCTCCGCCTTGGTCATGAAATCCTTCATAGACAAGCCAAAAGGGTCAAATTCGACGGAAACGTAGTTGTCTTTGGTGAAACGACGAACAGAGATTAAATTTTTAATGAGGGCTGGTGCAACTAAGACATCTTTAAGTAGGAGTGGTTTGGAAGTGGAAGATGCAAGGTTTGTATGACTGACACATGAAATTGGTATGGAGGAACCATCGCCTAATGTAATGGATGAAAAATGAGATGGTATGCAAGTTGACAACATAGTATTCGATGAAGACATGTGACTAGAAGCACCAGAATCGAAAATACAATCAGTACCTGAGTTACCTTGAGCAGCAAAATTATTCATGGCTCAGAAACGCAGCTTGGTCCCTTCAGTAGTAGAGGGAGTCTGCAATTGACGGAGTGTACGGGCATGTGGTGGAGGTGCAGCAAGAGTCGAGTACATGGTGTATGGCGAGTAGTAGACTCCAGGATTATAAGTGACCGGTGCCGAAGGGCCATAAGGACCCATATCAAAGGGCATCGGCGAGTGCATCGGCGAGGCATAGGGAGCCGGCGATGGTGCAGCATACATGGGCGGTGAAGGAGCGGCGTAATGAGCTTGTGCAGGGAACCGTGGTGCAAGGAGGCCAGGTGAGCTCAGATGAGGATGCACGCCGGCTGCCACAAACCAGTAGGCGGTGGCGCGCCAATAGGAGAGAGGGCGCGTCCAGTGGCATTGTCCAAGCTCAACCATGTCACCAAGGGTCTGAGAAGATCGCCAAGATGGTGCCGCAGTGGAGCCGGTGGTGCAGGTGTGGAGGAGCCGGTGTTGGAGGAGGCCGTGGTGCAAAGGCCGATAGATAGGCCGTGCCCCTATAGTTGGGGCTAGGCGCCAACTGGCGGTGGAACAGCGCAAGCCACCGGAGGCGGTGGCGGTGCAGGAGGCCGTGGAAGCAAGATAGGCCTGAGGGCGAGACTCTTGAGTGGTCATGGCGCGTCCGCCTGTGAGAGCATGGAGCGGACTGCAAAGGAAGGAGACGCCGCATCATGGGGATGAAGGACCGCTGCTTGTCGGGTTACCGATTGAGGCCGACGAGGAGGATCTTGATGAGCTGTTTGTCTTACTGTGATCACCGAAGTTCACAGAGTTCATCGGGCGATGGTCTGGAGGTGCTGGCAGATACCCCACGGGCAAGTCGCCTGGCGGTGTTCAAGCTCGTGTTGAGCGTGTTGACACGCGCCGGCGTTGTCCTGAAAAAGTCGACGGAGGGCGCCCAAAGGGCGGCGCGCTGGTGGCAAGCTGAAACGAGATTGAAAATCTCGGTGCTCACCAGGTAGATCCATCAGATCACATCGAGATCATCCTTGACCCAATGGGATCCGAGGAGACGGGATGTTGGGGTCGACGTGCGCCATGAGGTTGCAGCGGCCCAAGTGCACCTCAAAAAGATGCCTCCAATGGTAGTAGTTGTGTTTGGGGAGATCTAAAGTGATGGGAACCAATGGAGTAACGTCGGAGATTGTATCGGCGAAGTTGATGGTGGTGGCGATAGGAGGTGGGGCGGATGAGGTGGATGGTTTGGCAGCCGCGACGGCGGCCATGGCGGCGCGCCACTCGAAGAACCCTGGAGGGGGCGGCGGCGGGGGGGTGGGAGGCGTGGGAGCTATGTCCTAGAATCTAACCTTAATCTGATACCATGTAAATTTGTGATAATAATAATAATTGATAATTTTACAATGAGAGAATACAATGGTTTATATAGGAGAGGAGGGGAGAGGAGGTGCAGCGCACCGGCCTAAACCCTAACTTGATATGCAAGTAAATATAATCTAACAATTAACATACACTTGGTTTTGCCCCCATTTCAGGTGATTTCCCCTTCACTCACTTCCGTTCCTATAGGAGGCACTAAAATTCCTGTCAAATTAGGCTCGCACGGAGTTACTTACAGGTGACATTCTGCCATGATTAGAGCCGATTTCTCATTTTCACTCCTTTCTCTTTATTGTCTAATACATTGTTCTTATCTTCCTCAAGGCCACTTTTAGCTGATATTATCCAGATAGAGAATGTCAGTGAGCTCTGTAAAGTTTTGGTTCAAGTATCAAATCAAGCTGCCAGAGCATTCTTAGGTATTGATTTCTCCAAAACAGTAAACATAACATTGATCCTGTTATGTGGTTCATTGGACAAACATTACTGACCTGTGTTATGCGTGCTAGAACATGCTATTCTTCTATGGCCATGCCAATCATCTTGTGGTCCATATTTTACTAAATGACCTTTTTTTGAGGAAATACTGAATGACTTCTTGATTTACCATCAAATAGTGGGAAACAGACCTTCTCACATACAGTTCAGGGGATTTTCTTTGTTTCTCCATGTAAAGTCGTAAAATAAATTTTGCACATACCTTAAAAGTAGAAGTGGATATCTGACACTGTGGGAAAATCTTCTCAATTAGTACCAAGTGCTCGTAAGATGCTAGCGAGGAACTTTGGATGTTTGCTTCTGCGTTTGGATGAGAACCGGCTGTTATATTTGCCTTTTGGATCTTCTAGCCTAGATGATTACAGTAGCACTCTTTGGGTTGAATTTGAGAGAGTAGAGAGAGATCGGAGAGGGACTACCTGCGCCTTGGCTCGAGGAACACGAGCTAGAGGGGATGCCAGAGGTGGTGTCCATGACGGAGAGGGGTGACAGCGTGGGCGTGGGTGGTTGAGAGTGGCGGCGGCGAAGCTTCCCGTTGGCCTAGCGCAAACCCTAATCGGTGGGTGTGTAGGTGGGGGGCTGCGGCGCACGGTGAACCTCGCACTGCAGCGTCGACCCCCCACCTCTTTATATGCTACTGGCGATAGGGGCCCACCAACCATGATAAGGTTGGGCCCATTAGGGCTGATTGAGGATCCGTTCGGCCGTTGGGCCCGAACGTGGGAGAGATCTATCTAACATTCTTCCCCTAGATCTCGACTTTACTTTTAACTTTGTACTTTACTTATTTCATCACAGAACGATACATAGAGCATGTTTCATCGTCTCAGCTCAATTGCCGATAGAATCATACAACCACTATATACCTTTATGTTTTGAAACAAATCCTGTTACTTTTGGGCCTCTGTAGTCCAGGAATCATAGGCTTCCCATTAAACCCATGCCGGCTATGTGTTCCTTGAACACATTGGGTGGTAAGCCTTTCGTTAGCGGATCCGCAAGCATATCCTTTGTCCTTATATGCTCGAGTTTTATAGTTTGATCCTGGACTTTGTCCTTCACAACATAATACTTTATATCTATAGACTTTGTAGCATTGCTTGACTTGTTGTTGTGAGCATAGAATATTGCGGGCTCGTTGTCACAGTACATCTTTAGTGGCTCCGATGCGTCAACCACTTTCAAGTCGGGCAAAATTTCTTTAACCATAATGCATGTCCCATGGCCTCATAACATGTTATAAATTCTGCATACATCGAGATGATGCAACTATCGACTTTGGCGCTTCTCCACGAAATAGCACCTCCGCGAGAGTAAAGACATACCGTCAGGACTTTCGTCGCCTTTGTCTCCCATAAAATCCGCATCTGAATACCCTTTATCTCTAGGGAATCAGATCTTTTATATGTCAAGATGAGGCCTTTTGTGCCTTGCACATAACGCAAAGCTTTCTTTACCATCTTCCAAAGGTTTCTATGCCTGGATTCTCTTGATATCTACCGAGTACCCGGTGATAAAGGCTAAGTCGTATGAAGTGCACACTTGTGCAAACTGTAAGCTTCCAACAGCCGAAGCATATGGTACTGACTTCATTTGATCGATCTCATATTGATTTTTTGGACATTGGGATTTCCCAAAACTGTCGCCCTTGACTATGGGAGCAGGTGTTGCATTACTCACATGCATATTGTATTTCTTTAGAATCTTTTCACAATATGCTTTCTGCGACAGTCCTAACACTCCATTCTTTCTATCTCGGTGAATTTCTATGCCCAAAACATAAGAAGCTTCACCAAGGTCTTTCATGTCAAAATTTGATGACAAGAACTTCTTTGTCTCTAGTAGTAGACTAACTTCACTACTAGCAAGCAGGATGTCATCCACATACAGAATTAGGAAAATATATTTCCCACTTTTGAACTTTGCATAAATGTAGTTGTCCTCAACATTTTCCTTGAATCCAAACCTTTTAATTGTATCATTAAACTTTAAATACCACTGCCTAGAGGCTTGCTTTAACCCATAAATGGATTTCTTTAGGCGGCATCCCATATGTTCTTTCCCCTCCATGAAAAAACCCTTGGGTTGTTTCATGTAAACATTTTCTTCTAAATCTCCATTTAGAAATGCCGTCTTAACATCCATTTGATATAACTCTAAATCAAAATGTGCAACTAGTGCCATGATGATTCTGAAGGAGTTCTTACATGAGACCGGAGAAAAAGTTTCATTGTAATCTACGCCTTCTCTTTGCGTAAAGCCTTTTGCCACAAGTCTAGCTTTGTACTTTTCTACATTCCCATTGGAGTCATACTTTGTTTTGTAGACCCATTTGCATCCTACTGTTTTGGCTCCTTTAGGAATTTCCTCTAAGTCCCAAACATTGTTGGAACTCATTGATTTCATTTCATCTTCCATTGCCTCCACTCACTTGGCTGAGTGAGGGATACTCATGGCTTCTTCATATGAGGTAGGTGAAAGGGCATGTATGCCCCCATGTGTGGTTTTGGTAATTAATGACAATCTCTATGGACTAATGTGTAAATTGAGTTTCACTTGTAGGTTTGTCCATTGGCATCGCTTGGGCCATGTGTTGGTCTCAAGGTTGGAAGATGAAGAAATGTCCAAGGGATTTGTGCCCTTTGGAATCTTCTAGAAGAAGGAGCTTGAAGGTTGATCAAGGCATGTGCAACGAGTTGCATCAAGATGGATCAACCTCAAGAAGGGATGAAGAAGGGTGAGATCAAGATGCACCATCTCTAGAAGATCTCATGCTTGAAGCTTGCCATCCTCGTGTTCATGGAGTGATGAAGACAAAAAGTTCAAGAAGAGGTTTCTCCATGGAGTATGGGGGAGCTTTTTGCAAGTCTTCATCAAGCAAGAGCGAGCAAGAGCAAACAAGAAAGGTTTCCCACTATAGAAGAACAAGACGGTCTACATCAAGTTCAAGTGGGATGCTCAAGGCAAAGGTATGTTGATAGGGATTCTCTTTTGCCGGTCTCGTGTTGTTAGTTGGGAGACCGGGTTTAGGATAGATAGCCGTACTATCAAGAGGGGCTCTCAAGCGGGTGTCTCGTTTGCACCATTCGGAGAGAGCTCAAACCTTTGCATTCATAGCATCATCTTTCTTGGTTGTTATTTGGTTCTTGTCCATGAGAGGATCTAGAGCTTGTGGTCATCATCATAACAAGCTCTAGTTCATCATCTAAGGATTTCACTTGCATATCTTATTGCGGTTTTTGATCTTGCGAGTTTTCCGGCTCCACACCTTGGGGGATACTTCACATATATATTTTTGTTGGATTCTATTCATTGTTATCTTTCCAACAAAATTGGTTTCATCCCGTTTGGAGTTCGGATGCAAAAGTTATTGCATTTCTGGTTTTCTGGTTTCTGGAATTTCCCTGACCGGAAGTTCCGGCTTCCCACCGGAAGTTCCGCTAGGGAATTTTTGCCGCCAAAAGTTTCGGTGGAAGTTCCGGGTCTTCTTCGCCACGCCAAGAACCTTCGCTTTGAAGCGTTCTATTTGCCGTAACTTTGTCGAACTAGCATCGAAGTTCACCAAACTTCCGATCTGCTTTGACCGAACTTCCGGTTCGCTTCGAGCGGCGCCAACGGTCGATGACCGTTGAGCTAGGCTGGGCGGAACTTCCGCAGCCGGAAGTTCCGCCATGATTCATTTTCTTGTTCTTGCTCCGATCGTTGTGTGCCACCGAAACTTCCGGCCTCCCACCGGAAGTTCCGGCCAGGTGTCGCGAATGCACATAACGGGCAGATCTGGGAGCCCTTTGAAAGGGGCTCCTCTTCCCCTTCATGGGTACTAGCTTTTCTTCTTGGTTCTTGGCTTTCTCTCTCTCCTCCATTGTCAACCTTGAAGAAGCTTTCCCTCTCCCTTTCCCTTCATATGATTCTTGCATCTTTTTGAGGGATTTGAGAGAGGAGATCTAGATCTACAATCCCCCCAAGTCAAATCCCTTCTCTGTGAAGGAATCATTGGGATCTAGATCTTGGAGAGTTTTGAGCTCTCCTCTTGTGTTCTTCCTCCCTTATTCCCCCAATAGCTTTTGTAGCTTTGTTGGAATTTGGGAGAGAAGGACTTGCCTTTGCATTTGGTGCATAGGTTTGAGTTCTCCTCTTGTGTTCTTCCTCCCTTATTCCCCCAATAGCTTTTGTAGCTTTGTTGGAATTTGGGAGAGAAGGACTTGCCCTTGCATTTGGTGCATAGGTTTGAGTTCTCCTCGAGATTCAAGAGTTCAAGCTTGTGAGCTTGTTTCTCTTGGGTTCCTTGGAACCCTAGACGTTGTGTGGTTGGATTGTTGACCTTTTGTGGTCTTGTAGCCTTTGTATGCGTTGTTGGACTTTTGTGGCATTGTTGGCCTTTTGTGGCTTTGTTGTTGGGAGCCTCAATTGAGTTGTGGAGTTAGCCCCAATCTTGTACGGGTTCGTGACCGCCTCAAGCGTCCCATAGTGGAGCAAGTGCCCGCTTTTGTGGTGCGACTTGGGAGAATAGGGTGAGCCTTTGTGGCGTCGGTGAGTTGCGTGCTTCCATCCGGGTGAGGCCTTGTGGCATTGGGTGAGCATCGAGCCACCACACCTCGAGGTGAGCCATTTGTATGCTCGGAGAGCATTGCGCCATCGCACCTCTCCAACGGAGACGTAGCTTCTTTGGAAGTGAACTTCGGGAAACAAATCTTCGTCTCCGCGTCCATCGGTTATCTCTCTCAACCGAACCCTTTACTTATGCACTTTACATTGTGATAGCCATCGTGCTTGAAGTATTTATACCTTGCTATCACCTTGTTGCTTGTATTGCTTAGCATAGGTTGTTGGTGCACCTAGGTGACCTTAGTGGCTAGGTTTTGTGCTCAATAAATTAAACGTTAGTTTTATTTCGCATTTACTTGAGCCTAAACCGTAATTTTTTTAAAAGTCTATTCACCCCCCTCTAGGCGACTTCCTTTGTACTTTCAGTAGGATCACCCTCCATATGAACTACATTGTAGACTTTGTAAATTTCTTTGGAAATGGCTGGTCTTCGTTCTCTTTTAGACCTTCTGAGTTCATCAGACTCTTGCTCATTTCTTGCCTCGGGTTCAGGCACATTTTTTAGTATGTGGCTGTTCTGGCTCCCTTTCGTGCTCAACAGTGGGTTCAGGTGGCTCCTGATGGACAGGTTCCGAACTTTCGCCCATTGTTGTCACGTGTGGAGTCACAACAGGTGCCGGCACCACAACCTCAGGGGTTGCAGATGGTGGCACAACATGTAGCGAGAAAAATGGCTCCTGAGTCATCGGATTAGGTGCATGCACCCTCTTCTCCTCAAGATCAATTTCCTGAGCTACCGTGCTCCCCCTCATCAATTCGTCCTCCAAGAAGACTACATGTCTCGTTTCTACAAACTTTGTGTATCTGTCAGGACAGTAGAAACGACAGCCCTTTGACTTATCGGGATAGCCAATGAAGTGGCAAGATACTGTTTTAGGGTCTAACTTTGCAATGTTTGGATTGAAAACTTTTGCCTCAGCTAGGCTCCCCCAGACCCTCAAGTGGTGCAGAGAGGGGACTCTGCCTGTCCACAATTCATACGGTGTTTTGGGCACCGACTTACTTGGTACTCTGTTGAGAATGTGAATGGCGGTTTTAAGTGCCTCCATCCATAATCCCAATGGGAGGGTGGAATAGCTCATCATGCTGCGCACCATATCCATAAGGGTACGGTTACGCCTTTCAACTACTCCGTTTTGCTGAGGTTCGCCCGACATAGAATACTGGACGACTATTCCATTTTCCTGCAGGAACCTTGCAAAGGGTCCTGGTACTTGACCATATGGAGTATGCCGACCGTAGTACTCCCCCCCACGATCGGATCGAACTATTTTAATTCTTTTATCATGCTGATATTCTACTTCAGCTTTGAAAATTTTAAATTTATCCAATTCTTCAGATCTTTCTTTAATTGGATAAATATAACCATATCGGGAGTGATCATCCGTGAATGTTATGAATGAATCATAGCCATCCACACTTTTCACTGGAAACGGTCCACAAATATCCGTGTGGATTATTTCTAGTGTAGCTATACTTCGGTTTGCACCCTTTTTAATTTGTTTTACATACTTTCCTTTAATGCAATCTATGCAGTGTTCTATGTCTGAGAACTCTAACGGAGGAAGAATGTCACTTTTAACGAGGCTTTCTATTCTTCCCCTCGAAATATGGCCTAGTCTGCAGTGCCATAACTTCGATGAGTCAAGAGTTCGCTTTCTTTTCTTTTGTTCTTTGTTCGACAAGGGAACTTGTTCATTCACATCACACACAGAAAATACTTTCTCATGCAAGGATAATAAATATAGCTTGTCATGTAAGGTAGCAACACCCACACAAATATCTTTTAACCAAATGGCACATTTGCCATGTCCAAAATAACACTCATAAGAATCTTTGTCCAAGCACGACACACTTATTAAATTTCTATGAATTGAAGGAACAAAAAGAACATCCTTAAGCAAAAGAGAAGAGCCATCAGCCAGCTCCAGAGGAATGTCGCCAATAGCCTCCACTTTTGCTTCAATCCCATTCGCCACTTCAATGAGTCTTTCTCTTTTTGGAAAAATCCTTGTCGAATGGAACCCCTGTAAAGAGTTGGCAACATGAACAGTTGCACCAAAATCAATCCACCAAGTAGATCTAGAAAACTTTTCGTAGAGAGATTCATTAACAAAAGAGACTATATCTTTACCTTTTTGGCCATTATGTACTTCAGCCATACGGGACAATCCTTCTTGTAGTGGCCAACCTTTTTGCAGTGGTGGCACTGGTCTTTTTCCCCAGGGGTGGACTGCTGGTACTGGTGTTGGTGCTGTTGTGGGCCCTTGCCATGTGGCTTGGAAGGTGAGCCACCATGTTTACTATTGGTGAAGTTTCTCTTCCTATTGTCCTTCATGAAGTTCAAGGAACCACCGTCAAGAGCCTTCAGCCTTTCCTCCTCTTGGGAGCACATCCCAATGGTCTTTTCTATGTCCCACTTTTTAGGGGACATGTTATAGTTTATTACGAAGTTCTCGAATGGCTGTGGAAGAGAGGCCATCACCAGGTGCACCAGAAGTGCTGGCTTTAGCTCGAGGTCCTCATCCATGGGCTTCAACTATTTGCATTATTGCAATTTAAATCAACTATTTGCAGCGGAAACATTAATAATGACTTTCATGATACTTTGTACTTTGCAGAAAAAATTCTGCCTTTATTTCATTCTCTAGTCAAAATATACTTGAAATAAAATGACTAGAGAAAACTGTTTGAAAAATTGCTTAAAAAACTAAGCAAAAACAAATAAAACAGCTTCTGTAAAAATAAAAAGTAAACAAAGCAGCAAGAAGCCAACAGGGGCCTTGGCCTTGCCAAGATAGCAAGAATCACTTCACTGACGGCCCAACGCGCCCCACTGACCGCTGCTGTCTCACATGCGACACTTAGCCCCTCACATGACCCATCGAGCCCAACGGGCTGGCCACTTGGCCCACCCGGCCTGCAACCGCTAGCCCCCGCGCAGATCCTGGCCGTCCGTCGGCCTACCCTAGATCGGAAGTCCCCCCGCGCTCCTCGGAGGGATAAAAATGACCCGCGCCGCTGCCCCCCTGAAAACCCTAGGTCACTTCCCCCTTTTCCCATACCGCGAGCTCCCCCTGCCCGCTCCTCTCTGGCGGCGCACGCAGCACGTCCCGAGGTGAGGCGGCACCGCCCGGCGGCCCCCTCCCTCTCGACGGCGCGAGCCCCTCCCCCCACCTTGCTCTCTCCTTCCTCTCGTTCCCTCCCTCACTACCCCACGGGAATCACCCAATGCAGAGATTGGAGGAGAACGGCCGGAGCCATGGCGCCGCCTTGTGCCGGGCGGCCCACCGAGGGTGGGCGCATGACCGCTAAGAGGAGAAGCGGCGTGCCCTTGCCAGGCGGCGCGCTGATTGGACCCTCTTTTTTGCTTTGTTTGAATCGGGCTTTGGGGAAAACGAAAGAACAGGGGATTTGTTTGCCTTTTCCTTGCGGGATCTGGGAGGAAAAAGAGACTTTGGGGATTTGATCTGTGGTTTGCTTTGCCCCAGAGGGGTGTGTTCTTTGTCTAGATGCCTCGCATAGGATGCGCATCTAGATCGAGCGGAACGGCGCGACCGTAAGGGCAGGCGCACTATAGATCTAGGGTTTCTTTTCTTCTTTGCTTTTCTACCGAAAAAAATAGAACTAGAACTATGCTCTGATACCAATGTTATATTTGCCTTTTGGATCTTCTAGCCTAGATGATTACAGTAGCACTCTTTGGGTTGAATCTGAGAGAGTAGAGAGAGACCGGAGAGGGACTACCTGCGCCTTGGCTCGAGGAACACGAGCCAGAGGGGATGCCAGAGGTGGTGTCCATGACGGAGAGGGGCGACAGCGTGGGCGTGGGTGGTTGAGAGTGGCGGCGGCGGAGCTTCCCGTCGGCCTAGCGCAAACCCTAATCGGTGGGTGTGTAGGTGGGGGCTGCAAGACGGTGAACCTCGCACTGCAAAGGTCCGGCCCCCCACCTCTTTATATGCGCGCTGGCGACAGGGGCCCACCAACCATGATAAGGTTGGGCGCCCCCGATTAGGGCGCGTTGAGGGACTCCGTTCGGGCCGTTGGGCCCGAACATGGGAGAGATCTATCTAACACCGGCACTTATATAACTTTTGTTGCTAGTGATATATTTCACTGAAGGATTTAGTGGTGATAAATGCCGATTTGTTTTTACTTCTTATCGGGATATATTTTCTCAACATCTCATTACTATTTCAGATTCAGGTTGTAAGGAGAATACTAACAGAAGAAAGTTAGATCGAGCACAGAGTAGCCTTTCCTCTACAAACCATGACCCAGAAGCAGTTCAGAAACATGATGAACTCGTGTGCTCAACAGAAAACAGTTTAATTGCGGTTCTTGTTACTGAAGAAAGGCCAGGAATCTCAAGTTCTGACCCTTCTAATACATGGAAGGATAACAGGAGATCTGTGTCCCCTGGAACCCACCAGGCACTGATGTGTAACGAGCAAGATGAGCTTTTCTGGACATCAAGTGTTGCAGCTGCAATTCCCTCGTCCACCAAAGAGAAATTGCCAGACATTAACAAAGAGCAAGAGAAGCTTATCCTGACAAACTTGCTTCACTATCTTCGTGATCTTTCGAACTGCGGAGGACTTCAAGGTGAGTGCTGGCAGCGGCACGACGTTACATCGAGTTCTGTAGATACAATAGTTGCCATTATCCAAATATGAGATGCTGAAAGCATCTAAACCTCTAGTTATTACTATTTGCCACCTTTTTTCGTAATCAGCACTATGCCAAATAAGTATCCAGCATATTTAACTGCCTTTTGTTTCTGCAGAAGAGAAACTCCCTTTGATGTCATTAAAGTGCCATGAGCAGACTTCTGTGGGCAGCATCTACAATTCGTCCATAACAAGGGTCGGATAGGTTGCTAGGGTCGGACAAACAATATGGTAGCCTCTCCATTCTCCAGCAAGTATCAGGTCACCAGATCTCTACTAAATGGGAACGCGTCAATCGAAGAACTAGAGATCAGCAACTTAGTTCATTTCCTGCACAAAAAGGCACCGACGTGGCATGGCGAACCTTACACTGCCCTGACAGAACCTGATCGATGTACTCTATTTGATTTGAGGTTGACTCACTTCATAGATGCCTAACCCTTCTATTATTAGCCTTCATTTCGTTTACAGTCTTGAATTATATCTGCTTACCAAATATAGTCTCACCATCTTGGACATGAGCAACTATATCGAATGTGTGCAACGATTGTACATCAACATTTCTTGCCAAACTTTTGAAGCCGCCCTGTTTATGCTTGAATGTGATTTTTTGCTTGCTTCCTGTTATTTCATCCTTTGGTTGGAGGAACTTCTGTTGTTTTCCAAAGGCAAAGGAATTGCGTGGTAACTAGGCAACTAAATGGCTCTGTAATTCATTAAAAAAAATGGCTCTGTAATTCGACCGAATAACAGGAATAAAGAACAAATAATGACACAATAACCCGACCTTAGCTCAGTTGGTAGAGCGGAGGACTGTAGTCGTTGCAGATAAAATCCTTAGGTCACTGGTTCGAATCCGGTAGGTCGGATATTTATTTTACCATTTTGAATTTCTAACAAATTACAACAAATTCCTTAAGATGAACAAACTAATGAGTTGTTGTGCTATTTTTTTTGGACAATAAATTTGAAGGTCTTCAAATTACAACAAAATCCTTAAGATGACACAAACTAAATTAGTTGTCGTGCTATTCCTTAAGAAAACGAGCAAAATTTGAAGGTCTTCAAAATCTTCTTCTTAAATAACACAATCATATGAAAGCAGCCCAATTAATATCATATAGATATCAAACGATAGACCTGACCATTTTGAATTTCTTATAAATTACAACAAATTCCTTAAGATGAACAAACTAATGAGTTGTTGTGCTATTCTTTTTTTTTACAATAAATTTGAAGGTCTTCAAATTACAACAAATTCCTTAAGATGAACAAACTAAATTAGTTGTGCTATTTGCTTAAGAAAACGAGCAAAATTTGAAGGTCTTCAAATTACAACAAAATCCTTAAGATGACACAAACTAAATTAGTTGTCGTGCTATTCCTTAAGAAAACGAGCAAAATTTGAAGGTCTTCAAAATCTTCTTCTTAAATAACACAATCATATGAAAGCAGCCCAATTAATATCATATAGATATCAAACGATAGACCTGACCATTTTGAATTTCTTATAAATTACAACAAATTCCTTAAGATGAACAAACTAATGAGTTGTTGTGCTATTTTTTTTGGACAATAAATTTGAAGGTCTTCAAATTACAACAAAATCCTTAAGATGACACAAACTAAATTAGTTGTCGTGCTATTCCTTAAGAAAACGAGCAAAATTTGAAGGTCTTCAAAATCTTCTTCTTAAATAACACAATCATATGAAAGCAGCCCAATTAATATCATATAGATATCAAACGATAGACCTGACCATTTTGAATTTCTTATAAATTACAACAAATTCCTTAAGATGAACAAACTAATGAGTTGTTGTGCTATTCTTTTTTTTTACAATAAATTTGAAGGTCTTCAAATTACAACAAATTCCTTAAGATGAACAAACTAAATTAGTTGTGCTATTTGCTTAAGAAAACGAGCAAAATTTGAAGGTCTTCAAATTACAACAAAATCCTTAAGATGACACAAACTAAATTAGTTGTCGTGCTATTCCTTAAGAAAACGAGCAAAATTTGAAGGTCTTCAAAATCTTCTTCTTAAATAACACAATCATATGAAAGCAGCCCAATTAATATCATATAGATATCAAACGATAGACCGACCATTTTGAATTTCTTATAAATTACAACAAATTCCTTAAGATGAACAAACTAATGAGTTGTTGTGCTATTCTTTTTTTTTACAATAAATTTGAAGGTCTTCAAATTACAACAAATTCCTTAAGATGAACAAACTAAATTAGTTGTGCTATTTGCTTAAGAAAACGAGCAAAATTTGAAGGTCTTCAAATTACAACAAAATCCTTAAGATGACACAAACTAAATTAGTTGTCGTGCTATTCCTTAAGAAAACGAGCAAAATTTGAAGGTCTTCAAAATCTTCTTCTTAAATAACACAATCATATGAAAGCAGCCCAATTAATATCATATAGATATCAAACGATAGACCTGACCATTTTGAATTTCTTATAAATTACAACAAATTCCTTAAGATGAACAAACTAATGAGTTGTTGTGCTATTCTTTTTTTTTACAATAAATTTGAAGGTCTTCAAATTACAACAAATTCCTTAAGATGAACAAACTAAATTAGTTGTGCTATTTGCTTAAGAAAACGAGCAAAATTTGAAGGTCTTCAAAATCTTCTTCTTACATACTCATATGAAAGCAACCCCAATTAATATCATATAGATGTCAAACCATAGACCTGTAAATAACAATGATGGTTCTTTTATAATTTCAATTCCAGCCGCAATGCCAAGGCTACGTGCACGCGTGCAACTATTAGAGTAATCAGACAACATTAGCAAGCCACCACCAGTATTTCAGCGACAAGGGAAGCTACGCCGACGGCTTAACCGTCGGCCTAGCTTTTCACGTGGCGGGACCTGGGGCTACACCTGGGCCGCCCAGACTTGGTACTACGCGGAGGCTCTGTCGTCGGCCCAGCTGTCCACGGCACAGAGGCGGGGAGGACCAAATGGTCATGTCTACGCCGACGGCAATGCCATCGGCATAGTGACTACCCGTTTTTTCTTCTGTTTTCCAGCTTTTCCTGCAGAATGCACAACAAAAACACAACATGCATACATAGTACATATATAGTGCATACACAATACATATATATAATCCAAAAGAAGGCCATCAAGTGCATACACAATACAAATATAGTATCATCATCATACATATAGAGTGCCCGACATGTAGCCCTAGAACCCTACACCCATCTCTAACAGCGTGAAGAGATCGTTAACCCGAGATCTCCCTGCGTGAAGTCAGGCATCCTATGTCTAGGTCCATGACGATCACCAACGAAAGGAGCGGGCTAGGCGCAACACGAGGAGAAGCACCAGGATAATGGTCACTGATATACATCGGTGTGATCTCGCGTGACGAACCCGGCGTGGGAGAAGCATGACCAAAGTGTTGGTTCCCGAAACATCCCGTTCCCTGCATGTTTGAGCAAGAGTTAGAAACTTGCGAGACACGTTGGCCTAGAGAGTAGTAGGTAACAAGTGGTCAGGCAAAAGATCTTATCGGGGTACCTACATAGTAGGTGCGACGAATTCTTCCTTCTATGGCATCACTAGGAACGGCCCCAGCCTAGGTACTCGTTCTGTTATCGGTGCTGAATCCCGCTCTCCAGTGGCCATAAACCTCGCGAATGACTGCAAGATGGTTTAGATGTCATGCATTGTAGAAATAGAGGTTCAAACTAGCTATCTATGGGGAGCATGACTTACCTCATTCATGGTTTCTTGGTACACCTCGTATGCATCATTACTTTGCTGCCATTCCTGAATGGCCACCTTATATTCCGCATGATGTACATCTTAGGCCGCATCCAACTCATGCTACGATTCTTAAAATAGTGAATATCATCAACTTAGCTATTCAGGAACAAATATCGGAAAGAGGATGGAAATGAGAAAAACTTACATCGGCGAATCGACGCAGCCGTCGAGGAGGCGGAATAGAGGGCTGTCGGCGGTGAGGGTAGCCTTGATACGCGTGAGGTTCTTGGTAGGCTTGGTCACCACATTAAGAATGTGGAGACGGACATGCTGCCTGCTGTGCCCCGCCGCGATCAACGAAATCTCGTCACTCTCCTTGTTAATGGGGCCATCCACTTCCGGATGAAAAGCCTGGACCGTCGAGCAGTATTTGCTCAAGTCATCTTCCATATTGCCTAAGTACTCAGGTCGAGAGGGTTGAGGCTCGTTTCGATCGACCTTCTTCTGGTGCATCGTCCGCCACGTTCGAATGTCGTAAACAGGCTGCCCCAGATGAGCCTCCTGCATAGCCAAAGAAATGTTATGTGTATCAAGTAAGAACATGAGGCAAAATAAATATAGGTTGTTCCATGTATATATATATACCAACTTTTCCTTGAAACGATCATGGTTGCGGTTTCCCGCACTATGTGTTCCCTCACTATCGCGGTTGGCCTTGTTCCGCTCGCTCATGATCTTGAACTCGGAGTCTTCCCCGAGCCACCTCATAGCAACGTATCCCATGCGTCTTATTTCCCATCGGCCCACTGGGGCATGACCTACTCATTTGAAAAATAGATAATGCAATTGCAACTTAGCAGCAACATAGAATCTCATTGACAAATTACTTACCGACATGTAATTGGCCAACGTCATCTTAGGCGGGTTCTTGACATTGTCTTCCTTCTTAGACTTGAAGTGATTCATGGCCATATGCTTTTCATTGTACCACTGCCGCCGTATCAACTTCTGGCAAGCCTCTAGCAAAGTCATCTCCGCCTTGGCCTCATCCTCCGAAAACACCCTATAATGGACATTCAATCATGCATAAAAAAATTTAATCGTTAGCTTAATTAAATGCAATGGACTGTACCCAACGAAGAAATGAGGTCTTTCAAGTCTTATGATGAATAACAATATGCCAACACATGGAAATGTTACTACTCCCTCCATCATGGAATTACATGATCACTTCATTTTTCGTGTCAAGCTTTGACGACTAATTTTTTCAACAACAATTCTTTCAACCAAATATAAGTTATATGTCATCTAAAAAAATATCATCAAAATGTTTGCTGATATATTTTTGAATGACATGTAACTCATATTTAGTTGAGTAAATTATTAGTCAAGTTTGGCTAAAAAATGAAGTGGCATTGTACTACTGGAGGGAGTATGCGAATATCCATGAAAATAGTCCACCAGCGTAAAAATGAAGCGGCATTGTACTACTAGAGGGAGTATGCGATTATCAGTCTTCTCCGATCTAAGTTTGTCATTTTCGGGTTTATCATTTTCAGCATGGTGACTCCTCTATTGCATTATTCACAAAAAAAAAGACTCCTCTATTGCGCTGGTCCTTTGGAGACTAAGCGGGTCTTGGACATGGCCACCGCCGGTGGCTACTCTTCCTGGGTGTGGACACGCGCTGCTTTCCCCATTGAGAGGTCTCTACCTCTCCATGGACTTGTTCCGCAGTTAGAGTTTTCTTTCCCTCTCCTAGATACTACTCGAGGTGAGGTTTTTGGCCCGATAAGGGTTTGTGATGTGTTTGGCTGGTTTAGACCGCGGAGAAGTAATGAGACTATGGATGGAATTGTCGGGCAGCAATCTCGCCACCGGCAGCCCGCTCGCTCAGTAGCTTCTAATTCCACAACCTCTCCAAATAAGCGAATTCGGTCCAGCGATTCCAAATAGAGAACTCCAAGCTAAAATTCCTACATCCAAACACTACATCAAAGTATTCAGTACTTCTTCTCATATAAGTATCTGAATTCAGTACTGCCTAGTGAAGATTATCATCATATTCTGAAGTATAGTATACACTATATGACATGTTAACTCTGCTGTCACACCATTGCTCCAGTAAGATAACCACCATTGCAGTAAGATAACTCTCGGTAAGATAACTCTACACGGTGAATCAGACCTGCACTCTCTCAGTAAGATAACCACCATTGCTCCTTTTTGTACTATATCAGTAAGACCTGGACTCTCTAAAGCCAACCGTACATAAATTCAAGTGAAAAATTGCACCAAGTTGACTCAAGTATCACAGGCCGGCTGCTTCTAACCCTTAGCTCCAGCGCCGAGGACATATAGCGCGGTGTATTTACACGGGCATTGGCGCGCCATCCAGACAATCTTTGTCGCTCACTCTTTACTTGTGCCGAGGGCTAGGGATTTCAGCTCCGGCATCAGCATCTCCACCAGATCTTCCTTCCTCTCCCTCAATCTATCCGACGTGCAATCATCTTCCTGCAGGGCAGAGACACCATACGATGCATGATTGTGTGGATGGGCACAGAACACACAATTTCATGTTTTTTTTCATACGGTTAGGAATGCAAGTGGGATCCCACCAAAGTCCCACTTCTAGTTCATTTGCCAAATTCAAGTTCAAATTTGGCAAAAGAACTAGAATTTGGCAAACAAACTAGAAGTGTGACTTTGGCGGGATCACTAAGAAATGTTCAAGAGCATCACGGACATGATAAACACTGATCTAGCCAGTGGACGTAGTTTGTATAGCAGAGTATTTCGGACAGATGGGGAAAGCTGAATAAAAGGTTTAGAGTACGTGTATAGAGTTCAGAGGGTAGAAACTGAATAAAAGGTTGTGGAAGGGTAAGTAATTAATCTTTTTATAAACCACACATTAAGGAGCAGCGATAGATTCAAAAAGTTTGAAGTGGACTTACATCACCCGTAGCAGCAGCTTGCAGAGAGAGAACTTTCACGGTAGTGCTGTGATAATCAGTCAAAACCTTAAAGGTTGAAGCTGGTAGCTTGTCCTGGAAAATGGAGGATAGAGACGATCACACAGATATAGATTTAACTAAAATTAACAGTATTATCTGAATACGTGAAATAAGCCAGACAGATCCAAAACATCCTAATTATGTTAGTCTGCTAAAAACTGAAACCTAAGAGGCTAAGATGCTAGGATTAGAATGCAGAGTACTGTCGATCAGGGATCCAAATACTGGCAAAGCTTGCAGCTGCTAACTCGTAAAGGAAATATAATACAGTAGCCCCTAAGCCGTTTCAACAGATTATGAACAATTAAAGAAGATAAAAGGAAAATAAATCAGTTTAAATAACACTGGGTAGAAGATTTCTTTTAAATCAGCTAGTTTTCCGGCGACTGGAGGACAAGCCAGGGTTCCTGAATATTTCTTGTCAAAACTCTTACTATCAATTCACCATGTCAGAAATATGTCCAACAGTGAACACTGAGGACTCCCCCTCTGCCTCTGCCAATCTGTCACCCGTCTTGCCATGCAAGAAAGCAGACCCCTTCCTTTCCCATTTTCCAAGTAAAACAAAGAAAGCCGAGAGGACATGCCATACAAATAGATCTCACTAGCTATGTTCCAAGAGGGGGGGAGGGAAATTCAAGGAGTTTATTGTTATATAAAAGGACAGGATAAGAAAATCGTGGAGGCATGTCTTCTGACAGGTAAATGAGACATTTACAAACCAGAATACCAGACAAATAATATCAAGGTACTATGAACAGGAAAGGAATTGATGTTGCTAAAAACTAACAGCTTCTGTTTAAACTGCATCAAGTATAACTTAAAACCAATGAAAATCAAAATTCACCTTCAGTATTGTGATTACAGCACCAACAGCCCTTCCAGGTGCCTGAAGAGCCTTATTGTATGCCTGCAAAAAATTCAAACAGGATGTTTCTCAGGTCAAGCTATAAATATAGAGAAGCAGAGTAATTTTTCAGATAGAAAACAGATAATTATTTTAAGCAAACCTGAAGAAAAAGTAGGGCAACAACTTTTGGGAGGAAGGAAACTGGATCACTCTCTGAAGAAACTTGTGCTATCAAATCCTTCAATTCATACAGGAAATTGAAGTATCAGATAATTAGCAATGCAGTTCAGCTATAAAAAAGACTTAGTATGGCGATAAAACAATGAATTCCTTATTCAGTAGTACATTATATGCTATACTGAACAGTCCTCACACCAAAGTACCCTACCAGTCTAACAATTCTGGTAAAATTATCATGGTGATCTTGACTTGCATTCTGCTATTCCATACTTCCACTACTTTGATGCTTAAAACACAAGGAACAGCATATTTTCACTGAAACAGTGATCATAGTATCATACCACGAGACTCCAGAATTTTAAAGCTGCTACCAGGATGGTTCGGGTCACATGGGCAGCTTGCAAAGTTTTAAATTTGATAAATGATTTGACGTTGAGACATAGTACCAAATAAGTGATAAACTGCTAACATATTCATTCCACCTGACATGGGGATCAAAGGGAACTGTTTAGCCTAAACCAGCAAAAATCAAATCTCTCTGGACTGGTTCAAGAAAGGAAGTTCCAGTGGTTTTCCAGAAAATGTGGTACCCTCAAAATACCAAGGCATACCTTGCGGTAGGAATGCAGCAATGATCGCTCTAATCTTTTATCAAGCTTCTTATATGACAAGCCACTGCAAAAAGAAGAGTAAGCGCTTCGATAATCCAGGCAGCATGGAAAGCAAGTACAAACAGTCCAACACAAAATGTTACCTTTCCTCTGCTATATCTCTTAAGGCGTCCAGAAATGAATCAAACCGCTGTTGTGGATTTCAAGGAAAAGTTTACAAAGAGCAACAAAATCCACTTATATTTAAAGTTAGCATCTCAAAGACTCGGAAATTGTCTATTGTTCATTTGTGACTTAATATATACTTTTTAGGCAACAAAAGGCTCACCAGTCACATGCTACGGAGTTAGGAACATGCACATTTTATGAACTAACGAATAATTACAACTTGGTGAAATATCCTTCTGGCGTGCAGGCTTATACCTGAACTATTGTGTAAACCCTAGTTTGAATTATCTATGCTTCTGAAAAAGAACTGAATATATAATATCAAGAAGAAATCAACGGTACCTTCACGTGTCAATATTTTTTCATCATAGAACACACAGAAAATTAACATGAAGAAGGTTGCTGAATAGTCAACGGAATAACGGATTTTTTCTAAGGATATAGGCAGGGTACAAGCAATTATGAATGCTGCATATTTATAGTGTAGCATCTTGCCAGTCTGGTGACATAAAGCATGAAGCCTCACAGAAGAACTTCATCTATATACTAGATTCAGTGCATCAAGAAAGTTGAGCAATTTATCATGTTAAGCCTCCAAGTGTGTACTCTACTCTAGAAGTCTAGAGAACCAGACTAAAGTTTTATTTGCGGTACATTAAATTGTTAACTGCTAGGTGCTACTACCTCCGTTCCACAATATAAGCCTTTTTAGCAAACTAAAACAGCTTGCTAAAAAGGCTTATATTGTGGAACGGAGGGAATAGCATATTACCAGAACTTAATCTGTTAGGCATACTAGATTGAGAAGCAGAAAAGGACAGAACTAAGGACTTCAAGTCTTCAATGAATAGATCAAACATTATTTCTTGGTTACAGACGGACCTTTCCCTCCAGTGCTTCGACTAAAGCTTGAGCCTTTGATGACAATGTCCCAGGAAGATCCTTTGCCTGAAGTTTTTTTCCATTTACAAAAGAGAGCAAGCCCAGAAGGTTAAACAAAATGACATTTTCATTCAGGATTGACACAGGAAACTATTACATAGTACATGTAAGAATGAAATAAGTTAACTGTACCAGAAAAGTACGGTCAGTAGTGCTCAATTGAACATGCTGTTCTTCACTGTCTTCAAACTCCATTCCATTCTTCAATTTGTTGTCCTTATCCTATAGGTAGTTTAGTGCAAAGTACATGCATTAGTCAGAGAAGTAGCTTGCAAAAAACTTTTAAATGATTCAAATTTGAACTAAGAGGTATAAGCTAGTAACTGATTCTTAGTTCATCACACAACAAGCATCATAAGTAGACAAGTAACAGTCAGGGTTGCATGTTATCTGAAGTGTTCTGTCGCAAGTGCTTAACTAAAACTAAAACAGATAAATCAAAGAAGGAAGACAACCCCACTGCGTGAGCTTATAGGAGTTACCAGTGTAAGCAAAATCTTGTCGACAATTGGTGTACCCATAGTTCTTAGCAGATGCTTGTGTAATATGCCCTGGAAACAAGAAAACAGATCAAGGAAAAGGACCATAAGTAAAGGCTGCCAAACTGTTGAGTAGCAAGTGATCATGTGAGGATGATGCCTATAGCAACTTACAGAGGTAGCAGGATCATCCTCAAACACATCCAGAGCTTTTTCATATAATTGCATATCCAGGACTGCCTGACAATGAAAAGGAATAATATTGAAAAAAGTTAAATTATCTAGCATCATAAGAGAAATGCAGGCAAGCGATTTAAAATTGAAGAGCGATAGCCAAAAATTTCAAGGCAGCTATCTAGAAATCCAAAAAGCAACTATAGTACAGCAAGAAACCAAAATGTAAATGGAATGCAAAAGGAGATTACCTCATCTAGCTGCTTTTGCAGATTATCAAGCACACTCCGCCTCCTTTCAGCATTTTCAGACAGCATTGTGTTCCTCTTCTTCTTCCATGAGTCAATAAGCATTGGTCTCAGGTGAGATGACAATAATTTAATTGGGCCGTTTAAGTCGTCTGAGCCTAATGTTGATTTAAAAGTTAGGATATTTCTAGAAATGCACATTTAACTAAATAGAAAGAATGATGTCAATCTTATTTAGTTTCCTGACCTGCCAACTCCTCTAACTCTGGAGCAACAGCCAAGACCTTTTCCTGTATCAATTCATCGGGGAAGATATTTGTATTCTCCTCTTTTGGTTTCTCTGATGCTTTTTTACTACCGCGTTTGGCATCACCTGAAGAACCAGTGTCCTTGTTTTTCCTATGAGATTTTTTGCCCTTTACAGGGATAATTTCTTCACTGTCATCATCCTTTTCAAGTGATCCACCTTTAGCAGACCCACTGGCTTTCCCTCTTTTCTTCTTTGGCCCTCTGTCTGATGAAACAGTACTGCTGGTGTCATTATCACCAATGTCTTTTGTGTCCGAGTACTGGGCAGATGCACTCAAATTCATATTCATGGGAGTTCCTTGACCAGCAATATGTCTAATACCAAAGGAATCAATCTCCTTTTCTAGCCGATCAAAAATACCCTGAAATGATTGGAAAAACACACATTGCACTCATTTTAGAAAGATGTAATGCGATGGTGCAGACATGAGTGCATCAAAGAATATTGCAAGTGTAAGAAAGAGGCTCTGATAATTCACCTTAATGAACACATTACTGAAGACACATGATTCTCCAAATAGCACTGCTTTAGAAGACTGCAAAGATTTTCTTTTTAATGTGTGACCATCATGAAAAATGCACAAACTCGACTATATATACACCAACCTTAGCTGCCTTCTGAAAAGATGGACAAAGGGACAATATCTTGGTTGCATCAGGGCCATTGATATACGATGGAAGGACCGAAAGAGAATCAATCCTACAAAAAGTAAAAGGTATATTGTAGCAATTTGTAAAATGCTTAACAGAAAACAGATTAGTAACAGTCAAGTAGGGAAAAAAAAGACAAAGAGTATATTGATGCTATACAAAATGTTGAGGCATCCTGTGAAGTCTCGGCTACTTTAATGAACTAATGCTGCTAATTAATTCATAAGTCATACACATATCTTGTTAGCACTTGATCGGCTTATCCATTTTTAGGGGATGCATCATGCATGCCAAGTCCAGACATCATAGCACACAACAGTGACAAATCACAAATGAGTATTAAAGTAGATATGAAGTTCAACAATACCATTGTCCATTCTCAACTGCATCACCTACAGCAGAATCTAGCATATCAACAACTGAAAAATGAATAAAAATAGCCTCCAGTGCAATGCCATCTGGATATCTGGCCTGTAGAAGATAATAAGATAGTCAATATATACACTCACAGACAGAGCATTTGAACAGTAAGGGATTATTGACAGCTTCAAGTACCTCCAAGTACTGCTTAGGCTGGGGGATTGCGAGTTTCTGAAGCACTTCGTAACCAACATAAGAGTTCTGTACAGTAAATGGAGAACTCAGCAAACCAAAGGAGATATGGCATAACAAAATGCAGAGAACGTGATCAGAACACAACATTTATCATGCTAAATATCAGACAAAGAGATTTCATATGATGCAACAAGATATGGAAGTAACGCTGTGTGGTTGTGTGGAAGAACTGAATCAGTTTTTACACAAAGGGGATACACATGGTTCTGCAAATCCTACTTGTGCTACTAGCTGGAAAAATTCTTTGGTTCTAACATGTTAAAAAAAATGTAGGGACTCGAGTGTAAGCTAGATATGCCTCCACCTGTGAGAAAAAAGCATCAACGCTTTCCTTTTGAGCATGCGCAAAAACCTAGCAAAGGAAGAAAAAACACAGCATTAAATACAGTTTAAGAAATCAGAATATAAATTTAAATACAGATCTTACAGCTGGTGTCCAATGTACTCCCGCACGGAGAGACCCAAGTACAGCACCTTCTTTAAGCAAGGAGGCAAAAATAGACTGAAAGAATGAACCTTCCACCGAAACTCCGTTAGAACCGTGCATTTCTTGGAGCTGTTGCTGCAAGGAGTTCCAAACAGATGGCAAGTTTGTCGGAACTGTTATTCCCCTTGCCGCACCACGGACCATGGCAGTAATTCGTGAAACATACGCTGGAGTGTATAGCTGGCCACCTTCTAGCCTTCCTTTCACCTGGAAGGATTCATAATAGGGTACCAATTTGGTTTGAGTGAAAGCAGCTAAGAAAAAAGACCATTTGAAGCATGAGATAGCAGGCTTACAATAGTTCCAAGCCGAGGCTCGAGGATATTGATGACCAGCTCTGATCCAATGTGTAACTGTGCAGCAATCTCAGCCAAGGCAATCTGGCTGCGCTCTTGCAACTTCTCATTTATCTCTTCTGTCACAGTGTCCCAGTAAGACTGCGACATGATCTCGCCGTTGATCAACATCAAGGCTGGATCATCCGTGACGACCTTTTGTGCCTGCCTCTCGACATGGTAAAGATCCACCCCCAGAATATCTGATAAATCAACTAGTGATGCACGCCCTCGGTTCTTGATCTCCGTCTTAATCTCATGCTTCAAATGGTCCTGCCACACCATAATGACCATGGATGTTGGATTAGCTAAAATCTGCACATTCTTGGTTGGGCAAGGGCGTTAAACAGAACTACGGCAGATAGACATTACCACGGCAATTCATATCTATATAACATGGCAATTTCTAGATAAGACTTCATCAAGACTCTTTCAAACGTGCAACTGAATCAAAATGTCTCACATAGCTGACTCCATAAAGACAAATTGCCGAGATAGAACAATTTTCTCTCCTCAACAGTGAACACTAGAGAAACTATACAAGGTTGCAAGAGGGACTGGAAACAGATTATTATTAAACCTAAACTCGACGCTTCACAAGAACAGCACAAAGAACTAAGGAATTGTAACAATTTTCCAGGAATCCTCTAAATTTGAAGCATCCTGCAGAAGTGACAACCTATTTTTTTTCAGTCGAGTAATTACAGTAGGACATAAACGAAGATGAAATAGCACCGACGATTTCAACGCTGAGTCCATAATTGGAACCACTGATACGCAAATCCAGGCTACAACCCTCCGCCGCAAAGAGGTGAATCTGGTTCCGGAGAGACTGCGAGGGGATTGGGGATACTGGTAGAGATGCACGCGGGGCACGCGTGTACGGGGAAGGGCGGGCTTACGGATGTGATGTACTCCTTGCCGGAGACGGTGTGGAGGAGCTCGAAGTCGATGAGGCCGCGCTCCTGCAGCTTCTGCACCAGCTCCACCACGTTCCGCTCCGACAGCCTCACGCTGGACCGCGCGCTCTGCGCCGCCTCCAGCTGCCGCTGCAGCTCCAGGAGCTCCGCGTCCATCGCCTTTGCTTGCCGGCGCGACACGGTGCGATGTCGCCGGAGACGGGGTGGAGGGGGGCGGTTCGCCGAGATCGATCGAGCCCGTCGACGGAGTTGGGGGTCGCGCGATTCGACTTGCGGGAGAGAGAACCAAGGGTCCTGACTACTGACTAGCAAGTGGGGCCTGGTGGTGAACGAGGTATCGTCTTCCCGTATTGAAAACGGAGACCAGTGTTATACGTATCTGTAGGGCGAAAAACGAATGTAAAAGCATTTGCTACAACTATATGATATACATCCACTCATTTATGATAGAGATATTTTATTCATAGTATAACGATTGTTTCTTAGTTGGGATATCGATAATATGAAGCAATAGGTTAGTTTAATGTTCTATAATTATCGAGTTTTTCCCTTTTTAAAGAAAAAAGTAATGTGTCACACACTAAGCATAGTAGTTATATTAAAAGATTTATCAATTTTCATTAAATCTTATAGAAAGAAAGAGGTAGAAATACTTGTTTTTTCAGGATTTTCAAAAAAAAAAAACTCTTGCCATCTTTTATTCTACCGCTGGATAGAATTCAAAAACAATATTAGTTATTCTTCGTGTACGAATATCTAAATTTTTACACCTAATACTCCATAGATAGTTTGAATTGGATAGCAACAATAATCAATTTTAGCGTGAATTGTTTGGAGGGGCCTAGGACGCCACTAGTATGACCTCGAGGCTTTAGGTGAATGAACTCTTCCACTTCAAGTCATAATTCTCCCATGGATTTCTTGAGGTAGAAACAAACCTGATTATGAATAGTATGAGATAGCAAGAGAACACAGATGGTTAAGTTTTAAATACTCCCTCTACTCCGAATTACCTGTCATAGATTTCTAGATACATATGTATCTAGAAAAATTTGTGACAACAAATTCTGAATGGAATGAATACTATTGATTCTTTAATTCATCTTGTTTATGGACATGCAGACTCAATTCAGAACATTTTTTTGGTTCGAGTGTTGTGAAACTAATTTTGGTCACCGTTGTCATCTTTTCAGCAGATGGACTATCATTTCTAGTGCATCTAGACCATTTTCTTTTCCGATGTTGCATCCAACGGTACGAAAGAAGCCGAGAAATCATACACGCCATCGTGTGAGTGTTGGTGTGTGTTGCAACTAACCCTAAACGTTGTTGCATTGACATCTCTTACAACGTGACACTAGGGGATGTTGTAACGATGTTGCAAACACATGGGAGAAATATCGTATTTGGAGGTTCCCTCTAGGATCTTGACTCAAGTACTTTGGTATAGTCGGTCCTGACTGAAGTCTAGAGCTTTGCCTTAATTATGTAGTACCTGGAGAAAGCTAAGCTAGTGTATTCTCCATAGTCCACAGGCACGAAAATTGCTGAAAATGGGTGGCATAATCATTGCCAGTGACACGGGTCACAGACGAAATGACACAAAGTGTACTTATTTGGATAGCCCAAAGTGACACATAGTGTGCTTATGTGGATAGGGCAGTGATACTTGTAGGTTTTCGTTACGGCAGTTGCAGAAACCAAAGTAGATGCAGCAGGTGAGTCGCGTGATGAGATTTGCCTGTCTTCCTTGATTGAATGTGTATACACTGGAACACGTATTACTCGCTCCATCCTAAAATAAGTGAGTTGGGTTTATCTAGATTTATATGTATCTATATACTATACATGTTTAGATACATGCGAGTTCAGACAAACCCAAGTCAGACAGGAGTATATTTCTGCTCTGGATTACTGCTTTAAAATACAACCAGAGCAATAAGTGGCCCGTAATAAAATGATGCATCTTGAAATTTCTTCCAAGACCAGCCTCTTGTGCAAGGCCATGGTTAGCTGTTTTCTTTGCAAGCTGCACCGTGCAAAACATCTATCGATGGTCTCATCTGAACTTAACTATCTGGTGACAAACTAAGACACTAATTTGGTGTGATGGTTATCAGTAAGAATACTTTCGAAACGAATTATCTGTAATATAACGAGATGGATATCTGAGGGTTATGTTTGCGACAAAATATCCTCCAAAGGCATATATATTACCACCAGGTACACAGATCACAAATGATGTTACACAAAGTTACAATAGTTGCTTACTTTCTATATGCATGGATTAGCTGTAGATTTTTGTTACCGTGGTATTACTCCAATTCACAGAACAAAAGTAAATGAAACATATGGTCACACTCCTTTCACGGTATAGGAAAAGAATGTCTATGCAGACGGCAATAAACTAAGCTAACTCCAGAGAAGACTGCTCTTTCCCTGAATACCAGAAACCATTATCAAGTCCTTGGACTGTGAATCCCTCCCAATCTGAAATCTGAATGCAGTCCATCTCCATATGAAACATCCGGTAGGCACACTGAGAATGGTTCCGTGAATCTAGGCTTGGAACCGAGATATGATACTGCTTGGCATCTGGCAGTAGAAGCGAAAGCCACAAGGATCCATGACTGTTATATGGAAAAGATGAAGCAATCACAAAAAGACATCTCACAAAATTAGCATAGATGTGTTCCATATTGCAACTGAGATTTAAGTGTGCCCTTACATCAGTGTCTTCACAAATTTCCTGAGGCGTTCCTCATTAGTTCATAGAGAGCAAAGCCACCTTGGTGACAACCAGGCAGTCCCTGGCTCATTTCTCTTAATTCTTCCTGTAATTCAGAAACAATTCTGATGAACATCGGTTAGGAGAACGTAAAAGCCAGGAGAGGATCAAAGTACTGCTAATAATACAAGGGAACTTACTATTGAAACTGCATACAGTTTAGTGGATTCATAGCCATCTTGAGCTCTAGAATAAAGCTCAGTTACAGTGCTGGAATCAACGTTGCATCTCACATAAAAGAATGCCGCTGGCCTAACATTCGTTTCTCTGCGAGATACTCCAATGAAAATGGGCTCACTCTGCAAAACTAAATGTAGATAGTAAACAGAACAAAATCAAGAAAATCATGCAACTGCTGAAATCCTTTTGCACATCAATTACAAAAAACAGTAAAGTGTCCTTCTGATGTGGTCTCATTGATTTACATAAACCAGTAAACCTGGCACTACTGATGCAGTAATTACGAATGCAGGACAGAGACTGTAGGTGGTTTAATTACCAGTGAACTAGCAGGAACTCCAGTTTCCTCAACTACTTCGCGGATGATTCCATCAAACATTTCATCAGAAACTCTTTCAATGAGATGAACAACGTCTTGTACATCATTTTGATGAGCCAAGATTCCAACTTCTTGTGGCTGATACAAACAAATGAACTTGGATAATAAGAAACATGAATATTACTGATCGACCACTGAATCCACAAGCCCACCAATCCTGTAGAATAAAATCTTCAAGAATTACAATCATTTTCTCGGCTCAAAATTTTCCAAGGTCTAAATAATAAAATATATATAACTTCTCAGGTCAATATCATCATCATCCAATAGAAAAAGAGTTACTACACCTCGTTTTTTCTGGGTAAGTGGTGGCCAAAATTTCAATTGAAGAAACTAAGATATAGTTCATACAAAGTTAAAAAAAACAGAAGGCATGCACTTTCACCTGACTTCTGATCTCTAGCAAAGCAAACGGGCTACACAAACAAACAATTCAGCCTACTAAACAGGTCCTAGAGCTTTGTTTCTACTTGGGATTTCTTTAAAACAGAACCCTTAGATGTCAGCAAGTGTGCACAGTATTAACATTCTTACGATATTACCTCAGAATGTCCTCCAGGAAAAACATAGCAACCAGGAGATTCACCCACATTATTGCTCCTTTGCAATACAATAATTTTTTCATCAGATGTTTCAACAATCGCACCATTTCCCAGTGGATTTGACAAGTGTTGGCAACACACAGAGTCATCTAATCAAATCAGATTGAAAGAGGAACTATTTAGGTCAAGGCTGGTAATTCCTATGATCTTGGAATTGAGCAAACAAAGTATTGATACAAGTTATCCAACAATTAATAATACAGTGGACATCAATATCATCTTCATAATGAACATGCTTACATCTGATATAGCAAAATATGTGACCATGGAAGGAAAATAAAGACGAGGAAATAATTAGTAGGCATTTAAATTTTTACAAGCTTGAGGTAATGTGAAAATATTTTTTAAATATTAGAGATGCTTTTTGAAAAAGGCCTTGATCCACAGAGCAAGATGTGACTCGGGCATCTAGAGAATATAGCTTCTAAATTACCTTCAGAGGGGACCAAAAAATTCTCCCAAGATGGACTGAGATTGGTTCCTACAAATGTCCTGTTGTTTGTAAGTTAATAGTGATACCGATGTTAGATAGAGGTGTTGCATTGAAATATTGCATAGAAGTTAAACAGCAAGGGTAAAAAGTAAAAAAAAAAAAAAGAATCGAGCCTATATGAAATAGGAATTCTATATATAATAGTAGCTATTGGAATAGAATAAGAAAGGTCAAGCAGACCTATAATCTGTGAGGCCCAAATGAAGTGAGACGCAGTACTCCTGATTTGATTCATCATTCTGGTGTGAGACATGTCCTCCATACTGCCATTTGTAGTGGTGGCTAAGAGTATTACTTCCGGTACTCGATGAATAACAGTAATAAGGAAGATAAAGACAGACGGTGGAAACAGCACACTAAAAAAGTTCTAATGGCACAAGTTCAATTGTAAATGAACAGCTAAAAAAGCGATGCAATGGCACGAGCTCAGCTGTAAAAGGAACATAAAAGTTCAGAAACAAAAGATCTGGCTAATTCAGGTTCACCTAATATAAGGGGAAAAAGGTCTAAGATCCAAATTTATGTTGATAAAGATGGCATCTGAGTGACCTGCGATTTCTAACTAAGAATGAAGCATAAAGAACCCCTCTCTTAACTCCTGTGCATCTATCCTGAACAAAACTGAAGGCATCATGAACACTCCACTCGAGCACATAACACAGCTTTCTTGTACCAATTTGGGATAGAGCACATTTCCATATTACTTACAAATGGAAGAAATATATTTTGATTTTAAAAAACTATTGCTCGCTAATCAACAGTACCTCCACGCATCAGTGCATCAGGGAAATGGCACCCAAAATATAGCCAGAGGTACATACATACCCGGAACTTAGTGCCGCTGTACAGCGACGGGTTCTCCTGGAGCCTCTGGTTCCATATCTGCGAAATGTACAATCATGAACAACGCCCATGGGTTGAACCCGTACGAAGCGGATGCGGATACATGGTCTGACACATTACCTCGTCTATAGATTCTTCCAGTGACGCATCTGGATGGGGGATCCGGTCGAACGACGGATCAAACTTCACCGAGACCTTCATTTCACAGCGACACTGGGTTAAATACCGTAAGAAGAATTTAAAGGTCTGCAATGAGCAGTTCGACTAGGAGACATAAGGAAGGCATGGGATCAGACGAGGGAGGAAGGGAGGAGATGGAGGTTACCCGGGATCGAGGGAGGCCTGCGGGGCAGGACAAGAGGAGCTTGTACGCCATGCCGGGGTCTTCTACCGCCGCGGAGGCGCCGGTGGCCATGTAGCAGAGGCGGTGGAGGGATGGTGCGGGCAGGGGGAGTGGAGGTGCTGACGAGGTGTCGAGCGGCCGCCGCCGGAAGATTCGAAGAAGTAAGAGGTACTCGGCCGGCCGGCGGTGGGGGGTCATTG
The DNA here is from genome assembly GCA_023614405.1 of Avena insularis. Taxonomy (NCBI): domain Eukaryota; kingdom Viridiplantae; phylum Streptophyta; class Magnoliopsida; order Poales; family Poaceae; genus Avena; species Avena insularis. The sequence goes on along the minus strand of CM042685.1, from coordinate 366,047,118 downwards.
GACATGGCACGGGCCGGTCCGGGCCGGTTTCAGGCCGTAGCTCCACAAACCTGTCCAACCGGACAGCCCCTGCTTCACGGGCCTGGCATGACCCGGCACGTGGTTACCCGTTTAATAGGCGTCACGGCACATTAAAGACGTGTTTTGGAGCCAACATCTCTTTTAGGGCTCGTCCTGGCTAAGCTTGGGACGGCGTTTGGTAGCCTGTATGAAGTCTAGATAGACCCGGTGGAAGAAAAAATGGGCCGTTTGGTTTTCTGGCCTGCTGGTTGGGCTGGGCTAGCGCGAACCTTAAAGCAGCCCGTAGCTAGGTCCAACGGTCTATTCGTCCGTTTCCAGCGAGCCACCCTCGTCGTGCGTCCTACAAATGCAAAACATGAGTTCCCCTGCACGAGCGCGGCCGAGGATGGCGATAACGCGAGCTTTTCGGTTGCATCAAAAAGCTGACGCACGAGGTGAGCTCATCTCTCCCGCCGAACCCCCCTATTTCTACCACTCCGCCCAACTAGGGAAAATCTCTCGCTATTTTCCACCCCCAGATCGAGCTTCGTTTGCTGCTCCGTCCATGCCAGGTAAGTAGCTTCTTCTTCTCCAGTGAGCGACAACGCCAACGACGGCCACAGAGGCGTGAAGGGCACCTCCTCCTCCTCTACGGCTGAGCAGCGTCGGCCACCTCCTTCGATGAGAGTAAGCATCTCCACTTCCACCTAGGGTTAGCTTAGATCTGTAGAGTTGCTAGGGTTAGGAGGTGTAGTTTGTAGCTTCATTAACGTACATGGTAGATTGTTGTGCAAATAGCAGGTGTAGGTTTCAGCTAGATTTGTAGGATTTTCTCGGTAGGATCAGAAAGTTCGGCTATGTTCGCTCGATCTTATAGATGAACTATTACTATTGATAGATTGATATGAATTTGATGCATATGCTAGTTTCCTCCATTAGAACACCATCTTATTTGCACCTTGATTCATTTACACCATTATTGCGTTCTTGTTGTAGGACCCATTCTGCGACCAGTTTAGCCAGGCTTTGATCCCCATTAGGGACTCCCAGATCCCCTGTTCTTATGTGGATGCCAGCCAACCTCTCCAACAGAATCATGTAGTGTCGTCGATGTCACCCACTCCAAGGAGTGGCATCGTGTCTGTTGACACTTCTGTCCAGACCAATGCCGCCTCCATCGAGGCTAAGGTCACGGCTACGTAAAAAAGGAGCAGATGAAGGAGACCATGAAATGGCTCCCTTACATGTCCACCTTCGTGCTCATGCTCAACAAGATGTGCAAGATAGTGAAGAGTGACGTCCATACCGAGAAGAGGTTTAAGGAGATCCATCTCAATGCGTGCGTCAGTTTTGTTGGAGCATTGTGGTGTTGAGGTACATGCTGACATGGGGGGATTGGACGGGTTGCGGTTTCTAAATTCATGGGAGGGGAAAATATGTTTGCACCAGCTTACTTCCTCCACATATGTTGTAAAACTGCTCTCTAATATTATTGTTCACAACCTTTGGCTAATGAAGGAAACGATAAAAATAGCTGAAAATAATTTGTTACGAGATCATTCGAATGCTTGGTCTAGTATCATGCAGCTGCATCTTATTTTTATATATTGCTTAGTTTGAACTAATCCGGAATATTTAAGCTAGTAAGATCATTTACTGAAACGTGCCGGTAAAATCGGTTACCATGTGGTAACCACGCTAATTCACCCGTTAAACAAAACTTTGCTGTAGCAAGAACGTGTTACATAATAGATTTTGCTCGATGTATTACTGGGACACGAGTCTGCTCCTTTAGTAGGTTTGACACTACAAGAAGATCATAAAAGTTAAAAAAAGAAACGGGACTGAGACACTATGAAAAGATAATAACGAAAGAAAATGTCTCGCGGAAGAGACGTCATATTAGAAAATGTCGCGCCAACCAGAAAAATGAGACAAAAAAAACGACCACAGTGGGAGTCGAACCCACGACCTTCTGATCCGAAGTCAGACGCGCTAATCCACTGCGCTATGCGGTCTTGTGATTCTCCTAATTAATCCTATATTTATACTAACCTTTGACGTACCAACACTCAACTTCACAAAATTACCCTATACTAATCTTAAAGTGTTTTCAGTCCTGGCAGAAAGGCCAGGACAAAATATATTTGTTATATGGATTGATCTAAATCTAGTAGAAAAATTAGAGTTAATTCAATTTGGATATTATCCATTAGTCTTGCAACATATTTTTAGAATTTAGCAACTTTTGCGTCCTACTCCTATTTTGCTTCTATTATTTCTACCATTTCTTCACCTTTGACACGTACGGACGACAATGCGACGAGCACATACAACTATGAAAATCTGGGGCATGTTAGTCAGTTGATTATCGATGGAACGACGGAACAAAACGCAAGAGCTATTAATCGATCTCCATGCAGAAAATCAACTTATATAAATAATTGGTACCAACATATAACAGTACGAGCGTAGATACAAGTATCTATGATCTATAAATTGCCATGACGCTGCAAATCAAAGGGTTATTCTCTTTAGATACTCCAAGGTACGTGCATCCATGGTGCGCCGGGTGCAACTATCACACGTGTCGTGGTGGTGGTGGCGGTGGAGAGTCGGACTTCATTGGGTTGGGTCCGGTGGGTACCTTCCTCAACACCGAGAAGTCCACATGTGGTGGTGATGGCGGTGGTGAGTCGGACTTCATCGGGTTAGGTCCTGTAGGCACCTTCCTGAGCACCGACAAGTCCACATATGGTGGCGACGGTGGTGGTGAGTCGGATGTCATCGGGTTGGGTCCTGTAGGCACCTTCCTGAGCACCGACAAGTCCACATGTGGTGGCGACGGTGGTGGTGAGTCGGATGTCATCGGGTTGGGTCCGGTGGGCACCTTTCTGAGCATCGAGAAGCCCACATGTGGTGGCGATGGCGGTGGTGAGTCGGATGTCATCGGATTGGGTCCGGTGGGCACCTTCCTGAGCATCGAGAAGTCCACATGTGGTGGCGACGACGGTGGTGAGTCGGATGTCATCGGGTTGGGTCCGGTGGGCACCTTTCTGAGCACCGAGAAGTCCATATGCGGTGGCGACGAGCCTAGCGGCGGCGGTGGTGGTGGCTCGGATGTGATAGGATCGGGTCCATTAGGCACCTTCCTGAGCACCGGAAAGTGTTGGGTCGTTGCCGACAGTGGCGGTGGCGTTAGCATCGCGAAATGCACTGCTGACAGAGGCAGGAGGCGTGCCGACGCTGTGGAAGTCAGCGTCAGCAGGAGGAGGAGCGCTGCGGATGCCATGGCTGGGTAGCTGCTTGCTGGCGTGTATGTATCCGTGTTTTGTTGACATTGTTCTACGGTAGCATGGGCCTATTTTATAGTCTCGTCAGATGCACTGCATGCAGCATGTGATGGAACTAAGGTTTAATTTGGACCTAATTGAATAATTAATGAGATGATCCCTATCGTTTTTGCGACCGTTAAATGGTGCGATTAGGAGCAGCAGCAGGCTGTAAAAAGGTTTAGTGCGCCGGTTTCATGGGTCATAATGAACATAATGGAGTACGTTAGTTAGTAAGGTAATTAATCTGGTATATATGTGCGGATGGTCTCAAAATATAAGAACCAGTCGTATGGAGTTTGAAAACGGAAAACTAGTCATATTCACAGATTTGGATGTGATAATTTGGACAATTTATAGAGGGATTAATTGGACAATGAAGTCATTCTCGGTAACTGATATCGTATATCCGTTGGTTAATTGGAGTAAACATTGGGCGTATCTAAAATTTGGAATGCCTAAAAACTGGAATACATTTATTTCATTTGTTTTCTCCAATGCTACGCTGAGTTTAGTTTGGGCTCCCACAATTTCAGTACTTGACAAATTTGTTTCTAATTTAATTTTAGGACACGCCTGTCGCCTGGTGCCCAATCGATTGGGACTTATGCTAGCACGCTCAATCGACCACCCTTTAGCGTTTCCTTTTTAGGCCTTTTTTTCATAAGTGTTTCATGAGCAACAGGTTTGAGAAACGTCATATTTTTAAGAGGTCTAAAATTTTTGTGGATATGAGTGGGTTGAAGCTGCTTTACAAAAAAGTGGTACTTAGAAAATGACAAATGCTATTTTTGTGTGAAGAAGATGAAAATTCAGCATTGTGCAGAATCCTAAGATGCACGAGTGTGCGCATAACTATATCATGGTTAATGTCATGACCTAATTCATTTGCCTTAAAAGCCATGCAACTTCATTCGTGAAGGGTTTTCTAGAACAAATATAATAGTCCAAGTTAATTTTTTTCTCGCAACTAGGTCACGTCAAACAAATGATACTGTGCGGGTTCCCATTTTTCCAAATATTTTTGGATTACTTGTACTCTTTCAAAATATTGGTCAAAACAGCTAGCATGACTGTCCTCAGGTAGGAATACATCATGCAGAACGGTTAGTGTATGTGTGATGACTGATGAAATGACACCTCGTGGACTTAAATATAATTTTTTACGAAAAATCAAGAGCAAACTATAATTCAATTTTGATTCACTTCCTACTAGATTGGCAAGATATTGGGAAATTATGAAAAAAATGCTAGAAAGCTTATACGTTCAGATACATGGTGAATTGTACATACAATGTAGTCTATTATTTTTAAAATTAGGTTACTCCGATTATCGATCAACCTTTTGGTCGGTGCTTCACAAAGAAAACCCAAATTTGGCACTTATAAAATGAAAATTTGATTTGAATGAAAGGAAAATAAAAAATCTATTTAGCAACATGGTTTGGAATGACAAGATGCACTCATGTGCAAAATATGGGCTCATTTGTATAAATTTTAGGCACATAGCAATAAACTATAGAATGAAAATAGAAAAATAAAGAGAAAAAAGGACTTTGCCAAGTATAACACTTGGCAAACCTCGTCAGCATTTTTTTCATACGAGGGCTGGCGGGAGAGCCCCTACCTCATGGGAAGTACAAGCAAGAAAATCTTTAAATCTTTGCCGAGTGTCCATCAAGAGACACTCAACAAACCTATACTCCGTTACAGTGTGTCAACTGCGCCACATGTCAATATATTTTGACGATTACTAAATCTTTGCCGAGTTTTTTTCCCGTGTACCAAAACTTTGTCGAGTGTATTTCTATAACTAGTAAAATGTCCGTGCTTTGCCACGGGCGATAAATGTGATTTTTTGGCCACATATGTATAAACAATACATTCATGAAAAGAGATAATCATATAATATTTTTAAAAATCTACATTGCTTAAAATGTAACTCTATACAAAATATAATTCTACATAATATGTATGATAGCAACAACCAACAACTATCTCTGATTTACCAGGGTTTCACCTCACTCATATCATGGAGACGACTTCAAATAGTAGCTTTTTATATGCATAAAAAAATAAGAATTGGTTCTTTTGATTGTCCCTACACTTGTCGTGACACGTCTAAAACAACTTATTTTGGCACCTCCACCTATGTGAGTTGATGGTACCAATGAAAAGTACAAAGCTGATTATCTAAAAGGTCATTCAATTTTATGAACACAAACTAAATTTATGATGTTTGTGATAATTACAGTGAATCCTTTTTTTGAAAATAATAATTATTTTTGAAATGATAACATTTAACCATGCCTCTAGCAACAACCCTTTTGAGGACAGTGTCTTTCTCTCATGCATGACCAGGATTACCAACATGTTTTGTTGGCTCCTTGTCCTAGATAAGAAATTGCATAATCTCCAATCTCTCTTCCTTTCGACCTGAGTTGGTTGAATGTAACTCTCCAAAAAATCCACTTTGGCTCATAGGTGTAGATGCACTCATTATCTAAATCCATTTTGGTGCAAAAACATTTTTTGTGACATGTGTAAACAAAATACAAGCCACAAAAAATGTCCTTTTTTGAAACTTTGTGTGCAAACATAGAACGTTCAGATGTACATACGCAATTTTCGTTTGGAATTTTTTGATATTTGTAACGCGTTTTTTCTACACTTTTTATAATAGATGTGTCTACACCTATAAGCCAACACATCACCTCCCTCTCTGTCATTTTGTTTTCTCTAACAAAACCGTAGTGTAAAAAAACAAATTCTAGATCCACATATCCCATTAAATTTCAAAGTTGCAAAGTAGTTGAGCAGAATAGAATTTTCCATCGATAAGAATACATCTCTTAGAAAACATCATATTTATCTTCAAACAACTATTATATCAAACTTATACAATATGGGACACACTGTACCAAGGTAAATCTGAACAAGGCTGGGAACCCTGCGTATATTCTCCGACAGATAAACTAATTCAGATTTATAAATCCATATACATCTTGACGATCATAATTATATGTATACATGTTTAGAAAATACCCTAAAAACGAACAAAAATAATGTCACTTTCATACAAGACGTAAACTTGTAGCCTATGGTGTCTTCAAGACACATCCAAAGTTGTGGCAAATGCAAAAAAGAACTGGACCAAGGATGGAAGCTAAAGAAACATATGGAACTTCTAAGCAATTAATAAGACCGTGTCTCTTCAAATAACAACAAGCTCTGTAGGACTGAACTTGTACAGCTGAGATAATCCTTCCTGCTTCATGGTCAAAACACAAGTAACTCCATGCAGCTACACTTGAGAGGTGAAGGTCGACAATGAATATGAATTAGTCAGGACTAAATATGTGTAGAGCTAAAATTGTAGCTCAGTATAGAGGTTTTAGTTTAGTTACTATATAATATAAGTATGATGGATTCAAGTGCATACCTGATGGAAGGACAACTGAACAAGCTCTGCAGAAATGTATTAGACATGAACTCCAGGATGAATCTCATACATGAACTCAAATAACTTGTTCCAGTGAACCCCGAGAAACCTAGAATACTGAGTTCTGGTGAGCAACAGCAGTGGGCTCGTCTTGAGGCGTGGCGGCGGGCAGGCCCGGACAGACCTCTAAAAACATCAACACGAGGCAAATTTTGCACATGCTTCAAATCCAACAGGCATCTAAAAATAACTTATGTAAAGTGCATGTTGTCTCCCTTTCTTGGTTAATAAAATTCTGAACCTTGGTTGACACTTAGCTACATCATATTCTAAACCTTTGTTGACATCTAGTATAAATAACTTAGGTAAAGACTAAAGAGGACCCCTCCCTCCCTCTCTGCATATATCACTAAACCAAATTTCGTTGTTGATAACAAGCAGTTTACTATGTTCATAACTTAAAAATAGTTTTGATCTCAGGTCTTCAAAACACAGGCTTATCACGTTTGGATTGGTCAGTGCAATATTATAGTATATCAGAAACTGCTCATTTTTAGTCGTAATTCGAGAAACTTTTGAGCAAACTGTTGGAGATATGCCCAAGAGGCAATAATAAAGTGGTTATTATCATATCTTCATACTTATGATAAATGTTTACATACCATGCTATAATTGTATTAACAGGAAACATTAATACTTGTGTGATTTGTAAACATAAAAGAGTCCCTAGTAAAGCCTCTTGTTAAACTAGCTTGTTGGTTAATATATGATCATGGTTTCCTGATCATGAACATAGAGATGTTATTAACAACAGGGTCATATCATTAGGAGAATGATGTGATGGACATACTCCTATAGTTAAGCGTAGCATAAAGATCAAGTCATTTAATATAGTTCATTTGCTATAAGATTTCTGATACATAGTAACCTAATTCCTTCGACCATGAGATCATGCTTATCACCATCACCGGAAGGATGCTTGGATGACATCAAACACCACACCGTAACTGGGTGGCTATAAAGATGGCATTGACTGTTCGGAAAGTATGGGTTGAGACACATGGATCAAGAGTGGGATTTGTCCATCCATATGACGGATAGATATACTCTGGGCCCTCTCGGTGGAATGTCATCCAATTAGCTTGCAAGCATGTGACTGGCTCACAAGGGATCACATACCACAGGAACGAGAAAAGAGTACTTATCGGTAACGAGGTTAAACTAGGTATGCAGAGATACCGACGATCAAAACCTCGGATAAGTAAACTATCATGAGACAAAGGGAAATTGGTATCGTATGTAAGTGGTTCATTCGATCGCAAAGTAATCGTAGAAATATGTAGAGCCATATGAATTTCAGATTCCTCTATTGGTTATTGATCGGAGAAGTGTCTCGATCATGTCCGCATAATTCACGAACCGTAGGGAGACACACTTAAGGATTCGATGTTGTTGAGTAGTTATGGAATGATGAGTAAGAGACCGAATGTTGTTCGGAGTCTCGGATGGGATCCAGGATATCACGAGGAGATCCAGAATGGTCCAGAGAATAAGATTCATATAAGGAAAGTCCTTTTTCGGAGTTTGGGAATGATTCCGGTGTTTTCACCAGGAATGTTCTAGAAGGGTCCGGAAGGTCCCAAGACTCGGAGGAAGGGTACATGAATGTGTCATGACAATATGGAATGGTTGCATCATGTACTAGGTCACTTGGCTGGGCAAAATAAAGGAAGAATTCAAATCCTAGTTTGAAAGTCAAACGCCAATTTGAAAAGTCAAACGGCAAGTTTGCTTGGTGGAGGGAGAGTAGGAAACCTACTTAGGGAGGAAGTCCTACTCCCTCCACCCGCTGGCCAAGGAGGAGGAGTTGGAGGAGGACTCCCTCCTCCCAACCGCGCCTCCCTCCCACCTATAAAAGGAGGGGTGCCCTCTTCCTACACCTCTCTCCTCTAAACCCTAGCCCTAGCCGCCGACTTCCACCAAGTCGCCGCCGTCCCTAGGGTTTGCCTAGCCGCCGAGTTGGGGCTCTCCCCTTGCCCTAGCCGCCGGTCTAGCTCTCTCTCCTTGGTGCCTCTAAACCCTAGATCGCCAAGGGCTCTCTCATAGTCCACCATACTCGCTCCGGCTTAAGGCGAAGCCCTGCGAGATCTCCCCTCTACTTCCGGTACCATGCCATCGTGCTGCCGGAATGACGAGGAGAGTTCTACAACCTCTGCTGCCTGCTGGAACAAGGGAGAGGAAGGTCTTCATCGAAAATCAACGTGTGACCGATCAAGGGAGCGCTGCCGGAACGCAGCGCCGGAAGAATCGTCTACGCGATCTTGAGATAGGCAAGTGTATGACTACATCACCCACGAGAATCTGCTCTCGTTAACCGCTTTGGATCTTCGAGGTTTAGTATTCCATCGACTCGTTGCTACAATCTAGTAGATAGATCTTGGCTTGATCATAGATTAGATCTTGATTATGTGTTCATGTGGTAGAAATTTTTTGTTTTCCATGCTACGAACCCCTACAGTGGTATCAGAGCCGTGTCTATATGTAGATCTGTTGCACGAGTAGAACACAATGGTCATTGTGGGCGTTGATGCTTTTGTTGTTGATTGCTTTTTTTGTACTTTGCATCTTGCGGGATGGTGGGATGAAGCGGCCCGGGCTAACCTTACATGACATCGTTCATGAGACTTGCTCCACGCTTGACATGCAACTTGTATTGCATAAGTGGCTTTATGGCCTGTTTCTCCCAACATAGTTAAGATTCAATTTACAACGGGTGATTGTCAATACTAGTATCAATGTTGTGGTTCTTGTTCGTAAGTTAGAAGGACACTTATTGAAAGCCCCAAACCACGTAAAACATGCAAAGAAAATTAGAGGCGTCTAAATTTGTTTTGCAGGGGTGTGCTGTGATGTGATATGGCCATGATTGTGATTATATTTGATGTATGCAATGTTCCTTATTGTAAGTTGACAACCGGCAAGAGCCATATGGTTTTCTTTAAATTCTATTAAGATCCGCGTGTCTATTCAAAGTAGTTGTAATAGTTCAAGCTGGTGGACAACAACCATGAAACGACGCCATTGACCTTGACGCCATGCTGGTGATGATGGAGATCATGTTCGTGCTTAAAGATGGAGATCAGAAGCACAAGAAGAAAGGCCATATCATATCACATATTATGAATTGCATGTGATGTTAGTCCTTTTATGCATCTTGTATTGCTTAGTTAACGATGGTAGCATTATAAGATGATCCCTCAAGCACACAATTTCAAGTTTTAAAGTGTTCATCCTTAGTAAGCACCGTTGCTAAAGCTCGTTGTTTCGAAGCACCACGTGATGATCGGGTGTGTTAGATTCTGCAAGTGTATACAACGTGAGCAAGCCAGATTTTCTCATGCGGAAGCTAAGGTTTGATCTTGATGAGCCTAGCATGTACAGACATGGTCTCGGAACACGGATCACTGAAAGGTAAAGCATGAGTCATATAGTAGATATGATGAACATATTGATTGTTCGCCATTGAAGCTACATCAACTCTCGTGATGATTGGTTTTGATGTGGTGAATTTGGTTCGTGTGATCACTAAAACAATGTGAGGGATATTGTTTTGAGTGGGAGTTCAACAGCAATATGATTAAAAGTTGAACACTATTTATCATAAATTAAATCAAAGTGAATTTGCATAGTTGTTGTAGTCATTGGCATCCGTTTACCACCTTGCGCTTAGTTATAATTGAGATGATAGAACTATAGAATTCTGGTTAGTTACTTTACGAACTGGTATCGTATTGTTTTGAAGTGTTAATCTAAAGTTTAAAAGTCCCATTGCAAACTTTCAGTAAGTTTCGATTACTCCGTGAAATTTAATAGTTGGTATTAAATCAAGAGTAACAATTCCAGTGTTAGTATATAAGTATCATGTTTATCTTCATGATTCTTGATATTCAAAGGATTGTCTTAATATCAAGGTTATCTAGGATCTGAAAGAGTTGTTTCAGAAACCATGATGTGTGGAAGATATTGTGATATCTGAAACGAAGTTTTGGTTGCAACATGATAGAGTATAATATGGCAAAATTCATGTTCTCATATTTGATGAGAATTTGCAAAAGGTTGGAGACACTAGTTGTCCTAAACCTCCAAAAGGTTTTGGAGAGCAACATTATACTCGTGATTCACCGTTATAAGCTAAAAGTAGCTTGATCATGGATGATTCCATGATAAGGGTGAATATTTGATGTAGGTAAAATGTTTACTACACCAAGAGATTACTAAAGAAAGGAATTTGAAAGAACACCAAACATTTGATGATGGTAATCTACTTCAAAGTGCAAGTCCAAAGACATTGGTATTTAACTATACACGCTTTGGACTATGTGTCATGTGTATGACTCCACTATAGATGTTGATAGATTCTTTCAAACAGAAAAAGAAATACTGAAAGAGAATCTCATAAATATATGGCAGAAAAGACTAGAATTGTTCAGTTTAGGTATACTAGTTAAATACCCGTGCTTCGCAACGGAGCTTAGATATACTACATCATCATTTTACCCCCTTTTCTCCTCTGTTTGGTTCGGTCCTTGTTGCTCGCATACATATGATTTCGCTGAAAAATCCATATATTAAAATAGACCATCGCTATAACATCCTTCACTTTCTTTCCCTCAACAAAACACTCGCTTTTCGACAACTTTGCTCACACCATCATGCCGCATCCACGATGCCCTCTCACGAGAGACACCAGCCATTAGATCAACACCCTCCCTCGTTGCAGATCCACTCACTCCCTGCCCATAGGCCATGCTCCACGGACCACATGCCACTCCTTAATTGCATGCCAAATGAAATTCATAATTTCTAACCGAGATGTGCTGACCTGATATGCCCCAATGATGTGGAGGACGAGGCACATGTTAGCAATGTCAACAAGCCATAATGGCCCTAATCCGGGCCGTTGGGATGTTGCCGGGAGCATCTGAACCAAATGCAGCATATTCGGCCCAACCAACAGAGATATAGAATACAATGGTGGCTTCAATTCCATACATTGATGCCTTCTTCATGGTCCTATGCTCAGACGGTGGTGACTTCAGTGTATCCTATATAAGTAAACTGTCAAAGTTATACATTTTCGCAATTAACTGGAAAAGTTTTAATACCTAGTGACCAATATCCATTAGCGGAATCGGACATGGTGTAGTACGGTAAACTGTGACAATATACAGTTAAGCAGCACCTAAAAATAACATGCCTCCATGAACTGAAGCTAGTACTAAGAAAACCGATCTCAAACTAAGTGTACCTCCAATCCTTAGGACCAATATACAATCATGTATGTTTATACCAAGTAAATGAACCAGAAACCATGTATATCGAGTACAACCATAAATTTTGTTCATGAACTTGCAAGACACCAGCAACAAAAATTAAGAGCCACTGCTTGAACCAAGTGCAGCCAAAATTCCCAATAAAAAGAATATTAGGTGACGGATCCAGAACATACGGATTGCTCTTATTACACATGGATGAGTCCTCTGTTGATTGTTTTGACTCACTTAAAACACCACGTTGTGTAAGCTGTTTTATCTTTTATGGGCGGTCGCTTGTGTCAAACTAAAAGGTGTGCTTAACTTTTTTATTTGATAATGCATGTGTTGGGACAAAAGACCTTTTGGTCAAAGAAAGTGATCAGAAAATACAAAATCCTCAGTAATTCCCCTATCTGTATGCAGCTGCATCAGAATTTAACCAAGTGAGCAGGATAACATAGTGAAAGATCCAGTTTTCGATGATTCCTTATACTCTGCAACTTGTGTCAAAGGTAGATCGTTGATTCTTCCTCTACACGTTCCTGTAAATAGTTCAATTAGGTCACATAAGTGGCGTTCATTTTATACATGAAAGCTTACAGATGGAAAAGCACTGATAAGATATAACCATAATTCATACATATGCAATATATTGTGGCATGTACAGATGTACACTTCCATGCAACCAAGGGAAGGCCTTGAACAACGAAAAATACTGAATTCTGGATCCACACGGATGGTGGCAGAGAACCTGAAAGTCAGGACACGAAGCTTGCCCCGGTTCCCCACTTCAACCCCCGACGGGACCCTCTTTCCCCGAGCTCACCTCGTCGCGCGCCTTCCGCTCGATCACCTTACCCTCCCAAGTGTCGCCGTTCCCCATCTCCCCTCACCCAGAGCCGCCTCCTCTCCTTCGACTTCCAGGGCACCGTCGCTGGCCCCGTGCGTGTGCTCCACTGCTACCCGTCTTCGACCTCCGGTGCCTCCAGGCCGCTCTGGCCACCGACGCCAGCTCAAGGCCACCTCGACCTCCGACGCGGCCTTGTGCAGCGGAGACGGATACGCGAGAGTGAGAGGTAGCGACCGGAGGCGACTTGCTGGACCAACGAGGTCGTCATGGCGGCGTCGATGCCGGCATGAGGAGGCAAACATGCAGTGGAGGTCGGGGAGGGGCCCGAGCCCGGCAGCCATGGCGCGGTGGAGCGAGAGACGAAGGAACCAGCGAGGGCCTCGCCAGCGCCGCCTCCGCCCATGTCCATCTCCTCGTCCTCATCCACACTTAATCCGACTCGACGGCGCTGGCCCCACGGCCGGGACTGCAGCAGGACGAAGCTGATCTTGGCGGCTAAGCTCGGGGTAACCGGCGGTAGGGAGATTTGTGGGTGTGGGAGGCTACGATGGCGAGGGGAATCACCAGGCGGCACGATGGGAGTTGCGCGTCGATTGTTGGAGGGTTTAGTTTAGCTTGTGGGTGCGACTACAATTGAACGCCCGGTTTTAGTAGTATTAAGATAAGGTTGTTATAAAATTTGTTAGGATAAGATAAGTTTGTTGGGACTGTTGTAGCACGTCGATAGATTTTTTTGGAGGAGGGGTTGCGGTGGCATATTCGTTGTAATTTCTTGAAGTGTGACACCAGGCACTCGCAGCTTTGGAAATAATAGTAAAGATAAAGGATATACGTGTTATGGCTATATTCTTTGCTTGTTAAACAATGTGGTTCTTAAGTATTTGATACTGAATTTATTGGTATGAATCGTCATACGAAACAACAGAATTGATGAACTACAATGGCCTAAGTAACTAGCAAAATAATATGTGATGATGTTCATCGAGAACAAATAAAGGGTTATTGTGTTGCTCGTTAAAAGCTTGCCTTCAAGATTTGTTTTATCAGGTATTATGAGAACAAAAGGGTTGTTCAAATAATTGTCGTAATCCATAAAAGATGGATGATATACAAATCTCGTTGGAGAAATCGCATCCATAAAACTAGTGCTAAAAATGTCGAAAGACAAATTGATTAAAAGATCACTTAGGAAGTGACATCGCCATTTAAATTATATTGGAAAGAAAACATGAAGAAACTCCATGTGGATGGAATTTTGGAGTCTTTTGATTTTTGATCAAATGATGCTTGTGAAACTTTTCTAGAGATAATTAAAACTTCGTTCATAGGCCAAAAGGGAACGAATGACTAGCTTATTGGAACTTGTACATATTGTTGTATGAAGTCCATTATGTGTAGTCAAGAGCGATGGATTTCAACTTCATATGCTTCCTCCGAAAATTTGAGTGAATATATGAATATTTACTTAATAAGGATGAAGTATGAAACATTTGAAAAGTTCAAAGACTTTCAAGATGAAGTGCAAAATCATTGTAACAAGAATATAAATAGTTTATGATAAGATCATAAAGGAAGATATTTGAGTTACAAGTTTAGCATAATACCTAAGATTTAAGGAATCGTGGATTTGCATTTTTCGAAACACCATAAGAGTATGGAGCATTCGAGATTTGTAATTAAACCTTGTTTGACATGGTAAGATCAAAGGTGTAATTCATAAAACTGCCATTATATTTTAAAGATTAAAAGCTTTAGAGACTACCATTTTTCCACTGAAAAGAGCTCCATCATAATCCGTTGAATTGACACCATATAAAGTTATGGTTTGGGATAAAACCCAAGTTGTCCTTTCTTAAACATTGGTATGCTATGCATAAGAAAGATGTTTGCAACCAAAGTCGGATGAACCTGTCTTTGTATGTTATTTCGAATAATTGTTCCTCCATAACATTAGAGATAAAAATGTTTGTCGCTTAAAATGTCAAGTTTCTTAGAGAAGGAATTTTTCGTGAAAAGTTAAGTGGGAGGACAATAGAACTTTGATAAGGTTAAAAGAACCTTAGCTATATGTGCAAAGTTATGGCAATAAAAAGTGTTCCGGAGGCAGCAACAATGCTCATGGCTCACGTGCCTCAAAGGTTGTGGTCACGGAGATCTAAGTTCCTATTGAAACAAGTAGATCGGGTAAACAATCAAATACCAAGATTTGAGAGTTAAATCATTATTTGACAATAATGATCCGACTACATGCAAAAAAGCGATGATGGCCCTGACTCCATCAAATGGCTTGAAGCCATAAAATCCGTGATAGTTCCATATACGAGAGATCAAGCTTTGAACTTGAAAGACCCTCTGGAAAGGTATAAGACCTTACAGTCGTATTTGGATCTATAAAGAAATAGACATGGATGTTTCACATCTATGAAATAGTCGACATGTTGGGAAAGAGTTCACAACAATGTTCAAAGGTTGACTATGACAAGATCTGATCTTTCATAGCGATATTTAGTCCAGACGGATTAATGTAGCAACCACGACATATAATTTTGTTATGTGTTGAATAAACAAAACAAGTTCTTCTAATAGAATGGTTACCAAGGACGTGTGCATGACACGGTCGAAAGGGTTTTGTTAATTCAAAGGATGCTAAAAGCATATGCAAACTTCAATGGTTGAAGTAAGCATCACGGAGTTGGAATCTTCACTATGATGAAACTGTTAAAAGAGTTTAATTTCATCAGAGACGATGAAGATGCTTGCATTTGCAAGAAATTAAGTGGGAGCGCTAAGACATGTTTCTAATACATTATGTGGAAGACATATTGTTGATTGGAAATAATGTATCTTTTATTAACACAGGATAAGAATTTCATCTCGATGAAAGACTTAGGCAAAACCCAAATATTTGGCATCAATAGACGCTAATATGGTTGTGCCGAAAGTACATAGATGATATATTGAATGAGTTTAATATAGAAACTATAAGAAAGGTTCTTATCGCACAGAAAGGATTGAATGAGTTCAATATTGATGATATATTCAAGTGTATTGACACTTGGTAAGTGAAACAAAGATTCAAGTATAGATCGATACTTGATGTATAAAATCACAAAGAGTATTTTATCAATCATGCTGTGATGTGTACAAATCCAGATATGTCCTATGCTCTAAATGTTATGAGCGTATACCAGAATGATTTATAAGATGATTATTGGACAATAGTAAAGATATTCTTATGATCTTGTAAAAGAAATAAGAATATATTATTTTGTAAAAGTGACAAATAGATGGTTTGTTCATTGTAAATGAATTACATTGATACTAGTTTTGTCACAAAGTACAAATTAAGTTTATCTCAATCTAAACTAAGGGTGGCACAATATGATGGAAAGTAAGTTCCATAATGGATTTGGATGAGTTCCAAAGTTGAGACATTGTGACAGATACTACAACAAAAGGCTAAGTATATAATTGCTGTTATAGCAGCAAAAGAGGGCATTTGTGTCAAGTAGTTTGTTATCAAACTAAGTGTAGTTCACAGCAGGGATAATACTATCAAGATATATTGTACGACAATATTATCAACATGTTTTAACCCCAAAGAACTAAAGGTCACACCAAATGACCAAATTTGTACAAAGCCATCTCATTAGAGAATGAGTGATGCGTAGAGACGCAAAGACATGCAATTACACTCGGATCTGGAAGTGTTAGATCCGGAGATCAGTTGACCACTAGCAATCGTGTACATACGACACCAGAAAGCCATAGGTGTTGAATACACAAAGGTTTGAAACTAGATTATTGACTCTAGTGCAAGTGGGAGACTGTTGGAGTTATGCCCAAGAGGCAATAATAAAGTGGTTATTATCATATCTTCATACTTATGATAAATGTTTACATACCATGCTATAATTGTATTAACAGGAAACATTAATACTTGTGTGATTTGTAAACATAAAAGAGTCCCTAGTAAAGCCTCTTGTTAAACTAGCTTGTTGGTTAATATATGATCATGGTTTCCTGATCATGAACATAGAGATGTTATTAACAACAGGGTCATATCATTAGGAGAATGATGTGATGGACATACTCCTATAGTTAAGCGTAGCATAAAGATCAAGTCATTTAATATAGTTCATTTGCTATAAGCTTTCTGATACATAGTAACCTAATTCCTTCGACCATGAGATCATGCTTATCACCATCACCGGAAGGATGCTTTGATGACATCAAACACCACACCGTGAATCGGGTGGCTATAAAGATGGCATTGAGTGTTCGGAAAGTATGGGTTGAGACACATGGATCAAGAGTGGGATTTGTCCATCCATATGACAGATAGATATACTCTGGGCCCTCTCGGTGGAATGTCATCCAATTAGGTTGCAAGCATGTGACTGGCTCACAAGGGATCACATACCACGGGAACGAGAAAAGAGTACTTATCGTAACGAGGTTGAACTAGGTATGCAGAGATACCGACGATCAAAACCTCGGATAAGTAAACTATCGTGAGGCAAAGGGAAATTGGTATCGTATGTAAGTGGTTCATTCGATCGCAAAGTAATCGTAGAAATATGTGGGATCCATATGAATTTCCAGATTCCTCTATTGGTTATTGATCGGAGAAGTGTCTCGATCATGTCCGCATAATTCACGAACCGTAGGGAGACACACTTAAGGATTCGATGTTGTTGAGTAGTTATGGAATGATGAGTAAGAGACCGAATGTTGTTCGGAGTCTCGGATGGGATCCGGGATATCACGAGGAGATCCGGAATGGTCCGGAGAATAAGATTCATATAAGGAAAGTCCTGTTTCGGAGTTTGGGAATGATTCCGGTGTTTTCATCGGGAATGTTCTAGAAGGGTCCGGAAGGTCCGGCACTCCGGAGGGGAAGGGTACATGAATGTGTCATGACAATATGGAATGGTTGCATCATGTACTAGGTCACTTGGCTGGGCAAAATAAAGGAAGAATTCAAATCCTAGTTTGAAAGTCAAACGCCAATTTGAAAAGTCAAACGACAAGTTTGCTTGGTGGAGGAGAGAAACCTACTTAGGAGGAAGTCCTCCCTCCACCACCGCCAAGGAGGAGGAGTTGGAGGAGGACTCCCTCCTCCCAACCGCGCCTCCCTCCCACCTATAAAAGGAGGGGCAGGGGTGCCCCTCTTCCCTACACCTCTCTCCTCTAAACCCTAGCCCTAGCCGCCGGCTTCCACCAAGTCGCCGCCGTCCCTAGGGTTTGCCTAGACACCGAGTTGGGGCTCTCCCCTTGCCCTAGCCGCCGGTCTAGCCCTCTCTCCTTGGTGCCTCTAAACCCTAGATCGCCAAGGGCTCTCTCATAGTCCACCATACTCGCTCCGGCCAAGCGAAGCCTGCGAGATCTCCCCTCTACTTCCGGTACCACGTCGTCGTGCTGCCGGAATCACGAGGAGAGTGCTACAACCTCCGCTGCCTGCTAGAACAAGGGAGAGGAAGGTCTTCATCGAGTACCGAACGTGTGACCGACTGCGGGAGCGCTGCCGAAACACAGCGCCGGAAGAATCGTCTACGCGATCTTGAGATCGGCAAGTGTACGACTACATCACCCACGAGAATCTGCTCTCGTTAACCGCTTTGGTTCTTCGAGGTTTAGTATTCCATCGACTCGTTGCTACAATCTAGTAGATAGATCCTGGCTTGATCATAGATTAGATCTTGATTATGTGTTCATGCGGTAGAATTTTTTTGTTTTCCATGCTACGAACCCCTACACAAACCTCATTAGCTCTTTTCCACAATGTTCTTGCCCAGATAATTCAACAACCTATGAACCGAAATATTTGCAAAACAACCTAAGCACATCAAAGAGTCCAACCATCCAAGTTGGCACGGTGAATCATCAAAATAGTACCTAAAACTTGACATGGCATGATGCACATACAGACGAAACTCGACTATCCTTAGTGAAACCACGAATCTATCTCAAACCTTGACACCTTGAGAGTTTCTTTATCTTGCCTGCCTCTATCAGCTGAAAGATCTTCTTGTTCTCTCTGGTTCAACCATACATGTTTGATACGTCTTATCTTTCTACAGTTTAAAAAAGCAAGGTTAACCATCATCCAAAAAAAGAGACACACGAGAAACAGAGGAAACAAGAGCTGATTCAACTCAGATAGGTATGACTCATAGATATTCTTTATTTTAAACTGTAAACATGTGCCAGGAAAACACCACCAAATATATCTTTCCCCAAATGCAAACAACTTGATCCATCTTCATGCTCAAGGAAAGGCATATGTCTTTAATGATTTCAAAAGGTGAATAATTTCAGAGGTAACACCGAGGCTGCAAAGGAATTTTGCATTTTCAGAACAACAACTGCCATCACAGAAGTCATATGAACAATCATAAGAACCTTATCATCTCAGGGGTGACAGCAAGGATATCCTGGGGTGCTCATGATCTTTCCAACAAAGAAGTAGCCTTTGTATATTATATCTCACCAAGTTAACATTCAGAAAGCAATGGTGGTCATAATTGTATCTTTTGATATGTTATCTGTAGGCAAGCTAAGTTGAAAACAATGTTGAACTCGTGAGAGCCGAAGAGTGAATACCATGTGGCCTTTTGTTTCCATCTCAAAGGGATGTAACGAAGCTAACCTTGATCGATCAACAGAGGTATTGGACTGTAAATTGTTGAGTTCCTCCATACATCTACATTTATAAATTATATCTATTCCCTACGATCCATATTAGTTGACTCAAATTTGTCTAGATTCATATGTATCTAGTTAAGTATTTAGTCTAGATGCATCCGTATGTAGACAAAGTTGATTTAACTAATATGGGTCGAACTAATATGGGTCGAAGGGAGTAGTAAATTCCATTTACTTCATTGTCTCTAAAAGAATAATAAACAATTTACTGATGCTAATACTTTACAAGAAAACATATCTGATTTGATAGAGGAAAGTATGTCACTTCTCTTAGCTATGATAAGACAGACTATTTTCACAGACTAGATACGACTGGAGTCCAATAGTCCAAGATATATTGGCCGCTGATATGGCAGATGCACGTGATCTGCATGATGCGAACATATCACAAGGAGGAAGATGCACGTTTCTCGACCTTCAACCTTGAAACTGGAATAAGTAGACCTGATGTTAAATTGAAGATGGGCATTTAGCAAAACAATACAAGAAAAACACTAAGAAGATGCAGAGTGCACTGGCTGCTCTACAATGCATCTATGAGTCAATGAGAGTGCGATCTATTACAATTTGGATAGTCCGCGGCAAATTTATTGAAAAGTACAAACGAAATTGGGTCGTGGACCACAACCAACCGCGCGCCACCGTCCTAGCCTCGACGCAACACATCAGCTAACAACAATGTCTCTCCTCCTCTTCTCGCCCTCCTCTTGTTACTCCTTTTCTTTTGCGCTCCTTCTCCTTGCCGTACTGCGACATATACGTGCTCACCAAGCTAGTGGACATTCCTCATGTTCATACTCATCCCCATTAAAAATTCTACAGAGGAATGTCTGACCATATGAACCTGAAAAGGATGTCAAACCATCATAATAATTGAGAAATATTACATAAATGACTCACACAGCTTCCACTTACATAGTTACATACCTTAGGCATCTATCATGCCATGGGAATATTGCCACGGTTGGTTGTGGTCCAACAGCATGGTAGAGTGAGGGCTAGAATACAGAAAAAACAATCATACTTTAATCATGATAGTTTAGAAGATCTGTTAATGGTGGAAAGCAGTTCCTACCGTATTAGCACTTGTAGATACAAAATCAGGTAAGAGTTACCTGCAAGCTTCAAAATTATAGCAATGATTCAATCATACGGACTCCCACCTTTAGTAAGAGGAGGAATAAATCAAACTTGCAGTTTAATAAAACTGAAAAGGGAGACGCAAGCGATAGTCCTCACCTCTTATAGGAGGAAAGAATCTCGTTGGCGATATTGTCATCACACACAAAAGTTTAGATTGTCGAACTAAGGGAAGTGTTGGTGTCCCCGATGGCGTGGAGGAAGGGCAATAGAGTCTGCGTCGTCCCAGGGCCAGTCCTGAGATTTCTCGCAGGCCCAGGGCCACACACAAAATGAAAGGCCCTTGATATATAAATTAGACTACAGTTTACAATACAGTACTTATCAGTGCAGGCATATGTTGAATTTTACCAAAAAACAAAAGGTCACGCGGAAGACATATTCATATAAAAAAATTATATATTCAAACCGCAGCACATGAAAACACAAATTAAATTTAGCTGTTAAAAAAATGTATGGATGCTACTGAATCAATGAAAGCAAAATCTTACTTAGAATATTCCCTTATCTCGTCAAAGAACAAAATTACCTTATGTTAGGTTGAATCATAGTGTAGGATTGGGTATCCGTTTGTCCGTGTGTAGTAGCAACAGCACCACAAACACCATATTGCGGTCCCAAAAACAGTAATCTCATATACACCTGACAACTGAGAATATGCAAACTCAAAGTAGAGATAGGACATATACTTACCAGGCAGCATAATAAGCTTGGCGATCACCGTGGAAGGTTCAGCAATCATTTTCATCTGACAAGTCAAATTGCACGCAAAGAAACAACAACAATCTAATAAAGAACGGGTCTAGAAACAACTTCCGTTTTGCACAAGCAAGGACATGCGCACAGATAAATCTTGGGAGAGTAGTACCTTCTCTGGGGCAGGATCTAGAGAAAATCGGGTGCTCGCGGTTGAAATTTCTCAGTTAAATTGCAGTCCCGCACGGTGTTGCATATCCTAGACCATCGCAGCCGCGGCCCCCGATTTGACCCCGACCTGACTGTAACATCCCAGCATTAGAGCTTAGAAATAAGCTGAACGCAGGTGTGTGCATTGCATTCATGCATAGAAAATCTGAATAATTTCCGCGCTTTTAAATAAAAACTTGTCAAAGTGATTGAAACTTCTCTTAACTTGATGGAATTGAAGTAGATCATCAAGTTGACTGCGATAAGTTTCAATATGACCTTTGCTAAAACCTTATTTTGGGTAAACATGATTTGATCTAAGGGTAGATCAAATGGAATAAAACTAAACCCCAATACATTACTTAATGATTTATATTTGATCCTTAGGTGATCATATCATACTATTCATTATAATCGCTCATGAGTACCAAGTTAAGGATATAACACAAATAACAAGAATGTAACAACTATATCTTAATCTCATTTACTTATACCATGAGTATCATGGAAATGCCTAACTTTAACTCTCTAGTGAGAATGAGTAGGAAAGAAACCAAAGTCAAGACCATTCACCATATATCCTCCTTTCCATATCAATCTTTATCATCTCTATTGAATCCTATCCTTATATTTGTTATTCATCAATATGAAGAAATCAACTATTGATTCACCAATTTTTAGCCTATCAATTCTTGACCTATCAACTCTTATACTTATTATAGCATTCACTTAAGGCTTATAAAGAAAGAAGTCAGAAGAGGTAAATAGTGATGCTAGTTTTAGATGTTATCTATAGAATGGGAGTGATTGGAAGAAATCAAATCAATATGGTAACAAAGAAGATTACAAGGATGAAGTTTGAAGATAGTTACCAGGAGTAGTCCTATTGGATCAAGTAGGTATAGTCAATGAATTATATCTCTTAATCCAATAGAGCTAAATAGAAGATAATTATAATACAACTGTAATGTTGTATTGATGTAGCCTTGTTTAGTCAACTAGAAACCTGAACCCTAAAGGATTATAATGACCATGTACTCACCAATATTGAATGCTTGTACCAAGTATAAGTGACATTGGTGGATAACACATGATTGAACCATAGTATAGATTTATTATCCTAGATTAGTCATTACAAGTCACGTTAATATAATGTGAGGTTGTAATGTTAGATACTAGAGTTAAGTAGAGATATGATAGTATGATTAAGATAATGCTAGATTAACATTGGATTATAATAGTAGTAGTTTTCTCTTTGGAAATACCAAGCATTTGAGGTGAAGTAGGATTTGATGTATACCTCTATTAAAGTGATATTAGTGAAGGATGATTAAGGAAGAATATAAGAAGATTATGAAAGCTTTAGTGTTAAGCTCATTGGAATTACAAATGGATTTAGAAGAATAAAAGGTAGATAAGAATATTCTTGTGAAGCAAAGCTCATCATGTTAACACATGATGATGGATATAAAGAAGTAATATATCTAGGAAAGGAATTCCTTAATTAGAAGTCCAAAATTATGAAGTATGGAATATAGGAATCCTTGTTAAACACTAAACCCTAATTCTAGAACCAAACATATTATCCATTTCACCTGAATGATTTATCATCTTAAATTCACAATGGTTCATAGAAATATTTACTACATCAAATCACCTGAGCACATCTTTGTCAATTTCAACCATCATTATCATAGGTGCTTATGGAACTATCTGTAATAATGGTTTTTCATAAGTTATCCTAGAAAACAATTCCACTACTTTACTTTAAATGGTGATATTAGTAAAATCACAAACATAAAGACAATAAGTTTAGCCATTAATCTTTATTCACATCAATAAAAGAAAATAAGTATAGTAAGTACTTTAAACCCTAGGATGAGTAACTACAATTCAGAATTCTAAACTTATTAATAAGTTTTCTCATCAACATCTCGAAAATATTCTATATAGAATCATAAGACAAAATCTTTAATTCATTTCTCTAACCACTTATCCCATATGAGCATGGAATAAGTGGGGATCCAATAGTATAAACCATTCTATCTTATACTCTGTGATTAAATACATATAGATAAACCCTATGAATATTATTAAACATTTTAAAACTTAATTACTCCAAATAAAAGTGAAAACAATATTATAGGAAAGAATATATACAATGGAAATAAAAAAATAAGATAAAATACCACAATACATAATAAAAGTTCACAAATTGATAACATTATTTCTGCTGCAATTATGTAGCTAATAATTTTCTATGGGGAATATTCAAATAATTGAGTATTATTCAAATCTGAAAAAGAAAATGAAATACAAAGCAAAAAACAGGAAAAAGTAAATAAAAGAACTAGCTCAGTCTAGAAAGTGGCCCACGTCCCATTTCCTCTTCGCCTATTCACCGCTCGCGAGTTGTAGTCAAACCTCTCCGCTCACTTCGTTGCAGCCCAGCAACAGCCCAAGACCAGCCCAGTCTGCCTTCCTCTCTGGCTGACTAGTGGACCGACAAAGGACTGCAGGTTGAGTCTAAATTTTTAACCGGGGGTTTTCTATGAAAGGACCGTCGTCGTCTTCCTCGTGCGTCACAAGCACCTCGCTAGAGGGGTTCGCCACGCTCGATGCCGCCGTCATTGCCGTCACCGAAAGGTCATGATTCCCGCCATCGTCCCAGAAGACGATAAGAAGGCCACGGCTAGACCTCTGCTCGATCTCATCCTCTCTCACTCGCCACTCTCTTCCTCTTCCCCAAAAATGTTGAAACCCTAGCCGCCGGAGTTGTTCACCATAGTCGTCAGAGACCTCCCCGAGACCAACGGATGATGCAGCAAGCTCCGCCGAAATGGACACTATCTATGTGCGGAAGGAATCGAGCTAGGAGGCCGTAATCGCGCGCATCCATCTTCTCTGACCGCCGCTCGCCGTCGATCATGGCGACGTTGTCCGAGCTCGCCTTCCCTCGCCATAGCCTCCACAAGATTCCTGGTAAGCTTCTGAGTATTCTGGCATCTTCCAATTCGTCGCTCGCTCGTCGTAGTTACCTACCCGTGTGAGGCAGTGCCGCGCCACCGCGCGAGCTCGTCGCCGACCAACCTCTGATGACCAAACTTGAGCGGCGCTGCCACCATTCGACTCAGCGTGCTCGTCCGCGTCCAGCAACCCACTTCCCGCGTGCCAGCATCCACCAAATCAATCGATCAAGCTTCGATCTGAGGGTGATAGTTCGTGTTACGTCACGCTGATGTCATGCTTGCGTCATCATTGACCTAGTCCACCCTGTTGACTGGTCCTCGTCCATGTGGCAGATGACGTGGCCTAGGTCCCACGGGTCAGTGTCTGTGGCTAGGTAGAGTTGCGGTATAAAAAGTATGTGCCTGTTTAGAAAATAATTAAAACAATATGAATTCAAATTTCAAATATTCCAGAAATTAAATAAAATGATTAAATCTTGTAAATTTAATATCTTTTGTTTTATAAATAAAAAAAATACAAATAATATATGAAAATGTTTAGAAAAATAAAATCTACAACTTAAAACTATTATTAAATATTATTGTGATAATTATTTAAATAAATATTATTTAATAAATACTTTATCAAGTTTTAATACTTTGATAATTAATATTTTAATAATGGTAAATGTTCAAAATCTAAATAAAATATCAAAAATCTTAGAAAAATAAGAATTAGACTTTAAAACTATAATCATGCATTATTATTCCTCTTAATTAAACATTTATTATTTATTAAGTATTTATAAGGTAATAGAACTTATTTAAATCATATCTTATTATTTATAAATAACAAAAATAAATGTAATATACCAAAATAATCACAAAAATAATACCTACATGTTAAAAATGTGGTATTCCACTTTTGAGTTAAATAAAAAATCAAACACCTTCTTAACTTGAATTTAAAACCTATTTCTTTAGTTAATAATTCGTATAATGTCAAATACAATTTGTTAATATTTCTTAAATTAACCAATTAAATGTTGGAATTATGCCCTAGAGGCAATAATAAAGATGTTATTGCTATAATTCTTGTTCATGATAAAGTTTATATTTCATGCTAGAATTGTATTAAGCGGAAATTTTAATACTTGTGTGGTTTGTGAACAACACCGTGTCCCTAGTACGCCTCTATGGACTAGCTCATTGATTAATGATGGTTAAGGTTTCCTAACCATAGACATGAGTTGTCGATTAATAATGAGATCATATCATTGGGAGAATGATATGATGGACAAACCCAAATTAAGCGGAGCAATTAGATCGTGTCATCGTGTTCATCTTTGCAAAGCTTTTCTTATGTCAAATATTGTATTCCTTAGACCATGAGATAATGCAACTCCCTGGTATCGAAAGAAAGCTTTGAGGTCATCAAACGTCATCCTATGAGAGGGTGATCATAAAGGTGTCTGTTAGGTGATCAGAAAGTACCTGTTGGGTTGTATGTATCGAGATGGGATTTGTCCCTCCCAAGTCGAAGAGATATACTTCGGGCCCACTCGGTAATCGATATCAACACCGCTTGCAAGCACGTGTTTAAGGAGTTAATCATAAAGTGATATCGAATTACGAAACGAGTAAAGTACTTGCTGTGAACGAGATTGAACTAGGTATGCTGGTACCGACGATCGAATCTCGGGCAAGTAAAATATCGCGCGATGAAGGGAATATATATATGGGATTGATTGAATCCTGGCATCGTGGTTCATCCGATATGATCATCGATGAATGTGTGGGATTCAATATGGGTTTCCAGACCCCGCTATTGATTATTAATAGAAGATCATGTCTGCATGTTCTCGAACCCGAAGGGTCACACACTTAACGTGTCTCGACGCTAGGATAGAATGGATAATTGGTTTATGAGTTTTTGTTCGGAGTCTCGGATGAGATCCAGGACATCACGAGAGGTTCCAGAATGGTCCGGAGAATAAGATTCATATAAGGCAAAGCAGATTTTGGAGTTCGGAATTGTTTCGGATTGTTCGGTATTATCTAAGCTTCTAGAACCTTTCGGAGTGGGACCAACGTGGCCCCACTTGTCGGGAGGGGGCGTGGGCCTACGAGGGAGTGCCCTGGCCACATTGGGCCAGGGGCACAAGGCCCCATAGGCCTAGCCGGCCAAGCCCTAGGGGAAACCCTAGGGGAGCTTCTAGAAGGGGGGGGGGAACTTGCCCCCCACTCCTCCCTCCTTGGCCGCCGGCCCTAGGGCTTGGGGGAGGGGCAAGGGCCAGCTGCCCACCCCTCTATATAAAGAGGGCTGGGGGCGCACCCTCCTCACACCTCCTCCTCAAGCCCTAGCTGCCCTGCTGCCCTCCTCTCTCTCCCTCCCCACTGCGCGTAGGCGAAGCTCTGCCGCAGAAACTCTCCACCGCTTGCTGGACCGAGGAAGGAGGAGACGTCGAGGTGCCGCACGTGTGCATCTCTCGGAGGCATCGCCACTTGCGGTGTTGGATCGGATCAGATCGCGAGGAGGAGAAGCGAGTACGACTACATCAACCACGTTCCGTTGAACGTTCCGCTATGCGAATCTTCAAGGGTATGAAGATCTCATCTATTCCCCCCTCGTTGTTTGCATCTCCTAGATTAGATCTTGGCTTTTCCCGTTCGCATCCGTAGAAAATTTTGATTTACTATGCTGCGAAACCCATCATTAAATGTAATAAATAGTATTAATCTTAAATACTAATATTATGGGGTCAAAATGATTTAACACCATTTAAAGGCAATGTTTATTGAATGATCCTTCAATTATAAGTATAAATTATTTTATAAAAGGATTCTTATTTAATATCAAATCTCCAAGAATAATTATAATAAGATAAAACCCATTCTTTATAGTAACCACAAGTTTATAAACAAATCAAAACACTACAAGTAAGTTCATAAGTAGTAAATAATATTGTTCACTTATTCATAAACCTTAACCACTATCAAATCAAAATAATACCATAATTAAGTAACTTAAAGAAACATTATAAGGTGAACAAGACATAAGTATAAGAAGCATTACACATAAATTCCATCTATGTTTTAAAGTTAACTTTAGTCTACCAAACTTTAATTATAATACTAAATACTTTATTATATGTTTTATAGTTAACTTTGGTCTGTTATAATTAAGTTATAAAGCATCTTAATACCAAACCAACCCAGTTAAAAACCAAGATAGATAAGTCTCAAATACTACTAATTTCATTATTCCAGTAAATGCAATTCTTTCTAACTTAAGAACTATAACTAGAAAGAACACCTCATAAGGTTAACTTAAAATCTTAATGCTTCTACTTAATTAAGTAAGCTTTTCTTCAAAAGTTATTCATTTTGCCACTTCAATCAACATATGACAATTAATAGTAAACACCTTACCTTATACTTTACTCGTATAATATGATTGTTAATACTTAAATTCTTCATAACTGACATTACTTGTAAAGTAAAACTTAAAAATAAACAATTCAAATGTAAGCAACCTTGAGTAGCATTTCATACTATGTGTTTTATTGTTGTATAAATACATGTTGTTTTCCACACACTCACAAGCCTTAATAAGAAGCACATGTATGAAACTTAATCTAAAAGGACAACACATTCCAAGGAAACCATTTCCCGTATCCAAACCCTAGATCAACGTTATCCTCGGGATTCACGTTTATCAACTTGCATTACATTACTTATGCATAAAATCATCTTGCTTCTTTAAACATTAGGATCTTATATTGTCTTGAAGACCGTGAGTGCATAATCTTGCAATCACAAAAGGCAAGTTCACACTTGCTCATGTCCTTTGATTATTTTCTGTAAAGTATTTTGCAAATCCAGTGTTGTCATCACCTACATTTGAAAAAGGACAGAAAACACTATTTTCATAATAATGTGATTATAGGTTTATTACCATGAGGTAATAACCTACTATAAGAGTTCCGGTGGTAAAGGAACATATTATCTAGGACTTAACAACCAATGTCGCCAGTGATTCTTGCGCCGTATATCACGCGTTGACCATGAGATTTGGAATGGGACGAAGAAGTCAGCAGTATCTTTTCCCTCTCGCATGGAGCTGGATGTGCGGGTCGTGGCTATTATCACTCGTAGCATGCATATTATTTATGGTAATTCGTAGAGGATATGCAGCATATGGGTGGGAGCCCTCAACGTCCCACGATAGTTCCGGCATCTGAACGGTCTGAACTGCCATTGCCGTAATTCAATAGGTTGACTGGTGTACACCAAGGAGACATGCGGGGTCGCGGAGAAGGCAGTGAATGGCTTGGGTCTTAGTCTGGGCCTCACACCAAGGAAGTGTGAACGGGTTCGCGGCCCGGATGTGCAACAAAGCTAAGATCTCTCATGGGTAAAGTAACGCACCTCTACAGAGTGTAAGAACTGTAACTTGTTACTCCCTGTTCCGGGAAGGAACTGCGAACACGGCGGGAAAGGAACCCCATGAAGGTTCTAGTAAACCCATGAAGGCTGACGGACATAGCTTTTCAGAATAAAAGCAACCTTTGAAGAAATGTTTACGAAAACTTGCATTGCCTACGACCTATGGTCTGTGGCTGTAGATATAGTGCATCAAACACTCATTTTCTAGTGAACTTGCTGAGTACGCTCGTACTCAAAGTATCTTCTTAACCCTTGCTAGGTTCTAAAGCCGGTATAGGCGACGTCTACATCAAGTTATGCTCCAGGAATTATCATCAAAAGCTAAAGCTCTTCATGGAAGTCAACATATACATCAACTCAAGTGAAGACGAAGTTTTTGATTAGATAAGAATAGAATTTTTAACCATAGAACCTACTTCTGTAGAGTATTGCAATAGCAGCAATGCAAGCCAGTAGTTCAGCTACTAGTTTTAAAAGTATGGTAGCTATGCGTTATTTATTCTTGATTCTTATTCGTAAGAAGTTTCTTTCTCTCTTTAACCTAGAGTGTTCTCTGGATCTTGTGTAAAGAGTTGAGTTGTAACCTATAGTCATGTCTTGGACCTGCTATGTTTCTGTTGTACTACTCTGAGGGATGTAATACTAGTGAACAGTGTTTCATTGGTGTTATGTCAACGACTATAGTGTACTACATCATGCAGTGGTATGCTGGGTCACCGCAGTTGGTATCAGAGCATATGCTTTGACCTTAGGATTGAAAAACTTTTAGGAAGATCTGTAGGTTGGATAGTGACTATAGGAGCCATCTTATCTAAACCAAATGATCTTATGACTTGTGAAGAGTATCCACTTGAGGATAACCTTGTCGCACTCAAGTCAGATACTTAAGTCATTCTTTCTTAGGAGTAATTATTTATCTTTTCTCAAGTATAGTGCTCTTTAGTGTCTTCCGAGGAAGACATAAAACCACCAAGATGCTTTAGGAAAGCCAATTGGTCGTAGTAGATCATGATCAAGTGTAAGACATCAATTGAAGTAGTCTTAATGGTGTAGCCTAATCCTAGAATTTAAGTAAGAATAGTAAAATCTCAGTGTTGGTTGATAACCAAAGGCAACATGATGAATATCATTAGGATAACTGTTGAGATAATAAGTAGTAATCATGTGGGATTCACTTGAGAATTCTACGTGATGAAGTGAAATTATGTTAGTATTTAATGATAGAGTAATGTAAAACAAAGCTATCATGGTTAGATTAATTCTTAAATCATGATGTATAGGTAAAACATAACCAGATTATGGTGATATTAGCTCCGAAACCATGATATAAGTGTAAGTATGACAAGTAATTAGTAAACTATCTTGAGATAGAGTAATAAGATAACTTGGTAGAATCAAGGTTGAAGTCAAAGGTTCCATAAAATAGTGATAACCTTCAATCTTAGGGGTTCAAAAGAATCTGATTAATCACCTGGAGAGATCATGTGAGGACAGTTGGCTAATAAAGAAAGGTTGAATATAGCTAATCATTCCCAAAGGTGAGACCAAAGGTTAGTCAAAACTAAATTGAGACCACTTTGTCTAAAAATTATCCTGTTGCACTTGAGCAATTTGGGTAAATAGTGAGATAAAGAATAATTTAACCCTATGTGCTAAGTATCACGATGAAAACCTATATGAAGGTTTCATATACTACACAACTCAGCCGGAATTCTAGGGATATTATACTCAACTACTATATTCTGGGCTTAGAATATTGTGTGTTATATGTACCACATTTGGATTTATTTGTTTTTCTTGGATCTTCTTGATTGACTAGATCTGTACATGAAGTTTGACTTGGTGTGCAAATGCATGTTGCAACGTCCAGTTACTACTTGATGTTATAGACCTAGATAGGAATGGGAATTTGTGTAAGGGAGTGACGAGTTCCGAAGACCAAGATGAAGACCTACCTGAAGGGTAAAGCCAAGTATGAGGAGTATCAATTCCAATTGAAGGATGGATCAAGTTCAAATAATTACTAAACAGTAATAAGAAGGAAGATTAGTATAGGAAATATATGGAGCAACAAGAAGTGATGAATTTAAATTCACCCCAAAGCAGGTAATATTGCTAAGAAGTTAATGGAGTAACTGTACCAAGTTCATGGAAGCATCATGAATAAGTGCAACGAAGAAGTTTTGGAATCCAAGATGGTATTCAAGCTCTGACAATTCAGAGAGAATGCTAGAAGTATGTTGGAAACCATAGGATAATACATACACCCTAGGATGGTTCGCAGCTGGTAATTATCCGCAGCTGGTATTTGATCCATAGCTAGTAATTGATCCACAGTTGGCATCTTGACCATAGCCAGTATTGGTTGACATAGTTAACCAGATCATCTTAAAAGTTGCACAAAGAGCATAAAATTTGGCCTAAGATAAGTAGGACACAAAGGAGTATAAAAGTTGAAAGCGACTATCTTTTGAAACTCTTCGTGAAGTCAGGTGCATCAAAGCGAAAATATCCGAATGAGTAAGTAAGACAAATAATGCTGAAAGATTCACTTCAGAGATCCACAATTGTGTGGATACACCATATAATCTTTCATAAGACCTTAACTAGGCAAAGTAAAAGATGGATAGAGACCAACATTCTACTTATAAAGCCAACAAATACTAAATAGGCAGTTTGAAGACTATTAGTAAAACCTAAGGGGGAGAGTAAACATTATAAATGAAAGTTGAAGAAGTACTATAGGTGATAATGAAAGATTATCTAAAGCCTGATAAGGTAAAAGCTTGAAGTAACAAAATGGAATAGTCTTACCAGACTAATTCTAGAAGAAACAACTCTTAAGTAATCCTTAAGAGTGAATAATCATATCCAATTGGACAAGTATAGAGGAACAAGAAATTCCAATGGATATGGAATAAATGAGTTCACATCCAATCTTGGAAGGATTACCAGCTTGAGACATACAATGGTAAAACGAAGATTAGTCTTTTGACTATAACTATTGGCTAACAGAAATTTAAAACCTGTTTTAGTGAGACTTCCTAGGCTTACATAGTATAGTAAGGAAGTTCGATGATCAAGTAAAGAAGTTAGATTAGGATATTTAATCAGGGAAATCCACTAAAGAAGAGACCTCAATTTAAGGATTTTACAAGGACATATCCCTAAGGGAGCAAAGCAAAAGGAACTTTCGAGTATTGGAGACAACAAGTTGAAAACTACCTAGTATAATGAGGATTCATGGAAAAGATCTAGATATGGGATATTAAAATTATTCCCATTGAGGTTAACATGGAGTTGAGACTTGTCATAACCAAAACAAGACAATTCCTCATTCCGAAACGAACGAGAGTGCGAACTTCGAGGACGAAGTTTATTTTAAGGCGGAGAGTCTGTAACATCCCAGCATTAGAGCTTAGAAATAAGCTGAACGCAGGTGTGTGCATTGCATTCATGCATAGAAAATCTGAATAATTTTCACGCTTTTAAATAAAAACTTGTCAAAGTGATTTAAGCTTCTCTTAACTTGATGGAATTGAAGTAGATCATCAAGTTGACTGCGATAAGTTTCAATATGACCTTTGCTAAAACCTTATTTTGGGTAAACATGATTTGATCTAAGGGTAGATCAAATGGAATAGAACTAAACCCTAATACATTACTTAATGATTTATATTTGATCCTTAGGTGATCATATCATAGTATTCATTATAATCACTCATGAGTACCAAGTTAAGGATATAACACAAATAACAAGAATGTAACAACTATATCTTAATCTCATTTACTTATACCATGAGTATCATGGAAATGCCTAACTTTAACTCTCTAGTGAGAATGAGTAGGAAAGAAACCAAAGTCAAGACCATTCACCATATATCCTCCTTTCCATATCAATCTTTATCATCTCTATTGAATCCTATCCTTATATTTGTTATTCATCAATATGGAGAAATCAACTATTGATTCACCAATTCTTAGCCTATCAATTCTTGACCTATCAACTCTTATACTTATTATAGCATTCACTTAAGGCTTATAAAGAAAGAAGTCAGAAGAGGTAAATAGTGATGCTAGTTCTAGATGTTATCTATAGAATGGGAGTGATTGGAAGAAATCAAATCAATATGGTAACAAAGAAGATTACAAGGATGAAGTTTGAAGATAGTTACCAGGAGTAGTCCTATTGGATCAAGTAGGTATAGTCAATGAATTATATCTCTTAATCCAATAGAGCTAAACAGAAGATAATTATAATACAATTGTAATGTTGTATTGATGTAGCCTTTTTTAGTCAACTAGAAACCCGAACCCTAAAGGATTATAATGATCATGACTTACTCACCAATATTGAATGCTTGTACCAAGTATAAGTGACATTGGTGGATAACACATGATTGAACCATAGTATAGATTTATTATCATTACAAGTCACGTTAATATAATGTGAGGTTGTAATGTTAGATACTAGAATTAAGTAGAGATATGATAGTATGATTAAGATAATGCTAGATTAACATTGTATTATAATAGTAGTAGTTTTCTCTTTGGAAATACCAAGCATTTGAGGTGAAGTAGGATTTGATGTATACCTCTATTGAAGTGATATTAGTGAAGGATGATTAAGGAAGAATATAAGAAGATTATGAAAGCTTTAGTGTTAAGCTCATTGGAATTACAAATGGATTTAGAAGAATAAAAGTTAGATAAGAATATTCTTGTGAAGCAAAGCTCATCATGTTAACACATGATGATGGATATAAAGAAGTAATATATCTAGGAAAGGAATTCCTTAATTAGAAGTCCAAAATTATGAAGTATGGAATATAGGAATCCTTGTTAAACACTAAACCTTAATTCTAGAACCAAACATATTATCCATTTCACCTGAATGATTTATCATCTTAAATTCACAATGGTTCATAGAAATATTTACTACATCAAATCACCTGAGCACATCTTTGTCAATTTCAACCATCATTATCATAGGTGCTTATGGAACTATCTGTAATAATGGTTTTTCATAAGTTATCCTAGAAAACAATTCCACTACTTTACTTTAAATGGTGATATTAGTAAAATCACAAACATAAAGACAATAAGTTTAGCCATTAATCTTTATTCACATCAATAAAAGAAAATAAGTATAGTAAGTACTTTAAACCCTAGGATGAGTAATTACAATTCAGAATTCTAAACTTATTAATAAGTTTTCTCATCAACATCTCAAAAATATTCTATACAGAATCATAAGACAAAATCTTTAATTCATTTCTCTAACCACTTATCTCATATGAGCATGGAATAAGTGGGGATCCAATAGTATAAACCATTCTATCTTATACTCTGTGATTAAATACATATAGATAAACCCTATGAATATTATTAAACATTTTAAAACTTAATTACTCCAAATAAAAGTGAAAACAATATTATAGGAAAGAATATATACAATGGAAATAAAAAATAAGATAAAATACCACAATACATAATAAAAGTTCACAAATTGATAACATTATTTCTGCTGCAATTATGTAGCTAATAATTTTCTATGGGGAATATTCAAATAATTGAGTATTATTCAAATCTGAAAAAGAAAAAGAAATACAAATTAGAAAACAGGATAAAATAAATAAAAGAACTAGCTTAGTCCAGAAAGTGGCCCAAGTCCCATTTCCTCTTCGCCTATTCACCGCTCGCGAGTTGCAGTCAAACCTCTCCGCTCACTTCGTTGCAGCCCAGCAACAGCCCAAGACCAGCCCAGTCTGCCTTCCTATCTGGCTGACTAGTGGACCGACAAAGGACTGCAGGTTGAGTCTAAATTTTTAACAGGGGGTTTTCTGTGAAAGGACCGTCGTCGTCTTCCTCGTGCGTCACAAGCACCTCGCTAGAGGGGTTCGCCGCCGCCTGATGCCGCCGTCGTCGTCAGCCGAGCGTCGCGATTCCCGCCATTGTCCTAGAAGACGATAAGAAGGCCACGGCTAGACCTCTGCTCGATCTCATCCTCTCTCACTCGCCACTCTCTTCCTCTTCCGCAAAAATGTTGAAACCCTAGCCGCCGGAGTTGTTCACCATCGTTGTCAGAGACCTCCCCGAGACCAACGGATGATGTAGCAAGCTCCGCCGAAATGGACACATCGAGCTAGGAGGCCGTAATCGCGCGCATCCATCTTCTCTGACCGCCGCTCGCCGTCGATCATGGCGACGTTGTCCGAGCTCGCCTTCCCTCACCATAGCCTCCACAAGATTCCTGGTAAGCTTCTGAGTATTCTGGCATCTTCCAATTCGTCGCTCGCTCGTCGTAGTTACCTACCCGTGTGAGGCAGTGCTGGCCACATGTACAGCTCGCCGACCAACCTCCGATGACCAAACTGGACCGTCGCCGCCACCATTCGACTCAGCGTGCTCGTCCGCGTCCAGCAACCCACTTCCCGCGTGCCAGCATCCACCAAATCAATCGATCGAGCTTTGATCTGAGGGTGATAGTTCGTGTGACGTCACGCTGATGTCATGCTTGCATCATCCTTGACCTAGTCCACCCTGTTGACTGGTCCTCGTCCATGTGGCAGATGACGTGGCCTAGGGCCCACGGGTCAGTGTCTGTGGCTAGGTAGAGTTGCGGTATAAAAAGTCTGTGCCTGTTTAGAAAATAATTAATACAATATGAGTTCAAATTTCAAATATTCCAGAAATTAAATAAAATGATTAAATCTTGTAAATTTAATATCTTTTGTTTCATAAATCAAAAAATACTTATAATATATGAAAATGTTTAGAAAAATAAAATCTACAACTTAAAACTATTATTAAATATTATTGTGATAATTATTTAAAAAAATATTATTTAATAAATACTTTATCAAGTTTTAATACTTTGATAATTAATATTTTAATAATGGTAAATGTTAAAAATCTAAATAAAATACCAAAAATCTTAGAAAAGTAAGAATTAGACTTTAAAACTATAATCATGCATTATTATTCCTCTTAATTAAACATTTATTATTTATTAAGTATTTATAAGGTAATAGAACTTATTAAAATCATATCTTATTATTTATAAATCACCAAAATAAATATAATATACCAAAATAGTCACAAAACTAATACCTACATGTTAAAAATGTGGTATTCCACTTTTGAGTTAAATAAAAAATCAAACACCTTCTTAACTTGAATTTAAAACCTATTTCTTTAGTT
The DNA here is from genome assembly GCA_023614405.1 of Avena insularis. Taxonomy (NCBI): domain Eukaryota; kingdom Viridiplantae; phylum Streptophyta; class Magnoliopsida; order Poales; family Poaceae; genus Avena; species Avena insularis. The sequence goes on along the minus strand of CM042685.1, from coordinate 366,010,825 downwards.
AATAATTCATATCATGTCAAATAAAATTTGTTAATATTTCTTAAATTAACTAATTAAATGTAATAAATAGTATTAATCTTAAATACTAATATTATGGGGTCAAAATGATTTAACACCATTTAAAGGCAATGTTTATTGAATGATCCTTCAATTATAAGTATAAATTATTTTATAAAAGGATTCTTATTTAATATCAAATCTCCAAGAATAATTATAATAAGATAAAACCCATTCTTTATAGTAACCACTAGTTTATAAACAAATCAAAACACTACAAGTAAGTTCATAAGTAGTAAATAATATTGTTTACTTATTCATAAACCTTAACCACTATCAAATCAAAATAATACCATACTTAAGTAACTTAAAGAAACATTATAAGGTGAACAAGACATAAGTATAACAAGCATTACACCTAAATTCCATCTATGTTTTAAAGTTAACTTTAGTCTACCAAACTTTAAGTATAATACTAAATACTTTATTATATGTTTTATAGTTAACTTTGGTCTGTTATAATTAAGTTATAAAGCATCTTAATACCAAACCAACCCAGTTAAAAACCAAGATAGATAAGTCTCAAATACTACTAATTTCATTATTCCAGTAAAGGCAATTCTTTCTAACTTAAGAACTATAACTAGAAAGAACACCTCATAAGATTAACTTAAAATCTTAATGCTTCTACTTAATTAAGTAAGCTTTTCTTCAAAAGTTATTCATTTTGCCACTTCAATCAACATATGACAATTAATAGTAAACACCTTACCTTATACTGCCATTGCCACTTCTATGTCGTGGCTGTTATCACTCGTAGCGTGCATATTATTTATGGTAATTCGTAGAGGATATGCGGCATATGGGTGGGAGCCCTTAACGTCCCACGATAGTTTCGGCATCTGAACGGTCTGTACTGCCATTGCCGTAATTCAATAGGTGGGCTGACGTACACCAAGGAGACATGCGGGGTCACGGAGAAGGCAATGATTGGATTGGGTCTTAGTCTGGGCCTCACACCAAGGAAGTGTGAACGGGTTCACGGCCCGGATGTGCAACAAAGCTAAGATCTCTCATGGGTAAAGTAACGCACCTCTGCAGAGTGTAAGAACTGTAACTTGTTACTCCCTGTTCCAAGAAGGAACTGCGAACGCGGCGGGAAAGGAACCCCATGAAGGTTATAGTAAACCCGTGAAGGCTGACAGACATAGCTTTTCAGAATAAAAGCAACCTTTAAAGAAATGTTTACGAAAACTTTCATTGCCTACGACCTATGGTCTGTGGCTGTAGATATAGTGCATCAAACACTCCTTTTCTAGTGAACTTGCTGAGTACGCTCGTACTCAAAGTATCTTCTTAACCCTTGCTAGGTTCTAAAGCCGGTATAGACGACGTCTACATCAAGTTATGCTCCAGTAATTATCATCAAAAGCTAAAGCTCTTCAAGGAAGTCAACATATACATCAACTCAAATAAAGACGAAGTTTCTGATTAGATAAGAATAGAATTTTTAACCATAGAACCTACTTCTGTAGAGTATTGCAATAGCAGCAATGCAAGCCAGTAGTTCAGCTACTAGTTTTAAAAGTATGGTAGCTATGCGTTATTTATTCTTGATTCTTCTTCGTAAGAAGTTTCTTTCTCTCTCTTTAACCTAGAGTGTTCTCTGGATCTTGTATAAAGAGTTGAGTTGTAACCTATAGTCATGTCTTGGACCTGCTATGTTTCTGTTATAATACTCTGAGGGATGTAATACTAGTGAACGGTGTTTCATTGGTGTTATGTCAACGACTATAGTGTACTACATCATGCAGTGGTATGCTGGGTCACCGCAGTTGGTAATCAATCTCTCGACAGGAACGGTGTCAGTTTGGCTACTCGCCTCCCGCCTAGCAGCCAAGGTCTCTCCTCCAGAGTCCCACTTCTTTTCGGCCAAGCCCTGTGTAGTAGAGAGGACAACAACAGCAGTGTATGCATCTCCAACCACATGGAGGAACGGCGGAGGTGGCAACGCCGTCCTTGTCGCGAGGATGGGCATCACCGCGCGGGGGAGCGACGAAGGAGCTCCTACATCCCCGGTACATGGCAGAACGACATCGACGAGTGGGAACTGATCTGTGTGCGGCGGATTAGGTCGTGCTTTCGTCAATGGCATCTGATATCGAAGAATGATGGAAGCGCGCATATTTTTTTGGTAAGGAGGCGAGGATTTTTAGCAGAGAAGTGCGAGGATAATGAAGAGGGACGACTGCCGCGATAATCTAGGGATTTAAGGCCGATTACTCTACGCGCGCTTTAAATTAGGCTGATGAATGCGTGCATGCACTTAATTAGGCCGATGACTGCGTGCAGGCGTGCGAGAGCGCGCGACGAAGGACAGACGGAGTGGCAGAAAACGGAACTCCTTCGTACTTTTTAGATAGTAGAGATTTTGCAATGTATTACAACTTTGCCGAGCGTCATGTCTTAGCCGAGTGTACCTTTTGTTTGCCAAGTTCCGAACAAAATACACTTGGGAAAGCAGTACATACACGGCAAACAATAGTTATGCGGTAAGTGTTTTTACTCTTTCTTCACGCTAGATTCAACTCAAATATCCATGCAAAAGATAATCAATCGACAAGGGAAAAAAGCGGCTCCCATCGCCCCCACACGGGCGACGGAGACGCCTCCCCCTCCGCCCGCCACACCTCCTCCCTCCCTCCCAGCTCCTCCCCTGCCGTCGCCGGTAGTCCCTGCCGAGCGTGGCCCACTCAGAGCTGGCGGCGGCAGGAACCGGCCTCTCCCCTCTCGTGGTGGCGCGCGCGGAGCTCCCCGTTGGCGGGAGGTGCTGTTGGGAAGCCTAGGGTCGGTCTCGGCCGGGGGTGACATCGTGGTGGTGCCGGCAACGCATCGGCGCAGGGACGCAGCTGCGGAGGGGCGGGGCGACGCGGGATGGAGATTGGGCGCCCCGTCCGCCTCAGATCTGGGCCATACAAGCCCAATATAGGTGGCGGAGGGCCGTCCTGCCTGCAGCGCCGGCGCATGAGGCGGTGGTGAGGGTGAGTTCGAGGCTGGGGACTGTGGCACCGGCGGCTGGTCAATTGCAGCACGACGGCGAGCTTTGTGGGCCTGATCTGGGCCTGACCGGACCCGGTGGGACTGGTTTGCCTACGAGGAGGCTTTATGTGCCTGCTGGGCCTGGCTGGACCCATCTGGGACTGGTTTGCTTTGCTGCCATGTTCGGTCGACTACCTCCTGGGGGTGGAGGTTGTTTCCTCCCACCGGGCCGCTGTGCTGCATCTCTTGATTTGGTTTACCTTTGCCTCCGCCATGCAGGCCTCATGACGACACTTTGAGGAGACGACGGCGGCGACTTCGTGTCCGTGTTGGCGCATGCTGGTGGAGGCGAGTTTGGTGGTGGAAAGGCTTCAACCTTGCAGGGCTCCTATGCATCGGATTGTCCGGGGGTTGTGGAGGGGGTTTTCGGGAGAAATCCTTGTCGGCGTGCCTGACTTCGACGTGGTGCCGCCTGCGGGTGACATCATTCTTTCTTGGAGGGCATCATGGCTACCCAACTTCCACTTCCTCCCGTGTGCCGGGGGAAGCCCTAGGATCGATGGTCCGGACAGCAAGCTGCGCTTTCCTTTTTGAAGGTGTTGTTTGGCACTTGATGATTCGTTGCTAGGAGCATGGTGGAACATCCTAGGAGGGCGCATCGGATGTGGGTCGTTGTCGCTTTGTCGATCCGCCTTAGCCTTCGTTTTGTTTCTTCTTTTTCTTTGGGCTTGTGTGCTGTTTGACCCTAGCAGTGTTTGGAACTTTTTTTTGGACGTTGTGTTGTCTGGCGCAGCAGCGGTCTCACCTGTATGCTTTATTTATAAAACAGAGCGAAAGCCCATTTCAAAAAAATAATCAATCAACCATGCAAAAGATAATCAATCAACTCAAATATGTTACTATCTATTCTTCAATCTTGTCACGTACGGAGGAGGAAAACACACGACGAACACATACAACTATGAAAATCTGCGGCCATGTTACTAATTAAGCATGCAGTTGATTATCGATCGAACAAATGCAAGAGCTGCCAATCGATCTCCATGTACCTAGAAAACCATCTTATATAAACAGTTGGTAACAGCGTACTATAACAGTACGGGCCATGGATCTATGATCTATCGATTGCCATGACGACAGTACTACTACACCAAAAAGAATAGTGTAAATTAAAGGCTTATTCTGACTTCATCGGGTTGGGTCCATTGGGCACCTTCCCGAGCACTGAGAAGTCCACATGTGGTGGTGACGAAGGTGGCGAGTCGGATGTCATCGGGTTGGGTCTGGTGGGCACCTTCCTAAGCACCGAGAAGTCCACATGTGGTGGCGACATCGGTGGTGAGTTGGATGTCATCGGGTTGGGTCCGGTGGGCACCTTCCTGAGCACCGAGAAGTTCACATGTGGTGGCGACGGCGGTAGTGAGTCAGATGTCATCGGGTTGGGTCCTGACATGGTTATACCCCGCGGGTACACGATATCAGCATACCTAGTCCAGCCCAAGGAAGGCCCACGACAAATATACGCCGGCCCATGAAGACTTTCGGGTGGCCAAGGCCCATGACGCCTTCGGATCCTTGGAGAGCAAGACTAGAGTAGATAGAAAATTCAAAGGGGTAAACCCTAAAACCTGTAAGCGACCCGGTCTATGCCTGGGACCTGCCTAACTCTATATAAAGGCTAGGAGGGCACGACCTAGAGCTCTCACCTCATACTTTCGCATAGACACCTCCACGCCAGATTGCATCTGCACACCCCTGTAATCTTCGGTTCCACCGTAATCAAGAGCAGACAAACAGGAGTAGGGTTTTCCCTCCGGGGGCCTGAACCTGGGTAAACCTCGTGTCCCGTGTTGCTTGTTTGCTAACCGTTTCGCGATCTCCAGCATCCCCATCTTCTCCAAAACCCAAGTCCATAACAATGGGCATTGACGAGATTAAACCTGGTCAGTTGGCGCCGTCTGTGGGAACTGGGGACGCTGATTGTGCGATCGTGACGGTTCCAACCCGAGCGATCTACAACTCCACGGCGACGGAGAGTCATCTCCTCTTCGGCGCCTTTGACTTCACCGCCCACTCACCGGCCACCATGAAGGACTTCGAGCCCGTTGGCGACGGACTCGAGATCCTATTCGGGAGCTTCTGCTTCCAGGTGGGGCAAACCGGCACCCTTCGCCTCCCAGAGCGGGTGCCCCTGCCGTCAATCATGCCCGCTTCATGGGCCCCACATCCTGTGCTACGCACATCGTCATCAACAGATGAGTCCTATGACAGCAGCAACTGCAACTCAGATCTGTGCAATCCACCATCGAAGGAAGGAACCTACGGTTCCGGATCCGAAAGCTGCGGCAGCTGCGATCCGATCTACGAGCGCTACCAATGCGCCGTAGTCATCCAGAGTGACGTGGATCAGCGAGCGCCCAACCCGCCACCTAACCCTCCATCTAACCCGCAGAACAGAAACGACGAGAATAGAAGAAGCCAGTCCCCCCACCCGAAGGGGACGACGCTGGTCAGGTCATCCGCCTCAGCAAAGAAGGATGGGCCCAGGCACGCGACGCCGTGGCGGGTAACACGATCCTGCCCGCAGACGCCTCACGGGACCTGCTGATGGCATACCACTTGCTCCTAATCGAGGAGAACAAGAAGTAGGTCAAGATGCAAGAGGTGCTTGACAAACGCAAGCAAGCAGCCTCGGAGTCCAGTACGCGACGAGCTGCTCTCTCCGCCATGAGCATCGGCTCCAGCTCGAACGGCAACCACGGCAACAAGCACCGTTCTCGGACGGAGAACATGGACCCCAAGGAGCGCCGTGAGGTGACCCGGACCCTCAACGCATCCTTCATGGAGATGGATGCCGACGGCAACATCATCCCGAAAACGCCGCAAGCTACGATCATGGCAGCCACCGCGTACCTCGCGTCCCACCCACCTCCGGAGGGGGACCTGAAAAGAGCCATGCACAAGTCCGCACTTACCGGACTCGGACTCGTCGGAGCTGCGCTCTATGAAGAAGCTCCTACGGAGCCGAAGAAGAAAGCTACAGTTAAGTTCGACCGCAGCCCCACTCCTTCATCCGAAGAGGAGGACCATGATCTTCCTCGAAGGCACAAGAGCTCGCGCCATCGCAGCCGCGATTACGATGCCAGAAACGCGCTCACACAGTGCAAAATCGACAAAGCGCGAGCCAAGCGCACATGCTCGTCTGAATCCGAGATGGATGAAGACGAAGGAGAACTCTGTGGAGCCCGATGCTTCAGCAGATCTGTTCGACGGACACGGATGCCGCGAAATTTCAAGCTTCCTTCGGATACTCCGAAGTTCGACGGCACACAAGACCCCAAGGCGTGGCTCAGCGACCACTTGTCGTTCGTCAAGCTGCACGGTGGAAACAAGGAAACCGCCATGCAATGCCTTCAGCTGCAGCTGACATGCGCAGCTCGGATCTGGCTTAGCAGCCTATCTTTAGGATCCATCAGAAGCTAGGAGGAGCTGGCATATAGTTTCGTCCGAAACTTCAAAGGCACCAGCAAGAGGCCTGCCTCGATCGAGGAGTTACGAGCCTGCACCCAACAAACGGGCGAATCCATTCGCTCGTACATACTGCGCTGGTCCAAGACCAAGAACTCCACGGCGCACATCTCCGAAGAAAGGGCCATCGACGCCTTCAAGGACGGCGTCAAGCGCCAGGACTTCAAGGAAGAACTTGGGCGCGTCAAGCCCAAGACACTCGACCACCTCATGGACATCGCCAACAGGTGGGCCGACGGCGAGGACTACGTCCACCGAGCGCACTCGGAGGAAGAGGACGACTACGACCGACGACGAGAACACCGTAGCAAGAGGAGATCATGCGTCTATGACGATCGCGATGGACCCGATATGGTCGCGGCTGGCTACGCCGACCGCCGCAGCGACGCAAACCGCAACAGCGGCGGATACCGCAGAGGCAATTTCCGCGATGGAGGACGCCCAGCACAGTCGTGGCAGCGCCGCGGTCGCGACGACGGACCCTCAGCATACGAAAAACTGTCGGGTCCATGCACCATCCACTTCTACATCGACAAGCAGGATGGTAAGAAGAAGGCAAGCCACATGCTCAAGGACTGCCGCGAGTTCCAGAAACTCAGCGAAAGCATGGCCCAGATGAGGCAGCAAGCTCCAAACCCTGGATTCCGGTGGACACCTTCCTGAGCACCGAGAAGTCCACATGTGGTGGCGATGGCAGTGGTGAGTCGGATGTCTACGGGTTGGGTCCGATGGGCACCTTCTTGAGAACCGAGAAGTCCATATGTGGTGGTGACGACGGTGGTGAGTTGGATGTCATCGGGTTGGTTCCGGCCGACACCTTCATGAGCACTGAGAAGTCCACATAGGGTGGCGACGAGCCCAGAGGCGGCGGTGGCGGTGGCTCAGATGTGATAGGATCGGGTCCATTAGGCACCTTCCTGAGCACTGAGAAGTGTTGGGTCGTCACCGGCGGTGGCGTCGGCGAGTCAGAAGTGATGCTATCTGGACCTCGAGGGACCTTTCTCAGCACCGCGAAATGCACCGCCGACATAGGCAGGTGTCGTGCTGATGCCGTGGAAGTAATCGTCAGCATCAATGGCAGCAGCAGCGGCAGGAGGAGTGCCGATGGTGCCATGGCTCAGTTGTTGCGAGGTTGGCTAGCTGCTGGCTGGTGTGTATTACATATGTCCGTGTTTCATTGAGATCATTCTAGGGGAGCATGGGCCTATTTTATAGTCTCTCGTCAGATGTAGTGCATGCATTCGGTTAGAATTAAGGATTAATTTGGACCTAATTAAATAATTTAATAAAGTGATTCCTTTTCTTTTTGCGACAGTTAAATGCCGCGATTAGCAGCAGAAGAAGGCTGCAGAGGAGGTCTATATGAGACTACCACCAGCATAAATATTTTTATGTGGTCCTTGAATAGAAAGATTCTACTCACTAAGTATAACCTTTTTATAAGAAGATGGACTGGATGTAAAAATGTTTTTTTACCCGAAACTGTGAGGAAAAAAGCCCCACAACAAATTTTGTTTTCACCAAAAAGGAAACATATGTACAAGAGTTATGGCAACCTCAAGAAAGGGCACAAAAATCTAAGAGGAAAAAAGAATACGACCAAGGAAGCAATCCACCCTAGCAACCTAGCCCGGTGCTTCGACTTAATCCTATGCCGCAACAGTGAGATATCATGGATAAATTTAGCCTTCCATATTGCAAAAGTAGGCCTTTCATTCCTAAAAATCTTAGCATTTCTCAACAGCCAAATATGCCAGCGGGCAAAAATTAGGACCTCCATTACCAGTCCATTGAATTTGTAGGTAGTTCCATATTCTGGTACTAAAATTGCACTTGAAGAAGAGACGAATCCTGTACTCATAAGTTCTAGTCGGACAAAGCACACAGTGGGAAATATCTCACTGTTGAGTGGAAAATCTTGCAGTGTATCCATAAGAATCGGTATGGGTTTCTTCGGAATAGGTATATTCAAGATTGTCTTGCCTAGTCGTTTGAATATTTATATCTTTGTCAGTCATCCAAAAAGCCAATGTTGATTGTTAACTTATATTTCGCAAAGGCATACAATACTATTGAGAATGAGGCTATAATTCAAGTGATGAAGCATAAAGGTTTTAACAAGAAGTGGCTAAATTGGGCTAGAGCAACATTATCCTCGGTACCTCTTCTATTTTTCTTAATGGAATTTCAGGAAAGCAATTCGTTTGAAAGTGTGTATGTGTGGGTGGGTGGGGGCATCAAGGAGATCCTCTATCACCCTTGTATTATCTATTTGGATCTGATTTGCTACAATCAGCTGTTAACAACCTTTTGCAGTAGGGTATACTCAGTACAATCCTGATTTTCCTATAATCCAGTACGCAGACGATACTTTGCTCACTATGCCAGCAGATAGGGTATGCCCGCTCTAAAGGATGTGCTCGAGAGATTCACTCTCTCTGGGCTGAAAGTCAACTAATTATATTAAATCGCAAATCGTGCCAATTAATGTTCCTGCGGATGATTACACAACTTACTTATGATTTTGGCTGTCACGTGGTTTCGATATCATTCACATATTTGGACTTACCCTTGGCTTGTCAGTTTGGAGAGAAGTATGGCATCCACTTCTAGTTTCCTTTCACAAGGTCCCCGATTACAGCTTATCAGTTATTCCCTAGCGACCATGCCACTTCATTTTCTATGTTCACTTCAGTTGCCTCCTGGTTTTACTTCCAAATTGGATAGATTTCTAAGGCAATGTTTGTGGAGAGACAATGTGGACACACCAAAACAATTTCTAGCGACGTGGGAAATGGTTTGTAAACGAAAGAATAGTGGAGGTCTTGGTATAGGTGATTTTCAGAAACAAAACGCAACTTTCCTAATTAAGCACTTGGACAAATTTTACAATCATAGGGATATTCCATGGATACAGTTGGTTTGGCATGCAAAGCGACGAACACATACAAGTATGAAAATTTGTGCATGTTAGTCAGTTGATTATCGACCGAACCGATCGAACAAAATGCAGGAGCTATTAATCGATCTCAATGTGAAAATCATATTATATAAATAGTTGGTAACAACATATAACAGTACAGGCGTAGATGCATGGATCTATGATCTATCAATTGCCACGACGCGAGTACTACTACACCAAAACCAATATTGCAACTTAAAGGCTTATTCTCTTTAGCTACTCCAAGGTACGTGCATCCATGGCACGCCGGGCGCAACTATCATGCGTGCGGTGGTGGTGGCGGTGGCGAGTCTGACTTCATCGGGTTGGGTCCGGACTTCATCGGGTTGGGTCCGGTGGGCACCTTTCTGAGCATCGAGAAGTCCACATGTGGTGGCGATGGCGGTGGTGAGTCGGATGTCATCGGGTTGGGTCCGGTGGGCACCTTCCTGAGGAGCTCCCACGAGCCCAGCGGCGGTGGTGGCGGTGGATCAGATGTGATAGGATCGGGTCCAGTAGGCACCTTCCTGAGGAGCTCCCACGAGCCCAACGGCGGCGGTGGCGGTGGATCAGATGTGATAGGATCAGGTCCGGTAGGCACCTTCCTGAGGAGCTCCCACGATCCCGGCGGCGGCGGCGGTGGATCAGATGTGATAGGATCAGGTCCAGTAGGCACCTTCCTGAGGAGCTCCCACGAGCCCAGCGGCGGCGGTGGCGGTGGATCAGATGTGATAGGATCAGGTCCAGTAGGCACCTTCCTGAGGAGCTCCCATGAGCCCACCGGCGGCGGTGGCGGTGGATCAGATGTGATAGGATCGGGTCCTGTAGGCACCTTCCTGAGGAGCTCCCATGAGCCCACCGGCGGCGGTGGCGGTGGATCAGATGTGATAGGATCGGGTCCTGTAGGCACCTTCCTAAGGAGCTCCCACGAGCCCAACGGCGGTGGTGGCGGTGGATCAGATGTGATAGGATCGGGTCCAGTAGGCACCTTCCTGAGGAGCTCCCACGAGCCCAGCGGCGGCGGTGGTGGTGGATCAGATGTGATAGGATCGGGTCCAGTAGGAACCTTCCTGAGCACCGGGAAGTGTTGGGTCATCGCCGGCGGTGGCGGCGGCGAGTCAGAAGTGATGCTATCCGGACCACGAGGGACCTCTCTCCGCACCGCGAAATGCACCGCTGACATAGGGAGGTGTCGCGCTAATGCCGTGGAAGTAAGCGTCAGCATTAGTGGCAGGAGCAGGAGCACCGATGGTGCCATGGCTCAATTGCTGTGAAGTTGGCTAGCTGCTGGCTGGTGTGTATTACATATATCCGTGTTTCGTTGAGATCGTTCTATGGGAGCATGGGCCTATTTTATAGTGTCTCGTCTGATGGGGTGCATACAATCGGTTAGAATGAAGGATTAATTTGGACCTATTTAAATAATTTAATGAGACGATTTCTTTTGATTTTGTGAAGTTAAATGCCGGGATTAGCAGCAGGCTGCAAAAAGGTTTAGTGCGTCGGTTTCACGTGACATAATGTGCATAATGGACGTTATTTAGCAAGGTAATTAATTTGGTATATATATGTGGATGGTCTCAAAATAGAAGAGCCAGTCGTATGGCGTTTGGAAAATGGAAACCTAGTCATATTCAGAGTCATTGGTAAGATTTGATGTCATAACTTGGACACTTTATAGAGGGATTAATTGGACAATGAAGTCATTCTCGGTTATTGATACATATATGATATATCCGTTGGTTCATAAAATTGGAGTAACATTTGGCCTAGTATGCAAAGTTTGGAATGCCTGAAAAATACAAATTATTTCATTTCATTTTCTCCACCGTTAAGCTGAGTTTAGTTTCCTTTCCCACAATTCCAAAACTATAGAAATTTGTTTCTAACATTTTAAGATCATTTTGGGCCTTTTTAGATTTTCTTTGATTTTTGCCATGCTAATCATGCGGGGCAGCTGGCTGTCACGCCCGCGCGCGAGAATTAGCACGTTCGCGCACTAGGAGATCTCAAAAAGATTTAGTGCGTCCATTTCACGCGACATAATATGCATAATGGACTTTATTTAGTAAGGTAATTAATTAATTAATTTTGTATATATGTGGATGGTCCCAAAATAAAAGAACCAGTCGTATGGAAAGTTTGGAAAATGGAAACCTAATCACATTCAGAGTCATTGGTAAGATTTGATGTCATAATTTGGACACTTTATTGAGGGATTAATTGGACAATGAAGTCATTCTCGGAGTGTATGATATATCCGTTGGTTCATCAAATTGGAGTAACATTTGGCCTAGTATGCAAAGTTTGGAATGCCTGAAAAATACATAATATTTCATTTCTTTTTCTCCACCGTTAAGCTGAGTTTAATTTCGTTTCCCACAATTTCAATACTAGACCCACCCCAGGCACGGGTGGGCCCCACCCCGCCCCTGGCTAGGGTTTGCAGCCCCTGGCTGCCTCCTCGGCCTCCCCCTTCGCCTATAAGAAGCCCCCGATACAGAAACCCTGAGTATCCGATCAAAAATCCACGAAACCGTCTGTAGACGCCGCCACCATCGTCCCTAGATCAGGGGGGATCTTAAGCTCTTCCCGGCACCCTGCCGAAGGGGAGATCATCCCGGAGGCCTTCTCTCCGGTATGATGCGTGAGTAGTTCCACCTTGGACTATGGGTCCATGTAGTAGCTAGATGGTTGTATCTCCTCCTTTGTGATTTCATGTATAGATCTTGTGAGCTCCGTTCATGATCAAGATTTAATCTATTTGTAATCATGCATGTTGTGTTTGCGGGGATCCGATGGATATTGAGATTATTATGTTGGTTTGATTAATGGTTTTGTATTTATGATTCTATCATGTCTGTGTTGTTTGTGATTTTGCATGCTCTCTGTTGCTAGTGGTTATCTTGGCCAAGTAGTTGCTAGTGACTCCAAGAGGGGGTATTTATGCTCGATAGTGGGTTCATGCCTCTAGTTTCCAAGGGAAGTGACAATAATCTCTTCGGTTGTAGATGTGCTGTTGCTACTAGGGAGAAAACAACGGTCTCTTGTTCATGGAACATGTGGACTGTTTACCTTACACACTTTGCTTAAAGAAGATGTCTGTTGCTTGCAACTTAATACTGAAGGTGATTCGGATGATAACCTGCAGATGGACTTCTAATCATAGATGCAGTTGGATGATGGTCTATGTATATTGTTGTATTGCCCAATCAACCTCATGGGATCTTTCTGACTAGTAATTGCATTGTTATGTGTTGCTCAGTTCCTATCAATTGCCCCGCTGTAATTTGTTTACCCTTCATGCCATGTTGTTTATTTAAGGAGAGCACCTCTAGTGAACTATGGACCCCGGTCCAATCTTTATGAGTGATACATCTTCCACTGTTACTATTTACTTGCTGCAAACCACCATTACCTTCCACACCATACGTTTAATCCTTTTTTACAACAAACCGGTGAGCTTGACAACCTCACTGATTCGTTGGGGCAAAGTCTTGAGTTTGTGTTGTGCAGGTCTCCTCGTTGCTTGCAACACATGTGTGACGTTTCCTTCCTCCTACTGGTTCGATAACCTTGGTTTCTTACTGAGGGAAACTTGCTGTTGTGCTGCTTCATATCTTGCTCTTGGGGTTTCCAACGAAGCGTCCCATGACAAGTGCTGGGTGCCTTCACTCACCGGTTTGCTGTAACAAAGGATTAAACATATGGTGTGAAAGGTAATGGTTTGCAACAAGTAAACAAGTAACAGTGGAAGATGTATTGATGGCAAAGATTGGACCAGGGTCCATAGTTCACTAGAGGTGCTCTTCTTAGATAAACAACATGGCATGAAGGGTAAACAAATTACAACAGGGCAATTGACAGAAACTAAGCAAGGCATAACAATGCAATTACTAGTCAGAAAGATCCTATGAGATTCGATTGGGCAATACAACAAGATACATAGACCGCCATCCAACTGCATCTATGACTAGAAGTCCACCTTCAGGTTATCATCCGAACCCCCTCCAGTATTAAGTTGCAAGCAATAAACAACTGCTTTAAGCAAAGTGTGTAAGGTAAACAGTCCACATGTTCCATGAATAAGAGACCATTGTTTTCTCCCTAGTAGCAACAACACATCTACAACCGAAGAGATTATTGTCACTTCCCTTGGAAACTAGAGGCATGAACCCACTATCGAGCATAAATACCCCCTCTTGGAGTCACTAGCAACTACTTGGCCAAGATAGCTACTAACAACGGAGAGAATGCAAGATCACAAACAACACAGACATGATAGGATCATAAAGACAAAACCATTAATCAAACCAACATAATAATCTCAATATCCATTGTGAAAGAACATGTGTGCCCCCATGTGTGGTTTTGGTAATTAATGACAATGTTTTATGGACTTATGTTTGCATTGAGTTTTACTTGTAGGATTTGTCCATAGACAATGCTTGAACCATATGGTGTCTTCAAGGTTGGAATAAGAATAAAGTGAAGAAGATCAAGTGTTGATCAAGGTTTCATAAGATGATCTCAAGTGTATCATGCCATCCTTATGGTGATCATGGATATGTGAAGATATGCCTAAAAGAGAAACTCTTCCATAGTGGAGTATGGGGGAGCATCTTCACCAAGCTAGTGCAATCAAGAAAGGTGATCCATCCTGAGGTGTGGAATATACAAGGCAAAGGTTTTATATTGATAGGGTTTATTTCTAACTGGTCTCGTGGTGTTAGTTGGAGAGACCGGTTTATAGGATAGATAACCGTACTATCAAGAGGGGCTCTCAAGTGAGTAACTTGATCATATCCCTCGGTGAGAGCTCAAACCTTTGCATACTTGGCATCATATTTCTTGGTTCTTATCCATGAGAGGATTTAGATATTGTGTCAACCTCTATGACAAGCTTAAGTTCATCGAAAACGGATTTCATATGCATTCTCTATTGTGTTTTCGATATTGGAGGTTTTACCGGTTTGTCTTTTATAGATAGGTTAAACCTTTCATCATTTGGTTCTATCCTACATTTCTGGACTATGATGGTTCCCTGCATGATCTTGTAGAGATCGTTACTATCTTCGAAACGAGCCCAAGATCATCAAAATCGGAGTCCGGATGAAAAAGTTATGATGGTTTTAGTTTTGATGTTCCTGCCAGTTTTCAAGGGGGCGGATTATCCGGCCATGGGGGCGGATTATCTGGCCCAATTTTTGGAAAACGGCTAAGGACTTTGAGGCGTGGCTCCCAGTAATGGGGGCGGATTTTCTGGTCCTTCGGGGGCAGATTATCCGCCCCAAATATCCGTCCCTATACTGAGAGTCGCGCCGCGAAGTCCTTAGCCATTTTTTTGGCCCGGGGAACCCGGAATATCCGGGGGAGGGGCGGATTATCCGGCCTGGAAGGTCCCAAACGGTCATATTTCGTTGGGGAGGGGTATAAATAGACCCCTTCTTCCTCCTTAGGCATGTTGCTTGAATTCTCTCTCTCCTCCATTGTTTTGACCTTCAAGAGCTTGCAAATACTCTCAATCCCTCCCATATTTCTTGAATCTTTTTGGGGGATTTGAAAGGGGAGATCTAGATCTACAACTCCACCAATCCATCTCTCCTCTATGTGAGGGGAACATATTGGGATCTAGATCTTGGGGTTTCTTTTGTGGATTTCCTCGTGTGTTCTTCCTCTCTTATTCTCCCACTAGCTTTTGTAGATTTTTTGGACTTTGGGAGAGAAGGACCTGAGCACTTCCGTGTTCTTGCCATTGCATTTGGTGCAACCCTGTTTGAGTTCTCCTCGGAGGATTTGGTGAGTGAAAGTTGAGAAGCTTTTACTCTTGGGTTCTTGGAACCCTAGACGGTTTGTTGGTGTTGTAGGTTGTGGCCTTGGTGGCATTTGTTGGGAGCCTCGATTAAGTTGTGGAGAAGTGCCCCAACCTTGTGAGAGGTTCCGGTTGCCACCGACAAGTGCACCGATAGTGGAAGTGTGGATCGATCCCATTGGGGTGAGATTCACCGGAGAATAAGGGAGGCCTTTTGTGGCGTAGGTGGTTTGATACCACCCTCTCTCCAATGAGACGTACTCTCTTTATGGGAGGAACTCAGTAATAAATCATCGTCTCCGCGTGCCTCGGTTATCTCTATACCCGAGCTATTTACTTATGCACTTTACTTTGTGATAGCCTTCGTGCTTGAATTTTTATATCTAGCTATCACATAGTTGCTTGTTTTGCTTAGCATAAGTTGTTGGTGCACATAGGTGAACCGTAGTTTATATAGGTTTTATGCTTGACAAAGTAAACGCTAGTTTTATTCCGCCTTTGTTAAGCCCATCTCGTAAAAGTTTTAAACCGCCTATTCACCCTCCCTCTAGGCGGCATCTATATCCTTTTCAATTGGTATCAGATCCCAGTCTCTCATTTTAGGCTTCACTGCCTTGAGAGTAAAGATGTCAGCTAGGAGATTAGTGCACAATGACATGTTCACATTCGATGGCACAAATTATGATGTTTGGAAAATTCGCATGCTTAATTTATTTCGGAAAATTCACCCAATTATCGAGGGATATCTATATATGGGTTTCTCTCCTCCCGTGGATCCCCAAAACGAATCTTTAGAGGAGAAGTTGAACTCTCATATAGATGCTCTAGCTACTAAAATTCTTTTGCATGTTGTGAGCAATGTAGTTCCTTCTTCTATCATGCCTTATTCGAGTGCTCATGAAATATGGACCAAGCTTCAAGATAAATATAGCAAGTCCAACATTATTGAGGATGATTGTGTTGCTTCCACTTCCGGTCGAGATGAGTTCTCATCGTCTACCACTTCACCAACATGTGATTTTTTACAATAGGAAAATGAAGATTCTATGGGCCAGGACAAGGTCTTGAATAGAGCTACAAGTGCAATCTCATCATCACCTTCCTCTGGTTCTCACATATGCCTTATGGCTAAGGGAACAAAGGTAACCTCTTTGGATCCCATTGTATCTCATGATGATGATGATGATGATGATGATGAGGTTGAGAATGATAATGATGATTATCGAGGTAAGTATGATATTATCTCTATTAAGAAAATGGGAGAGGTTGTCTATAGCGCTCTCTTCAAAAATAAAATTGCTTCCTCCAACTTGATTGAAATTTTGCATTATGCTATAGAAGGCAATGATCTTATTGAGGAGCAAGAAAACATAATTGATGAAAAGTTTGCGCTTGAACGTGAGTATGCTAATGAAATTGCTCAACTAAAGGACTCCCTTGAAGAAGAACAAACCACCAAAGAATCTCTTGAGGATACTTTTACTCTAGAATTATCTAGAGTAAAGGAATACCATGATAGAGAACTTGCGGTGGCAAACTCCTTCAAGATTAAAAATGATGAACTTGAGGTTGCTTATGCTAAACTTGTTGAGGATTTTAAGCACCTCGAAAATGGCTCTCGGGTCGTTAAGAGGGATCTCATCAAACTCACCGAGTCGCATGAGCAACTTAAAGCTTCATATTCAAAAGAGCTTGCCAAGTTGACCTCACCTTTTGCAAATAGTGATGATGCTTGTGCTACTAACTCTATTTCTTATGAAGCATCTATTTTGAAGGAGAATGTTGAGCTAAAGGCTCAACTTGCTTTGCTAACTAGCAACTATGGGAAATTAGAAGAAATTCATGTTAAGCTCTCAAGCTCGCATGAGGATCTTCTACTCTCCCATGGTAGGCTAAAGTTAGCTCATGAGGCCATCGTGTCAAAGGTAACATCTAGTGGGCCTCATGTGGACATTAGCACTAGATCTACTCCAAATGTTATATTGCCATGTGCTAGTCCTTGTAATTCATTTTCTCACAACCATGCTATATCTCGTGATGAATTACATTTCGTGCCTTGTTGCTCTAACAATGTAGAATCTACTTCCTCTAGTACTTTTGTTGAAACTAACCATGTAGAGGAAATCAAAGAGCTCAAGGATCAAGTCACTTCTTTGAAGAATGACTTGAAAAAGGGTCATCAAGGGAAGGCTGCACTCAACAAAATCTTGAGTGTGCAAAAATCCCCCAATGACAAGAGTGGGCTTGGATTCAACTCCAATGTCAAGAACAAGTCCACTATCAAGTTGAAGCATAAGGGAAACAAGAAAAATGGCCAAGTTCAAGTCAAGAATCCGGCCAACATTGTTTGCTTCAAGTGCAAGGAAGAAGGGCACCATGTTAGATCTTGCCCATTGAAGAAAAAGCCTCTTAGTGTGAAGCAACAAGGGAAGCGGCCTCAAACCCCACCTCAAGTCATTGACGGGCCTCTTCCTAAGAGGACTAATCGTCTTCCTCGAGTTGTGGCTTCACCTAAGAAGAAAGATGGCAAGAGAAGAACTTGCTACCTATGCCATGAGAAGGGGCACATTTCTTCCTCATGCACTATTGGTATCTCCTCATCCAACCCTATCATTATTGATGATGCTTATTCTCTTTGTAAGGATGAGGTTGGCAATGTGTTTTCCAAATTTGTTGGTGCTCAATGTGGGTTAAAGAAAAGAACCATTTGGGTTGCCAAGCCTATTGTGACTAACTTCTTAGGACCCAACTTCGTTGGGTACCAACAAGCCGAAACTTGATCAATAGGTGTGTTGTGGAGGGCATTGGAGACTTGGCTACATTATGAAGAATTGAGGGATCTTCATCAATTATTATTGTCAAGCCAAACCATTTGGATTATCATGATTCTATTATATATCCAATGTTCCTCCTTGCGGTAACATATGCTAAACTCTTTACATTAAAAGTTACTCGCCCCCTTGTGCATGTGTTGGTTTTGTATCTTCCATGCTCTTGTACATGTTGTGATTTCCACTTAATTATGTTGAGGAATCAAGCATATTTTTGTGTATGATTAGGTGGCACACCATGTATGTGTGTTTCTTATGTTTGAGCCTTTCTTGGTTATATTTGTTATCTTATTTGGCTCTTGTGAGAGATTAATGGACTATCCCATTTTGGGGGAGTGTTATGCTTGGGCTTTCCACAATCCTAAAAATGTGTGTACATGAGAAATTGAAGTTCTATAATGTCCATTAGTTATATCTATTTGGATCCGTTGCCTCGTGTTGGTTTTATGGTAGTATCACATTATGGGGTGGGGGGGTCATATGCTTAGTGCATATTACAATCCTAAAAAATGTGAATATTCGAGGTTGTGTCACTTAGAATTGATATGGATAATTATCTAGCGCCTATGTGACACATTTGCTCATACAAGTTCCAATTTGCTTGAATGCATTTATTGATCATATTTTGGATCTTGTATATGAGAGTGTTTCTTGGTATGTGTTTCCTCATATTTAGATCTCTATATCATCATGGAAACCATTTGCTTCAAGTTAATCTAATCACTAGTGATTGTGTGACTATTGGAAGCTACCAAGAATCTTGTTCGAAGTATCATGCTTAATTCTTATATTTTGTTATATGCTTCTTGTTGTGACTATGATCTTGGATATACATGCAAGCTACCTTGGGAAAATTATTCCCAATGTTTCTTGTCCTTGGACAATGAGTACTCAATTTATGGTAGAATTTATTGATCATATTCACTTTGGCCTTTGTTTAATTTTATCCTATATTTGGCCAATAAAATGTTTTGTGTTGTCTCCCAAGCCTTCCTTGCTTCTTTTGGATCTTCTTATTTTATTGATATCCTCTTGTGTTTTTCTTATTGTAGGTAGTAGTGATGATCCCATTTGTGTGCATTTTGCATTCAAAAGAAAATTCTATATAATGTACTACTTATGGGTGAGCTCTCCTATATTATCTAGAACAATCTTTTTATGCTTCCTTGTTTGATCCATATCGGGTTTTATGTGCTTGGAAGTTTGATCTATTCGTTTTGGTATTTTGTGCCATCATGAAAATTTTGGAGAGTTTGGTTTACTTGTTGGAACCTTACTCTTTTTGGGAGTTGGTTTTGTCCTTTTATGTGATTTATTGTATATCTTCCTTATGTGTGCTTGTTTTGTTATGGGCATATGTCTTTGTGATGTTATCCATTTAGAAACATACACACATATGTGAAGATAATGTTTGTTGGTTTTTAATCCTTGGAGACCACCTTTCTATTCCTTTTGATTCTTTGATGGCTTCCAAATTTAATTACCTATGGGTGCTTGTTCCTATTGTTTGCATCTTTGGGCACTCATATTTGTTCTATCATGCCTTGTATTGTTCAGTGAACTTGGATGAGTGAGGATTCCATGATTATGCACCTTGTTCCCAAATGCAATTATCATAATTGGTGCATTATCTTTGGGGAGCACATTTAATTCATTTAATAATGCTCATTTATCTTCTGTCTCATTTATTGTTCCTTAAATGTTTATGGGGGAGTGAGGATTCCATATTTGTGCATTTTTGTATTGAAATACGCTGATTTCAAAGTATGCACAAATCTTGGGGAGATTCTCAATTTTATTTAAGCATTTATTTGATCTTTCATGTGTTGGGTTTTAAATTCTTATGGGGGAACAAGGATTCCATATTTGTGCATTATGTATTCCAATGCATTTATTTTAAAATTGTGCAAAAATATTGTAGAGCTTCTCTATTTGTTATTTAAAACACTTTTTTGCTCATATCATAATATCTTGTAGTTTCCATTTGGACTCATTTGTTGTTTTCAAATTAGTTTGCCGGATCTTGTGATTGCTTGCGTCTTTTATTTTATTCCTTTGGCAATCTTCGGATCACCTTTGGAGGAATTATTACTATATTGGTCGTCTAGAACTATTCACCCATTTTGGCAATCGATGCCAATGGGGGAGATGTTTTGGAGGGTTTAAGGGAAGTTTGTTCTTAAGCATTTGCCTCTCATGCTCTTGCATCTTTGTTGTTGCTTTGCATGTTGAATATATAGAGGAAACTCCACCAACGGTAATGGTTCATCACACACGCATATATTGTGGGGGAGCTTGCTCTATATATTATGGGCGTACCAACATCACATACTTGTGTAGTATTTGATGTTGGCGCAACCATTTTTTATTGTGGGGGAGCTTGCTCTATATATTATGGGCGTACCAACATCACATACTTGTGTAGTATTTGATGTTGGTGCAACCATTTTTTATTCATTAAGTTGATTATATAAACCCTCTCAAAGGATTATCATCAATTACCAAAATGGGGGAGATTGAAAGAACATGTGTGCCCTCATGTGTGGTTTTGGTAATTAATGACAATGTTTTATGGACTTATGTTTGCATTGAGTTTTACTTGTAGGATTTGTCCATAGACAATGCTTGAACCATATGGTGTCTTCAAGGTTGGAATAAGAATAAAGTGAAGAAGATCAAGTGTTGATCAAGGTTTCATAAGATGATCTCAAGTGTATCATGCCATCCTTATGGTGATCATGGATATGTGAAGATATGCCTAAAAGAGAAACTCTTCCATAGTGGAGTATGGGGGAGCATCTTCACCAAGCTAGTGCAATCAAGAAAGGTGATCCATCCTGAGGTGTGGAATATACAAGGCAAAGGTTTGATATTGATAGGGTTTCTTTCTAACTGGTCTCGTGGTGTTAGTTGGAGAGACCGGTTTATAGGATAGATAACCGTACTATCAAGAGGGGCTCTCAAGTGAGTAACTTGATCATATCCCTCGGTGAGAGCTCAAACCTTTGCATACTTGGCATCATATTTCTTGGTTCTTATTTGGTTCTTATCCATGAGAGGATTTAGATATTGTGTCAACCTCTATGACAAGCTTAAGTTCATCGAACACGGATTTCATATGCATTCTCTATTGTGTTTTCGATATTGGAGGTTTTACCGGTTTGTCTTTTATAGATAGGTTAAACCTTTCATCATTTGGTTCTATCCTACATTTCTGGACTATGATGGTTCCCTGCATGATCTTGTAGAGATCGTTACTATCTTCGAAACAAGCCCAAGATCATCAAAATCGGAGTCCGGATGAAAAAGTTATGATGGTTTCAGTTTTGATGTTCCTGCTAGTTTTCAGGGGGGCGGATTATCCGGCCATGGGGGCGGATTATCTGGCCCAATTTTTGGAAAACGGCTAAGGACTTTGAGGCGTGTCTCCCAGTAATGGGGGCGGATTTTCTGGTCCTTCGGGGGCGGATTATCCGCCCCTATACTGAGAGTTGCGCCGTGAAGTCCTTAGCCATTTTTTTGGCCCGGGGAACCCGAAATATCCGGGGGAGGGGCGGATTATCCGGCCTGGAAGGTCCCAAACGGTCATATTTCGTTGGGGAGGGGTATAAATAGACCCCTTCTTCCTCCTTAGGCATGTTGCTTGAATTCTCTCTCTCCTCCATTGTTTTGACCTTCAAGAGCTTGCAAATACTCTCAATCCCTCCCATATTTCTTGAATCTTTTTGGGGGATTTGAAAGGGGAGATCTAGATCTACAACTCCACCAATACATCTCTCCTCTATGTGAGGGGAACATATTGGGATCTAGATCTTGGGGTTTCTTTTGTGGATTTCCTCGTGTGTTCTTCCTCTCTTATTCTCCCACTAGCTTTTGTAGATTTTTTGGACTTTGGGAGAGAAGGACTTGAGCACTCCCGTGTTCTTGCCATTTCATTTGGTGCATTGGTTTGAGTTCTCCTCGGAGGATTTGGTGAGTGAAAGTTGAGAAGCTTTTACTCTTGGGTTCTTGGAACCCTAGATGGTTTGTTGGTGTTGCAGGTTGTGGCCTTGGTGGCATTTGTTGGGAGCCTCCGATTAAGTTGTGGAGAAGTGCCCCAACCTTGTGAGAGGTTCCGGTTGCCACCGACAAGTGCACCGATAGTGGAAGTGTGGATCGATCCCATTGGGGTGAGATTCACCGGAGAATAAGGGAGGCCTTTTGTGGCGTAGGTGGTTTGATACCACCCCCTCTCCAACGAGACGTACTCTCTTTATGGGAGGAACTCGGTAATAAATCATCGTCTCCGCGTGTCTCGGTTATCTCTATACCCGAGCTATTTACTTATGCACTTTACTTTGTGATAGGCTTCGTGCTTGAATTTTTATATCTAGCTATCACATAGTTGCTTGTTTTGCTTAGCATAAGTTGTTGGTGCACATAGGTGAATTGTAGTTTATATAGGTTTTGTGCTTGACAAAGTAAACACTAGTTTTATTCCGCCTTTGTTAAGCCCATCTCGTAAATTTTTTAAACCGCCTATTCACCCCCCTCTAGGCGGCATCTGTATCCTTTTCACATTGGATCCCCGCAAACACAACATGCATGATTACAAATAGATTAGATCTTCATCATGAAGGGAGCTCACAAGATCTATACATGAAAGCACAAAGGAGGAGATACAACCATCTAGCTACTACATGGACCCATAGTCCAAGGTGGAACTACTCACGCATCATACCGGAGTGAAGGCCTCCGGGATGATCTCCCCTCCGGAAGGGTGCCAGGAAGAACTTCAAATCCCCCCGATCTAGGGACGATGGTGGCGGCGGCTACAGACGGTTTCATGGAGATTTGATCTGGTGCTTAGGGTTTCTGCATCGGGGGCTTCTTATAGGCGAAGGGGGAGGCCGAGGAGGTGACCAGGGGGCCAAACCCTAGCTAGGCGTGGGCCCACCCCTGGCCGCGCCTGGGGGGGGGGGGGTCTGGCTGCCCTAGCCCGCTTCCTCGTCTCCCCTCTGGACTTCTTGTTCCCCACGAAAAGTTATTGACTTTGACGTGTCCGATCCAATTCCGAGAATATTTCTTTACTAACTTTTCTGAAACCAAAAACATCAGAAAACAGGCATGACACTGTTGCAACTTGTTAATAGGTTTGACGAGGATCGATCTCGTCAATGCCCATTGTTATGAGCTTGGGTTTTGGAGAAGATGGGGGTGATGGAGATCACGGAACGGTTAAGAGACAAGCAACCAGGGGACACGAGATTTACCCAGGTTCAGGCTCCCGGAGGGAAAACCCTACTCCTGCTTGTCTGCTCTTGATTACGGCAGAACCGAAAGTTACGGGGGTGCACAGATGCAATTTGGCGTGGAGGTGTGTATGCAGTGGTATGAGAGGTGCCCTCCTCGTTGTGCCCTCCTAGCCTTTATATAGAAGTAGGCAGGTTCTGGGCACAGATCGAGTTGGTTACATGTTTAGGGTTTGCCCCTTTGAATATTCTATCTAATCTAGTCTTGCTCTCCAAGGATCCGAAGACGTCATGGGCTTGGGCCACCCAAATATCTTCATGGGCCGCGTACATTCTCGTGGGCCTTCCTTGGGCTGGACTAGGTATGCTGAAGTCGTGTACCCGTAGGGTATAACCATGTCAAAGTTAGTACCAGAAAACATGTAAAAATCACCTCAAAGTGTAGACAAGTAAATCAAAGTAGATACTAAACAAGCATGGATCATCAAAAATTATAGATACATTTCCAACGTATCATAGTGCACTGGATCCAGGCGATTGTTGGTTCAGGTGAACCTCGCACCAACCCGAGAAATCTCCCTAAGAGCAAGGTGAGCGATGCAATCATTGAACATACGAATCCTATGTAGGTCCACGTTCGTCGATCTCTTGTCCGTGGCAGAGCGAATCAGGTTAAAGTCCCCTGCCACAATGACCGGGGTATCCGTCCGCTCCACCTTGGCCTTGAGCTCGATCAGGAACTCCCGGGACCTCTTATGGTCTGCGGGGCCATATACAATCACGACCTCCCATTCGAGGCGTGATTGTTTATGGGTGAGGGCCATGCTCACAAATAATTCCCCACGGTCCATATCCTCTACCTCGAAGGTATCCTCGTTAATACCAAGAAGGATGCCTCCCGAGTGGCCTGATGCTGGAAGCCAAGTCCAGGTAAACTTATGTCTAGACAAGGCCTCCAGCTCCAACAGCGAAAAGTCCTGACGGATGGTCTCGTGAAGGCCCACAATATCCACATCTTCTTGGCGCAGGTACTCCTTGATCTGGCAGCGACGCCCGTCCTGGCCGAACCCTCAGATGTTCCAAATGAACATCCGGAACGCCCAGAGAAAGTCCATATGAACGATCACTCGAGGGTGGCCCCATTACTGGGGCGGAACGGGATCGGCTAGATGCCACGGGTCGAGGTGGGACCTTAGGAGACCGCCCCCAAGGTCTCCCTGTGCCGGGAGTCCTCATAGGGGGCTGGCTGCCATCAGGATCAAGGGGTGGAACCGAGATGGACCCGGTCTCTGAGGAGCCAGGTTCTGTCAATATGAGGGCATGTTCCTGCTCCCGTGCATCGCGCGCATGGGCTGCGGCAATCTGGCCCTCGTACACCTCTCGAGCCTTGATGGCCGCAACCTGCTCCAGTTGGGGGCCCTTCTCACTGCGGAACACAATGGCACAGTCGGACGCGACCGCACACAGGTGATCCAAAGCCACCTCCTCTAGAGCTGAGAACCTAGAACCCGAGGGCAAACCAAAGCTAACAGGAGGAGGGGGAAGGGCGAGACGTACCAGGAAACTCGTCACGCGCTGTCACCCGCTAGGTCGCCCTCTCCGCAATGGTCGGCTCCGGACCCATGCCCCCACTCCGAGCCCCCGCAATGCTCTTGCTGTGCCGAGACAGGGGAGGAGGGGGCTGGCGGGGGCCTCTAGCATGGTGTGCCCTGGCGCCCGGCCCGGGAGTGGTGAGGTCGACCATGGCCAAGGCACTAGCGGCGAAGTCCGGAGTGCCTGGCGCGAGGGAGTAGCACACCACCCCTGGGGAGCGGGGGGACGACTGGGGGAAGACCTCCAGCCCCACACTACCTGAGGTGTCCTCGGACGATGAAGCGAGAATGGTGGGCGACAGGGAACCCTCCTTGCTCCCCCTGGCCCCTCTCCTGAGAACAGCTGGGATTGTCCGGGGTTGGAGCCGTACTGTGCGATGTTGAAGGCGAGGGGCTCCAGCTGGGACGGAGGGGCGCAACACGGTAGGTAATCCATCATGAGCTTGGCCGGGGCACTCCGAGCGAGCGGCTGGCGATCCAGGAAGAAGGGTGCCGCCCCTCCGGCAGTGCGTCCAGTCACGCCCCCGCCTGCCGATGGACGAGGGAGGGGGAGCTGGCGCCTCCGAGGTCAGGGACTTGGCCACCTCCGGGGAGTCCTCGCCAAATGAGTCTTTGTCCGACCCCCCACCCCTCATCCCGACCCAAGTTCGTCATCCTGAGGCAGAGACAGAGAGGGGGAACCCACACCCGCCGGTACAGGAGGATCGTCGAGCTCCATCAGCAGATCCCGACCCACACGGTCGAAGAAGACACGCTCGATTGTTACCGGGAACACCGCGGGGTCAGGGAACATGATGCGGATGCGGATCGCCCTGTGACCGCAGAGAGAGATCTCGGATCCACCTCCAAGCACTTTCCCACAGTCTGCGCCACGAGGGAGACCACCTCCGCCTGTCTCGCCTCTGGGGGAACACCAGACAGGCGAATCCACACCTCCGACAGCGTGGCTGTCACCCCCTGGTCTGCAGACGACAACCTGATCAACACCTGCAGCTGGTGGATCGGCAGGGTGAAGGAGGCGCCGATGGCACCATCCACAGGGCCGCCACGGAGGGGAACTGCACGGCGAACTCAGTGGCAGAGATCTTCCTCACCGGCCACCCGTGCCCCGGGAGGACCTCACAGAACTCCTGGTGGATCAGCTCCTCCGTCACCTCGATCTGAACTGGGGGATCCTGCACGAGAAGCATCACCGTCACCAGGGTCTCAGGCACGACCATTTGGACACCTCCCAGATCGATGTAGTAGAAGCCAGAGTTGATCCCGTGCCCGTAGTACTCGAGACACTCCCGAGCAGGCCGAGGAGCGAGGGATGTAGCCCCTCCCATAGGAGCTCCGGACGCTGGCTGTATGGAAGCGGGCTTCTTCTTCTTCTTCAGGGCACTTGCCGGGCTAGCGGCAGCCCCGGGGCAAGGCGGCGAGGGCTGACCGACGCGGGCCACGGGTGTCTCGCACCAGTTCGCAACGATCCGCATGGCCCGCCAAGCCTCTAGGGCCCAGCGCCTCACCCCTCTCGGCCAGGGCCTGCTGCCTCAGGCGCTCCTCGCATCGAACCGCCTCCGGCGAGGGCCCCCTGTCGGGGCGGGGCAAGAGTGGCCCCTAGGCCCGGCACTGCTGGCGGGGTGGGGACCTAGACGTCCTGCGTGTCTCCTGCCCCTTGGCCCGAGGCGGGGACCGAGGTGGTGGTGCGGGGACGCGTCCCTATGACCGCGAGCCGGACCTTGGCGAGGTGGAGAGGGGAGACGGGGGCCACTCCGACCGTGGGCTGGGAAGGACCGACGCATCGGAGGTGACGTGCGACGGCGAGGAGAGGCCTCCCGACGGGGCGCCGCGCTGCCGCGGTGGCGAGAGGGGTTGCGAGGCCGCTTTGAGGCCATGAGGGCCTCCTTGAAGGAGCGGGAGAGCACGGGGGGGGGGGGGTGTGCTGTTGGCGGAGACGATGGCGGAGCATGGTCATTTTCCTATAATCCAGTACGCAGACGATACTTTGCTCACTATGCCAACAGATAGGGTATGTCCACTCTAAAGGATGTGCTCGAGAGATTCACTCTCTCTGGGCTGAAAGTCAATTAATTATACTAAATCGCAAATGGTGCCAATTAGTGTTCCTGCGGATGTTATTCTTATTACACGGAAAATAAAATGCACTTTCTAGGTGCGACAAAGCTTGACTATTGAGATGTCCTAGACGACGATGCCATAATGTTGACGACGATGTAGTGGTGGAGAGGGCATACGCAGGAGAAGACGACCACTAGAAGGGGTAGAGGTCGCCAACACTATTGCACCTGACGATCTCGTTCTTGGTACGGAGGTCCTTCACAGAAAGACCGAACGGATCAAACTCAATGGAAACAAAATTATCAGTGGTGAACTTGCGGACAGAGAGAAGATTTTTGATGAGGTTGGGGGTAACTAAGACATTGTTAAGTTGAAAAGACTGATTAGGTGTAGAGATAGTTATGTGACCGACGCTGGTGATTGGAAGGGTATAACCATTGCCGACGATGACATGTGGATAAGGGGAGTGAGAGGGAAGGATGTGCGAGAGGTTACCCTGGTTGACGGTCATGTGAGCGGAAGCGCCGGAATCCATGAACCACGCATTTGATGACGGTGGCGTCACGGACATGGTGTTGAAAGCCTGCATGAGGGAACCTTGGTCGAAGGACGGAGATGGAGCAGTGTATGTCGGTGCAGGCGGTGGAGTGGTCGGCAACGGTCCTGGTGCTCCTTGCATCCACGGCATGTGAGGTAGAGGTGTCCCAGGTGGCCATGGCATAGTCGGGGAAGCAGCATAGGGCCACAAACTCGGAGGCGACACCACGACGTGATGACCCTGAGGCGAGCCAAGGAACGGTGGGCGCTGGGGCTGCCCGGGCCACATCTGGATGGATCCTACCAGGGGTTCTGCATTGACGGCCAGGGAGCCTGGGTACCCTTCCCGGGTGTGTTGGGTTGGATGCCGCCTTGCTGCTGGGGAGGCGCCGAGTGGAGGTAGCGGCACCGCGCGCCGAAGCGGCAGCTTCCTCGCTGGAAATTACGGCACGCATCAGGGCGGCGTGGTGGTGCATTATTGTCTGCTGGACCACGCGGTGGTGAAGGCGTTGGAGCACCTCGAGCGACGAAGGTGGATGGAGCCGAGGAGGATGACTCGTCAGACTACTGGAGTGTGAGCTCCTCGAGGAGAAGCGATGAGCGCACGTCGAGGAACGACGGTAGGGGGCGCTGCTTGAGGGTCAGCGTGCGCATGTACGCAAGTTTAGACCCGAGCCCGTGGAGCGTGTTCTGGACAAGGCGCTTGTCGGTGATGGTCGTGCCCAACGCGTTGAGCTCATCGGCGAGGATCTTCTGCTTGCGGCAGTAATCCGCCACGGTCATGGGGCCCTGTTTGAGACCGTGGAATTCTTGCTCAAGGTAGGAGGACCGCGTCTCAGAGTTGTCGTGGTAGATGTTGGAGAGACGCGTCCATAAGGCGTGGGCAGGCAGCGGGGTGGTGGTGTCAACAACCATGGCCAGAAGCTCGGGTGCAACGGCGCCATTGAGCCATGATCGAACGATGGCGTCATTCCGAAGCCACTGTGGCGTGGGATTGGCGGGGTACTCTTCCTCGAGAAGATGATCATCGAGGGCGTACTTCTCAGCTGCGTCGGTGAACATGCCACGCCATTGGAGGTAGTTTGACGTGGAGAGCTCGAGGGTGACCGGAACAGCGGCGCGAATGCTTGGGAGCGCGGCGGCGAGCGCCCAGAGAGAGGCCTTGGCGGCGGCCTCGGCAGCAACCGCCGCGAGATCGGAGGCGGAGGGATCTTGCGGCGCCATGGAGGGAGAGGATCGTAAACCCTAATCTGATACCATGAAGGCAAATATAATTATTGCACTTGATTGATTTGTCCCACGGCTGGAATTATAAATAGTACAAGGAGACTTGATTGCGAAGCTAGCTAGAGATTACAATTTGAAAACTATATGGCCGGTAGACGTGTCCTATACGTACACGTCTAACACTTACTTATGATTTTGGCTATAAGGTGGTTTCGATATCATTCACATATTTGGGCTTACCCTTTAGACACGACTAAACCCCGTATCCAGGATCTCATGCCCTTGGCTTGTCAGTTTGGAGAGAAGGATGGCATCCACTTCTAGTTTCCTTTCACAAGGTCCCCGATTACAGCTTATCAGTTATGCCCTAGCGACCATGCCACTTTTTTTTCTATGTTCACTTCAGTTGCCTCCTGGTTTTACTTCCAAATTGGATAGATTTAGACAATGTTTGTGGAGAGACAATGTGGACACACCAAAACAATTTCTAGCGGCGTCGGAAATGGTTTGTAAACGAAAGAATAGTGGAGGTCTTGGTATAGGTGATTTTCAGAAACAAAACGCAACTTTCCTAATTAAGCACTTGGACAAATTTTACAATCATAGGGATATTCCATGGGTACAGTTGGTTTGGCATATAAAGTGACAAACACATACAACTATGAAAATTTGTGCATGTTAGTCAGTTGATTATCGACCGAACCCGATCGAACAAAATGCAAGAGCTATTAATGGATCTCCATGTGAAAATCATCTTATATAAATAGTTGGTAACAACATATAACAGTACAGGCGTAGATGCATGGATCTATGATCTATCAATTGCCACGACGCAAGTACTACTACACCAAAACCAATATTGCAACTTAAAGGCTTATTCTCAGTAGCTACTCCAAGGTACGTGCATCCATGGCACGCCGGGCGCAACTATCACGCATGCGGTGGTGGTGGTGGTGGTGGTGGCGAGTCTGACTTCATCGGGTTGGGTCCGGTGGGCACCTTTCGGAGCATCGAGAAGTCCACACGTGGTGGCGACGGCGGTGGTGAGTCGGATGTCATCGGGTTGGGTCCGGTGGGCACCTTCCTGAGGAGCTCCCACGAGCCCAACGGCGGCGGTGGCGGTGGATCAGATGTGATAGGATCAGGTCCAGTAGGCACCTTCCTGAGGAGCTCCCACGATCCCAGCGGCGGCGGCGGCGGTGGATCAGATGTGATAGGATCGGGTCCAGTAGGCACCTTCCTGAGGAGCTCCCACGAGCCCAGCGGCGGCGGTGGCGGTGGATCAGATGTGATAGGATCAGGTCCAGTGGGCACCTTCCTGAGGAGCTCCCATGAGCCCACCGGCGGCGGTGGCGGTGGATCAGATGTGATAGGATCGGGTCCTGTAGGCACCTTCCTGAGGAGCTCCCATGAGCCCACCGGCGGCGGTGGCGGTGGATTAGATGTGATAGGATCGGGTCCTGTAGGCACCTTCCTGAGGAGCTCCCATGAGCCCACCGGCGGCGGTGGCGGTGGATCAGATGTGATAGGATCGGGTCCTGTAGGCACCTTCCTAAGGAGCTCCCACGAGCCCAACGGCGGTGGTGGCGGTGGATCAGATGTGACAGGATCGGGTCCAGTAGGCACCTTCCTAAGGAGCTCCCACGAGCCCAGCGGCGGCGGTGGTGGTGGATCAGATGTGATAGGATCGGGTCCAGTAGGAACCTTCCTGAGCACCGGGAAGTGTTGGGTCATCGCCGGCGGTGGCGGCGGCGAGTCAGAAGTGATGCTATCCGGACCACGAGGGACCTCTCTCCGCACCGCGAAATGCACCGCTGACATAGGGAGGTGTCGCGCTAATGCCGTGGAAGTAAGCGTCAGCATTAGTGGCAGGAGCAGGAGCACCGATGGTGCCATGGCTCAATTGCTGTGAAGTTGGCTAGCTGCTGGCTGGTGTGTATTACATATATCCGTGTTTCGTTGAGATCGTTCTATGGGAGCATGGGCCTATTTTATAGTGTCTCGTCTGATGGGGTGCATACAATCGGTTAGAATGAAGGATTAATTTGGACCTATTTAAATAATTTAATGAGACGATTTCTTTTGATTTTGTGAAGTTAAATGCCGGGATTAGCAGCAGGCTGCAAAAAGGTTTAGTGCGTCGGTTTCACGTGACATAATGTGCATAATGGACGTTATTTAGCAAGGTAATTAATTTGGTATATATATGTGGATGGTCTCAAAATAGAAGAGCCAGTCGTATGGCGTTTGGAAAATGGAAACCTAGTCATATTCAGAGTCATTGGTAAGATTTGATGTCATAACTTGGACACTTTATAGAGGGATTAATTGGACAATGAAGTCATTCTCGGTTATTGATACATATATGATATATCCGTTGGTTCATAAAATTGGAGTAACATTTGGCCTAGTATGCAAAGTTTGGAATGCCTGAAAAATACAAATTATTTCATTTCATTTTCTCCACCGTTAAGCTGAGTTTAGTTTCCTTTCCCACAATTCCAAAACTATAGAAATTTGTTTCTAACATTTTAAGATCATTTTGGGCCTTTTTAGATTTTCTTTGATTTTTGCCATGCTAATCATGCGGGGCAGCTGGCTGTCACGCCCGCGCGCGAGAATTAGCACGTTCGCGCACTAGGAGATCTCAAAAAGATTTAGTGCGTCCATTTCACGCGACATAATATGCATAATGGACTTTATTTAGTAAGGTAATTAATTAATTTTGTATATATGTGGATGGTCCCAAAATAAAAGAACCAGTTGTATGGAAAGTTTGGAAAATGGAAACCTAATCACATTCAGAGTCATTGGTAAGATTTGATGTCATAATTTGGACACTTTATTGAGGGATTAATTGGACAATGAAGTCATTCTCGGAGTGTATGATATATCCGTTGGTTCATCAAATTGGAGTAACATTTGGCCTAGTATGCAAAGTTTGGAATGCCTGAAAAATACATAATATTTCATTTCTTTTTCTCCACCGTTAAGCTAGAGAGTTTAGTTTCGTACGTTTCCCACAATTTCAATACTAGACATTTTAAGATCATAAGTTTTTTCGAATTACGCTCTCGCACTCCTACCCAGGGACAGAAATCCTTCTCCTTTGACCTACAAACCCTTGAGATGACACTCGTTCGGTATTGTTGTGACCAGTATTCTAAGTTTATCACCATACAAAGAGTCGGTCTCCTGCACATAACTTTATCTTTGTACCCATCCGTGTTTATTTCCCGCAGAATTAGGTTTCTTCAAAAGACCAACCGTTACTCACAAGTAATTTCTGACAAACAGAATCAGCTTCATGTGCATTATTGTGGTCAATGACAATTCATTTCCTTTGGGTTTACTTATTCTTCTTTTACCTACGTACAGACCTTGTGTTAGAGATAGAATTATATTTTTATACGTTTTGCACACGGACACAATCAGAACCTTCCCTGTGTCACCTGCAACCTTGCACACCTGTGCTCAATATAAATACAAGATCATGGTGCTCAGAACTCTATCAGAGTAGAGCCTTCTCTACGTGATCACACATTTGGCCGACTCTTTCGCCGATGAAACTGATCACCCCAACCCTAGATCTCAAAAAGGTTTAGTGCGTCCGTTTCACGCCACATAATGTGCATAATGGACGTTATTTAGTATAAGGTAATTAATTTGGTATATATGTGGATGGTCCCAAAATAGAAGACAGTCGTATGGAGTTTGGAAAATGGAAACCTAATCACATTCAGAGTCCTTGGTAAGATTTGATGTCATAATTTGGACACTTTATGGAGGGATTAATTGGAAAATGAAGTCATTATCGGTTATTGATGCATAGTACCCCTCCGTCTCAAAATAGATGTCTCAGGTTTTTTAAAATTTGGATGAATCCATATACATAATAGTGTCTAGATTCATCTAAATTTTGACAAATTTGAGACATCTATTTTGAGATAGAGGTAGTATATATATGATATATCCGTTGGTTCATCAAATTGGAGTAACATTTGGCCTAGTATGCAAAGTTTGGAATGCCTGAAAAATACATAATATTTCATTTCGTTTTTTCCACCGTTAATTAAGCTGAGTTTAGTTTCGTTTCCCACAATTTCAATACTAGATAAATTCGTTTCTAACATTTTAAGATCATAAGTTTTTTCGAATTACGCTCTCGCACTCCTACCCAGGGACAGAACTCCTCCTTTGACCTACAAACCCTTGAGATGACACTCGTTCGGTATTGATGTTGACCAGTATTCTAAGTTTATCACCATACAAAGAGTCGGTCTCCTGCACATAACTTTATCTTTGTACCCATCGTGTTTATTTCCTGCAGAATTAGGTTTCTTCAAAAGACCAACCGTTACTCACAAGTAATTTCTGACAAACAGAATCATCTTCATGTGCATTGTGGTCAATGACAATTCATTTCCTTTGGGTTTACTTATTCTTCTTTTACCTACGTACAGACCTTGTGTTAGAGATAGAAATATTTTTATACGTTTTGCACACGGACACAATCAGAACCTTCCCTGTGTAACCTGCAACCTTGCACACCTGTGCTCAATATAAATACAAGATCATGGTGCTCAGAACTCTATCAGAGTAGAGCCTTCTCTACGTGATCACACATTTTACGTGATATGAGGCCGACTCTTTCGCCGATGAAACTGATCACCCCAACCCTAGATCTCAAAAAGGTTTAGTGCATCCGTTTCACGCGACATAATGTGCATAATGGACGTTATTTAGTATAAGGTAATTAATTTGGTATATATGTGGATGGTCCCAAAATAGAAGACAGTCGTATGGAGTTTGGAAAATGGAAACCTAATCACATTCAGAGTCCTTGGTAAGATTTTATGTCATAATTTGGACACTTTATTGAGGGATTAATTGGAAAATGAAGTCATTATCGGTTATTGATGCATAGTACCCCTCCGTCTCAAAATTGATGTCTCAGGTTTTTAAAAATTTGGATGAATCCATATACATAATAATGTCTAGATTCATCTAAATTTTGACAAATTTAAGACATCTATTTTTAGACAGAGGTAGTATATATATGATATATCCGTTGGTTCATCAAATTGGAGTAACATTTGGCCTAGTATGCTTAGTTTGGAATGCCTAAAAAATACATAATATTTCATTTCGTTTTTTCCACCGTTAATTAAGCTGAGTTTAGTTTCGTTTCCCACAATTTCAATACTAGATAAATTCGTTTCTAACATTTTAAGATCATAAGTTTTTTCGAATTACGCTCTCGCACTCCTACCCAGGGACAGAACTCCTCCTTTGACCTACAAACCCTTGAGATGATACTCGTTCAGTATTGATGTTGCCCAGTATATTATTCTAAGTTTAATCACCAAACAAAGAGTCAGCCTCCTGCACAGCACTGTATCTTTGTACCCATCCGTGTTTATTTCCCGCAGAATTAGGTTTCTTCAAAAGACCAACCGTTACTCACAAGTAATTTCTGACAAATAGAATCAGCTTCATGTGCATTGTGGTCAATGACAATTCATTTACTTTGGGTTTACTTATTCTTCTTTTACCTACAGACCTTGTGTTAGAGATAGAATTATATATTTTTTGGAAGGGAGAATGACTCTCTCTCTCTCTCTCGCGATGGCGACTATGGCGGCGTCCGCGTCGGCGCCCGCTCCCTCGCCCGCTCTCCGCCGCTCCCTCAGCTAGTCCAGCCCTCTCCCTACCATGAGTCGCCCCCCACCCTTGCTGCTCCTTGCCCTACGCGGAGGAGTTATGCGGCGGTGGTGGCGGATGGTGCCGTGAAGGAGACGAGGGCGGAGGGTCGGTGCGAGCCTATCCGCGTGCGGGTGCCATCACTGGTGAGGTGCTCAGGATCGCCTCCGAGGAAGAAGGGGATCGGCGATTGCACGTGGAGGAGAACTTCGAATACAATTCATACCCCACTTTGCAGCGACACACATCCCCCACAAGCGTCAACCACAGATGTGCGACACCTGGCGAGATCCATGGTAGGGATTTGGTGAGGGAGACGGATCTATGGAGTATGCCACCGCCGCATATAGTGCCGAGATCTGGTGTCCCACTGCGGAGTAAGCCAGGTCTTCCCCACTCTCGCCAATCTAGGGTTTCACCTGAGGGAAATTTGGTATGGATTAGGAGGGATCTATTCCTGACGAAGACGTTCAAGCCTGAAGACTGTCACCCTGCTGGTGGTAATCGGTTACCAATTCCGAAGAAGTTCAGTTTCTCGTGGGATTGGTGGGGGGCAGGGACTGGGAAGGCGTCTTTTGTTGAGGTCGTCAAGATGGCAGGTGGTGGCCGTGGCGGGGGTAGGTACGGTGGTGCACGTGGCCGCTACGG
The DNA here is from genome assembly GCA_023614405.1 of Avena insularis. Taxonomy (NCBI): domain Eukaryota; kingdom Viridiplantae; phylum Streptophyta; class Magnoliopsida; order Poales; family Poaceae; genus Avena; species Avena insularis. Next base: position 365,975,678 of record CM042685.1, on the reverse strand, counting down.
TAACGGTGGCCGTGCTCCTTTGGTGGTTGTCCCTGCTTCTTATGGGGTGCAAGTTGGTGCTGGGTATACTG